>CM077151.1:165601225-166047953 GCA_039583875.1 Platanthera guangdongensis | reverse complement strand
AGAAAGTGCAAGCTGCCTTAGAGAGTGAAACAACCACTCAAACTATTCTTGAGGTAATAAATGATATTAATCAAACTATACTAGATACTGAGCCAAATACAGTAACTGTGCTTCTAACTGATGTTGAACATACACACCATGACAACATCCCTACACAGGATGTATCAATGGATAATACATCTGCATTAGATGATACTCCATTAAATGTACATGATACAGATGTACCTCCTGTTCAACTGCAACAAGAATTTACTCTTGAAGAATTATTTCCTGACTTACAAGATGTAAGAACTGAGGAAGTATTGCCAAGAACTGAGGGGGAGGAGCCAGGGACTCAGGGGGAGTTGCCAAGAACTGACAAGGAGCTGCCCTCAAGTCCAAAGGACACAGTGAATATCGATAGTTCTTTTGAATCAGATGATGAAGAAGCACTAAGAGCAAAGAAGAGAAAACTGATGGTTTACAAGAAGAAAAGCTCAAATTATAAGAAAGCTTTACAGACTGCCTCACAACCCTCAGCTCCAACAGTTGATTTCAGTTCACTGTTGGTTGCTCTGCAAATTAAAATGGATGAGCAAAGAGCAGCCATGGAGAAATATATGGATGATAGCCATAAAGACCTTCAATTCAATCTGGCTCAAGATATAAAATCAATCAGATTTGAAGTTAACTAGAATAAGAAGGAGATGACAGATTGCTTCCATAAAGGAGGTAATGCTGTAGTTTATCTGGCCAAACAACAACAAGAGGCAAGGACACAGATTGATGATATAGTGGTCAAGCAAGGATATGTCCTAGAAATCAAATTAGGATGAATGAAAATCTTACTGAATCACATAATGTGATTGTTACTGAGTTGAAGAATAATACAACTGCATTAACTGAGGAAAAGGCTAAAGAGAAGTCAGAGTTTTATAAGAAACTTCAAGAAGATTTAGCCACTTTTTAATTAGCCATTCAAGCCTCTCAGAAGATTATATCTGCTCAGCTACAGAAGTTTAAAGCTTATTATACTGAAGGAACCAATTATCTAGTTAATCAGATCAGGTTCCAAAAAGATGACTTCAGAGATCTTATTGAGAGAGAAGTCATAAAGGGGGAGACGGTGATAGTCAATGCTAGCTCAGAGCATGCCAATGGATAACAAATGCTGTTAGAGCAACTCTGGGATATCCACCCCTATGTGATGATGATAATACAACTGAGTCAGTTATTCAAGCTGTAGGTATTGAAGGGGGTCAGCAGGAGGTAGCTCAAATCATTTACCCCCCTTCTAATTTTGAAGGAATTCAACACCTTGTTCAACAGATGTATAGCCCTCCAGAGGCTACTAAGAATGTTATATTTGAGAAAGTGGAAATGTCAGAGGCTCAGCACTGAAAAGAGCAAGAGAGCTCAACTCTCAAAGAAAAGGTTTAGAGAGCAGGCTGAACTAAAGCCTGATTTTGAAAGATGGAGTCCAACCTCCAGAAATAAAATACTCACTGCCTCGCAAGATATCAAAGACAAAATACATGATAGAGGCAAGTGGTATTATGAAGTTGAGTGGAACAAATATCTGCAAAGACAAGATGTGATACATCAGTTCAGAAGGGATCATAAGGTTGGGAAAATACCTGCTACAGCTGTATGTAGAGCCAGTAAATACTTTCCCAAGCCTTATCACTATTTTGAAAGGCAAAAAGTTAAGGCTGAAGAAATTAAGAAGAAGGATCTCAAAGGCAAGAAGCCAGCTGAAGATACTGAAGCACCAGTACAAGCAAGAGTCCAGTCTGGAAAAGGCATAGTGATCAAGGAGCCTGATCAGCCTTAGGATAAACTAACTAGATTTTTATAACATTGTAATCTTCAGTTTTAAACACCATGTAATCTGTTGTCAACAAACTTTTGTGAAGTTTAAACAAAACAATGATTCATGCTTGTTATGTTTGTATCATATTCTGTGATGATATTATTTACTTATTTTGTTTATATGTTTCCCTGTCATTGAATGTTTTTATACATCATATTGTTAATTTTATTATAAGTGATGTATATCATTGACTAAGAGTTATGACTTCTCCAAATAGGGGGAGATTGTTGGGTACATTGGAAAATTTGTACTAGATTTGGAGAAGTCTCACCTAACTCAATGATATGCATCAAGTTGTATTTGATGTTGTGTTGAGTTATCATGTGCAGGTTAAGTAAATGGAAAGGAAAATTCTCTAAGTACAAGTGTCGACACTTGGGAATGGCTGTGTCGACACTAAGGTCCAGATTGTGTCGACACCCAGAATTTGTGTCAACACACAGAAAATCTGTCAACAATACTGTGTCGACACTAAGGGCCAGATTGTGTCAATATTATCAGGAGTTGTGTCGGCACACAGAGAAGCTGTCGACACATTCCAGAATTCTGTCGACAACGACTGTGTCGACACACAGAACTTGTGTCGACACACAACAGAATTCTGTCAACACCAACTTTGTCAAGACAAGGAGTATTTGTGTCGACACACAGGACTTGTGTCGACACATTCCACAGAAGCTGTGTCGAGAAGTAAAAGTGAAGCTGTGCCGATAACAGCAAGACTTGTCTCGACACATGGACTATGTGTGTCGATATATATGAACTATTCACTCGACATTCTCTGTTGCTGAGTCAAAGTCAAATGAAGGCTGAAGTAATACAACTGGAGACTTGACAGCTGTCATTACTGACATTGCTATCACATCTGTCAGAGCTGTCAGAAAACTGTTTGAAATCGGAACAGCCGGTTACCATGGATGAAGCCTATATATAAATATGCTCTCTCAACAATCAACATATATACAACATATACAGAATAGAGAAGAGTTAATCAAGCTAATCAATTATAATCTCTGAAGGATTGAGAATCCAGAAGAAGAGAAAGAAGAAACAGTCAACAAATTATAGAGAGAGAAAAATAAGAAGGAGATAAGTTCTCATCCAGTAAAGGCAGATTCTGAACAGTCTGCCTGAAGAATTCAGATCAAGTCTGAAGAAGAATTCAGATTAATTTCTGAAGGAAGCTGATTGAAGATCAACTCCAACACCAAGAAGATCAACCCTACTTTGTTCAGATTCAAGAAGCTTTGAAGAAAGCTAAGACAGGTTGATCCTTGAGAAATCAGTTCTATCAAGAACTGATCATGAAGCCTTCAACCAATTCTCTCTCCATCTGCTTGAAGATATCATTACCTTTTCATCATTAATTTTGTAGGATCTGTACTAGATCTGAGTGTAGGAGATTTACAACTCTGAGTTGTAAGCCTAAATTATAAAGGCTGAGGTAGGGCTGAGTGCCTGAGATAGGGGAATCTGTTCCCTGAGTTGTAGGCCTGTGAAAGAGGCTGAGGTAGGGCTTTTGCCTGAGTTGTAGGAGTGGGGTGTCAGTCTGAGTTGTAGGCCTGTGGAAGAGGCTGAGGTAGGACTTTTGCCTGAGTTGTAGGAGTGTGGATTCACTCTAAGTTGTAGGAACCAGTCTTGGTTCTGAGCTGTAAGATCTGTGGATCTGAGAAGAAGGAAGTTAGGACGAATCTAATACACTACTAGATAGGCAAAGGGGGAAAGTGGATGTACCCATCATTTTGGGGAACCACTATAAATCTGGTGTGCAATCTGTGAATGCTCTGTGTATGTGAATGCGGTGCTGTGTTTTCTGCTAAGTAAATTGCTAAATTAGATTGAATTATCTGCCTAAGTCAGAAAAAGAATTGAACCTATTCACCCCCCTCTAGGTGTTTAGAACATCTTGAAACCAATTCTTTCATTCACTATACTCCGGAAGGGGAATGTTATCGTAGATTCCTTAAGTCAGAGAGCTCCGGCATGGGCGAGCTGTTTGCAGCGGCATGATGAACGTCTCATCCAGGAGTTGGAAGCATTGGAGATCTCGTGTGTCGAGAAGAATTCCACCGCCGATGCATGTTTGACCTGTACGGAGGTACAATGTGACCTTGCAGACCGGATTCGACGAGCAATGGGGTTAGATGAAGATCTCCTATGCTATGCTAAAGATGGGCTAGAGGGCAAGTTCTCTTGGGATGATGGTCTTTTGTAGAAAGAGGGCCGTTTGTGCATCCCGAATTTGGGTAAAATGAGGGAAGAACTGATGTATGAAGCACATTATACGAAGTACTAGATCCACCCAGGGAGCACGAAGATGTTCAGGGATATGAAAAAGTTATTTTGGTGGCCAGGGCTAAAGAAAAATGTTGCTCATTATGTGGCCAAAGGACAAACATGTGCTATGGCGAAGGCGGAATACCAGAAACCGGACGATTATGTGAAGTCGTTGCCGATTCCAGAGTGGAAATTTGACGATATTTCCATAGATTGCATGCACGGGTTGCCGAGATCTCAGCGCAAAAATAATTCCATCTGGGTGATTGTTGATCGGCGAACGAAAGTGGCACAGTTCCTACCAAACAGACGAGATGATTTGGTAGAAAGTTTGGTAAAATTGTATGTTGACCAGGTTGTGCGGCTACACAGTGTTCCTCGGAGCATCGTAAGTGATCGAGATGGGCGGTTCACATCGAATGACTGGAGGTTAGTTCATCAATTGTTGGGCACGAAGTTGACATTCAGTACGACCTTTCATCCCCAAACTGATGGCCAAATTGAACGGACCAACAGAACGATGGAAGACATGCTTCGGATGTGCGCCCTAGACTTTGGGAAGAGATGGGAAGATCATCTCTATATGGTGGAGTTCGCTTACGATAACAACTACCAAGCGAGCATTGGCATGGCGCCGTATGAAGCTCTGTATGGTCGAAAGTACCGTACTCCCTTAGCTTGGATAGAAGCGGGCGAAGCCAGCGCGTATAAGCGTAATGAAGTCGATGAAGCAAATTCGACAATACGTACTATTTGAGAGAGTCTATTGATCGCTCAAGATCAACAAGCGTAATACTACAATGCCAAGCACCGGAATATGGAGTTCGCGGTAGGCGATTGGGTATACTGGAAGATCAAACCCTTCAAAGGTGTATCCAGGATTCGACGCCTGAAAAAGTTGAGTCCAAGATATTTTGGTCCATTTTAAGTGGTTGAGTGAGTCGGAGAAGCTGCGTATCGGCTAGCTCTGTCGGTAGACTTGAGTGGATTACATGATGTGTTCCACATATCGCTGTTGCGGAAAGCCGTTAAAGTCCCAGCTCAAGTGATCGCGGACGATCGTGTGCCGCTGGAGTATGGGCTAACAACGAAAGTAAGGCCCATTCAGGTCGAGGAAGGAGCTGAGAAATAATTGCAGAACAAGACGGTCGGGATGGTCAAAGTCTGATGGGACAATTGCGGCCGTAAGGAGCTTACATGGGAGCGAGAGCAGACCATGAGAGCGGAGTTCCCGAGCTATTTTGTAAAGCAATTACCTAGTGAAAACTTTTGCTATAATATGAACGTTGAATGTTATAACTTTTTGGTTGCTGGTTGCCTTCCCGTATACGAATTTCGAGGACGAAATTTCTTGCAGGAGGGGAGGGTTATAACAGCCCAAAGTTCAAAATGGGAAAATTTGGGTGATACGGCCTGGGACACGGGCGTGTCCCAGGGCATGTGCTGCTCGGGTGCGGAGATGTCGAGAGTTCGACAAAAAATGCGTTCGACGAAGTGTTCGAGAGGAACACGCCCCATGTCACAGGCGTGTCATGGGGCATGTCACGGGCGTATCCGACCCAAATGTCTACTCGAGTGATTATCTCGAGTAGGTCTCGAGTAGTGGTGACACGGGCGTGTCATCCTTCGGACACGGGCGTGTCCCGTTCTATTATGACTCGAGTAGATCTCGAGGAAATGTCTCGAGTGGGTAGAAAAGTCTCGAGTACCTAAGGAACACGGTCGTGTCGGTCATGTGATACGGGAGTGTCATGACTAACTACTCGAGTGGTCCTCTCGAGTAGGTCACGAGTATGACTCGAGTGAGGTACATGCCCTATGACACGGGCGTGTTTGGGTTGACACGGGCGTGTACCCTAGGCATGACCTATTTCGGGATAAGGCGGTTTGAGCACCACTTAGAGAACATGGCCTGGGACACGGGCGTGTCACAGGGCGTGTCGGACTCGAAAAGTGATTTTACAGCTTTTTTGTGGCCGTTCATTTTCTTCAGCTGAGATCTAAGGGCTGAGAGACCTTCCTGCTTCCTTAAGGCCGAGATTTGAGAAAGAAGTCTCATTATGTTCTTGCCTTCATCTTTCTAAAAAGCTTAGAGAGAGAAAGAGAGAGGAAGAAGGAAGAAGAAGAGGTGCTGATCTCTGGTGGAGCTTGAGAGTGTCAAGCTGAGATCCGAGGCCATCTTTGCGGAGGAAAAGCTATAGTGGTTCTTTCTAGCCAGGTAGGAGTTCATGGCACCGAAGCGGTCTTCAAGGGTAATGACCTTTCTTCCTAGCCATGTGAAGGCTTCCCTTTTGGCAAATGCACGATTCCCCCACCAAAGGGTGGCTGATTTTGGGAGTCTTTTGGGTTGATTAATGGAATCCCCTTTCATATAGATCCAGAAATGGAGTACGGATTAGGCATGCTATGTGAAGCCCATCTACACAGGTTGGTCTGGATTGTGATTTTACATATATGAACCGGAAGAAGACTCCGTGATAAACGTGTAGTTTAGGGAGTCGACGGGTTGGACCTGTGAAGGAAGTAGTAGGAAGTACTGGAGTGGTAGTCCAGGAAAATACCCGTATAATGCTTGTGCTACATGTGTTGTTTAGTTCTACCTGTGAAAGGAAGTAGCAGGAAGTACTGGATTGGAATTCCAGGAAATAACCTTTGTAATGCTTAATGTTCATAGGTGGTACCTGTGAAATGGAGTAGCAGGAAGTTCTGGCATGGTAGCCAGAAAGACCCCTGACATTTGTGATATTTGCGGTGTCCACCTGCAAAGAGAGTAGCAGGAAGTACTGGTGTGCCCAGGAAAGACCCGCTGATGTGTGACATGAAATGGGTGTCAGAGACATACCCAGGCTTGAATGCTAGAACAGGATCTGTGAGACCTACCCGCGCCTTTATTTAGCCACAAGTACGACGTACTCGGTGATGGCAAGGCGATTTGAGCAATGAGGGGTGGAGGATCCGACCTGCGTTATGTCCGTCCGACGTGAGACCAGAAGGTGCGGTCTGTTGGAGCGCATAGCTAGAGTCTTAGGCCTACGCGCCGTGTACAATGGGGGGCTACGGGCCAGTCCCGGTTCACTAAGACTATAAAACTCCGGCTGCATGCCATGGAGTAAATGCTCAAGTGATTTGACATTAGGTTACAACCCTGATACGGTGGTGGGCAACTGGTTCGCCGGTACACCAAGAATGTGCCCTGAGTGCACGGACCGTCGGCCGGGTGGCTGAGAGTTGTGATGGCATATGTGCGTGAAAGCACATTATATGAGATATATCCATGCTTGTGATATGCTATGCCTGCAGGGAAGAATACCGCTGCCGCCCCGAAAGGGGTAGGGTAGTTATAATTTGGTCAGCTGAATGCTGACCGTTGCCTCTGGTTGCCACCCTTTGGTGGAATGTCCCTGTGCAGGTGCTGGAGAACCGAGTGGGATGCATAAGGGCTGAAGTCCCTGCTGGTTTTTGCTGCTACCGCTGCTAGCCCTCGAAGGCTCAAGGAAATGAAAGTGTTATGTTTTCTTTTGATGTGGCCGGCCTGCGTGACAATGGTTGAGGCCACTATTTGAAAGCTCTGTAAGGCCATAAGTCCAACTATTTATGTGTGTTGTAAGACATTCCTATGATGTATAAAATGTGGAGGTTTTATATGTTAGACATTCAGGTGTGGAGTTCAAGTGTAGTGTTATAGCCTTCCGCTAGAATGCAATGTGTTAGGGTGGCTGCTGCGTTACTCTGGTATCATACCGTGACGTCACCACCTGTTTTGTTGTATATGCTGTGGGGCCCCGCCGGACCTTCTAGTATATACTATGTAAACGGATGGGGGTGTTACAATCCAAGCATGAACAAGGCAAGGATTTTGCAAAGCTTCCTCTGTGCACAAAGACTAACTTTCCCATGTGGAAAGAAAGGATTAAGTTCTTCATGGAAGTTGTGGATCCAAGAATCTTCATGATTGTTGAAGAAGGTCCTTATGTTCGAATGACCATCTCCACTATTGATCCTACCAAAAAGGATCCTATGAAATTAATGGATCATGATAAAGATGAGATTGCACTTGTCTCGTTGGACAAGAAAGCTAAAAATATTATAGCAACTGCTGTCGATGATTCTATGTTGCAGAGTCTGATTCACTGCCAATCTGCTAAGGAAATATGGCAGTCTCTTATTACCTTGATGGAAGGCACTGAAGAAGTTAGGGATGACAGAAGATTCCTATTGAATCAAAAGTATGAAGTATTCCGACAAGGAACAAAGGATTCAATTGTAGATACCTTTGAAAATTTCTTCAAGATTGTTAACGGCCTAAGAGTATATGGCCGGGTCTTTATAAATGGAGAACTGAATGATAAGTTTCTAAGGTCTCTAACTAAGGAATGAAATAATAAAGTCTGTGCAATCAGAGAGTTTCGCAAGTTGGCAGATACTGACCCTTAGAATCTCTTCGGAAAGCTGATGTCATATGAGCTGCAGATCAATTCTGGAAAAGCTGAAGAAGAGAAGTATCGGTCGTCATCCAAGGAGAAGTCTGTCGCACTGAAGGCAGACATCTCAAGGAAGGTTAAAGCTACATCACTTGCTCCTGCATAGGAAGATAGTGAAGAAGAAACTTCAGAGCCAAGCACCTCATGCTCAGAATTATCTAAAGGAGAGTTTTCTCTCCTCTCAATGCAGTTCAAGAAATTCTTAAACAAAAAGAAGCAATGGAGAGGCAAGGATGCCTTGCACAGAAGATCATGTCATGATAGTGATCGACACAAGAAAGGCTCAAGGAGCCAGGACAGGTACAATACTAAACAGAATAAAAATATTTCTTTTGACATCGTTCCCTATTGTTGTAATAAGCCAGGTCACGTCATTGCTGATTGCCCTCACAAGAAGAAGGAGTGCGGAAAGAGAGAGGAAAAAAATCTTCATATAATAAGAAGAGAACTGAAAGATGCCTCGTAGCCAAGAAGGGCAAGACTCTTGGCGACTCTGACTCATCTGAGTCAAGTGAAGAAGAGGAAGCCTACTTTGGGCTAATGGTACAAACTGATGATGAACAAGTACCCCAGTTCACTGGGAAGGTAAATTCTCACACCCCACTTTCTGAATCAGATGCTTCTGATCATGATCATGAGGACAACTCCTCTGACGATGAGTCTGAACTCATGACCCAGTATAAGGAGTTAATCAAGGCTTACGAGAAATGTCGAAAAGTTGTGAAAACTCAAACCAGGGAGATAAAGTCTCTCATGGCTGAAGAGAGCACTCTGAGAGAGGAGGTCGCCAAGACAGACTCACTCAGAGAGAACTTCAATGCTGCTATTGAAGAGTACAATAAGGCTCTCGAGCACCTAGATCATAAGGAGAAGATCATCAAAAAATTGGAAGAACAACTTGCAGCGGAAAAGAAACTTGTTGAAAGTTTCTCAAAGCCCAAAACTATCCTTCCTTTTGTTGCTGAATTCTCAGCTCAGGCCAAAGGTACTGGCCTAGGCCATATTGATGCTCCTAGTAAATCTTCTAGGAGAAATAAGGCTCAAAGAAAGAATAAGGCGGTCAAGAAGGCTTTGGCCAAGGAGAAGGAGAAAGCTCCTCAAGATCAGACTTCTTTTAAGAAGGTTATATTTCCAACGAACGAGTTTGATCTTGATTCGTCATACGGTCACTTTGCTAGGCCTACTTATGTAGAGCCCAAATCTCATTACCAAGTATGGACCCGTCCCCGAAACTTTGGTGAAAGTGTCTTAAGGCACCTTATGAAGAGATTTTTCTTCAGAGCTATGGCCCTTATAATCATGGTCATAACATCAAGAAGACACCAAAATTAAAGCCTATTGTGGAAAAGCCACTTAAGGAGAAGAAGTCATGTGATTGCCATCATCATGAATCTTCTACCTCCAAGACTGCTACCCCTGATAGACCACAATCTCAAAAGGTCAAGCAGGAGAATTTCAGGCAAAGATATAACAGGTTTGACTGTTGGTGCTGCGGCAAAATTGGTCACTTTGCCATTGATTGTTGGTTTAATTCCAGAAATAATGTAACTCCTCAAGTAAACAATGTGAGAAAGACCACTCATAATGTTAATACATGTAGGGGGAGTGTTCTAACTAGAGACCAAGGACCCAAACGTGTTTGGGTTTTAAGGTAAATTGATTTGTGATTGAAGGTATGTCCAAAGGCACCAAAACTACTATCTGGTATTTGGACAGTGGATGTTCTTGGTATATGACCGGGACAAGAAGCCTTCTCCAGAATTATTCTCCAGTCATGAACGAGCCAAAGGTCATCTTTGGAGGTTCCGATAGAGGAATTACTAAAGGCTACGGTATGATTACTGAAGGTAGTGTATTCTTCTCAGATGTGGCTTATGTTGAAGGATTGGAACACAATCTTATAAGCATAAGCCAACTCTGCGATAAAGGATACGTAGTTGAATTTCATGCAGATAAGTGCATGATAAAATTGGTTGACAATATGGAAATGATTCTATCATGCACTCGTAGTAGAAACATATTTTGTTTAAATTTCATTTGCATAGACTCTTCTACACCAGTGTTCTTTTTGGCTAAAGATAGTGCGTTTCTTGGTGACCAATGGTACAAGAGACTAGCACATACTAATTTCAAAACTATTAATAAAATATTTTCACTTAATTTAGTACGTGATGCCCCAAATGTCAAGTATGCTAAAGATAGACCTTGTCACGCATGTGTAAAAGACAAGCAAACAAGGGCTACCTTTAAAGGAATTATTGGCAAAGATTCTAATAAATATTTACATCTACTTCATATGGACTTGTTCGGTCCACTGCAAGTTAGAAGTTTGGAAGGTAAGTATTATACATTGGTTATTGTTGATGCTTACTCGCGCTTTGCTTGAATGTTCTTTCTAAAACACAAGTCAGATACCTTTGACATCTTTACTAATTTTGTCAGGCAGGTCCAGAATGAATACAACTGTTCTGTAGTCAAAATCATAAGTGACAATGGAACAAAGTTCAAGTCTGGGGCCATGACAAAATTTTGTGAATGACTAGGTATCTTTCATGAGTTTTCCTCTCCTCGTAATCATCAACAGAACATAGTAGCCGAGAGAAGGAATAGAACACTCAAAGAGGCCTGCACAACCATGTTGAGTGATGCCTCACTACCGGAATACTTCTGGGCTGAAGCCGTCAACACTGCATGCCACGTGCAAAATCGAGCACTCATAAACAAGAACCACAATAAAACACCTTACAAACTTCTAAAAGGCAGGAAACCGACTGTTTCATATTTTAGAATCTTTGGCTGTAAGTTCTTCGCCCTTAACAATAACAAGTATCACACTACTAAATTTAGCGAAAAGAGTTTTGAAGATATTTTGTAGGGTATAGTATCCATAGTAAGGCATATAGGATATTTAATAAGAAAACCCTGGTTGTAGAAGAATCTATTCATGCTGTATTTGATGAGACGAGCCTGCTACAAGACAGCTCTTCTTGTGTGTTTATTGAAAATGCAGGTTCAAAGCTAAAAGAATTAAACTTGGATGAGCCATTGAAGAAAAAGGTGAAAAGTTCATCAAGATCACCACTCCAACCCCAATTGGAGATGTTGATGATCAAGATGAAGAAACCATTTAAGTTGATGAAGTCACTCTTGTGGTTGAAGAAGCTCCATATGCAAGGACCTTAGAACTCAGACACTTGAAGGATCACCCAATGGACCAAATCATAGAGATCCCCGTGATGTTGTTAGAACTCGTAGAGGTACAATTAATGAGAATTTATATTTGAGTTTTCTATCACAGGTTGAACCGAAGAAGTTTGAGGAAGCAAACTCAGACGCATCATGGATAATGGAAATGGAAGAAGAATTGAATCAGTTCAAGCGTTGCCAAGTCTGGAAGCTTGTTCCAATACCCAAAGGTAAAAATGTCATCGAGACAAAATGGGTATACAGGAACAAGATGGATGAGGATGGGACAATAATAAATAATAAGGCCAGACTCATCGTCAAAGGATACTGACAAGAAGAATGAATCGACTTCCACCAGACATATGCTCCAATGGCAAGGTTGGAGGCAATTAGGTTGTTCCTAGCGTATGCTACACATAAGGGCTTCACGTTCTATCAGATGGACGTGAAGTCTGCCTTCCTTAATTGTGACATAAAAGAAGAAGTGTATGTGGAACAATCTTAAGGTTTCATTGATTCTAACTTTCCTGATCATGTCTATCTTTTATTTAAAGTATTATATGGTTTGAAACAAGCTCCTCGAACGTGGTACGAGACACTATCTAACTTTCTTCTTGAGAACGAGATCACAAGAGGAAAGATAGATAAGAAAATATTTCTTAGGGAAATAAAAGGCAAGATTTTGCTAATGCAAATCTATGTCGATGACATTATTTTCGGCTATACTGACAACAACCTCTGCAAAAAAATTTCCAAACTTATACAAGGGAACTTCGAAATGAGTAGTATGAGAGAGCTGAAGTTTTTCTTAGGACTTCAGGTGAAACAATCTGAAGATGGAATTTTCATCTCTCAGACGAAATTCATCAAGGAGTTGATTAAGAAATTCAGAATGGAGAACGCAACCTATAAGAGGACTCCAATGGGTTCAACTATGTCTCTAGACAAGGATGAGAAAGGGAAACCTTTTGATTAAACCAAGTACATAAGCATAATTGGATCTTTGCTTTACCTTACTGCTAGTAGACCTGATATTATGTTTTCAACATATCTGTGTGTTAGATTTCAATTGAACTCTAAGGAATCTCACTACGCTGCTGCAAAGTAGATTTTGAGATACCTTAAAGGTACACCAAATCTTGGCTTATGGTACCCAAGAAATAATGACAACAAACTAATTTGTTTCTCAGATGCAGATTTTGCAGGTAGTAAAGATGATAGAAAGAGCACTTCTGGGACTTGCCAAATCCTTGGAAGGAGGCTCATTTCATGGAGCAGCAAAAAGCAGAATTGTGTCACAATTTCAACGACCGAGTCAGAATACATTTCTGCCGGTAGTTGTTGTGCATAATTGTCGTGGATAAAGAACCGACTGGAAGATTACCATCTAAAAGTCCAAGACATCCCTTTATTTTGTGACTCCTCCAGTGCGATTGCAATAGCCAACAATCCAGTCTCTCATAGCCGAACAAAGTACATAGAGCTACAATACCATTTCATCCGGGAGCATGTGGAGCATGGGGACATAGATCTGTAATATGTCCCTACAGACAGACAAATTGTAGGTATTTTCACGAAGCCGCTGGACGAGGCCATGTTCTCGTTCTTCAAAACAGAACTTGGCATGCTCAATAAGGATGAAGGAGAATGAAGACAAAGGTAACAAGAAAGGTCAAGATCTGGTTTTACTTCAAAATCAGAAAATTTCAGGATTTGGACATCATTTCTCGAGTACATCACTTGTACTCGATAACAATAAAATTATTTCTCGAGTACAAAGAAATTATTTCTCGAGAACAATAGTTCTACTCGAGAACAGGAAATCTTTACTCGAGAATAAGACCTATTCTACTCGAGACCAAGGACTATTATACTCGAGTGCTGATAAACTTCTTCTCGAGGACAATTTATCCTCTCGAGAAATCTGGTGGGCAATTTTTCTTCAAGTTCAAAATTTTCATATCGCCACACAGGCCCTTAGCCGCCTCATTCCAGGTATTTTTAATGATTATTTATATGTTTAATCATCAAAATTAGAGGTAAATATAAATAGAAATAAGTCCAATAAATTTTTACTCTCGATTTCAAAACCCTTCTTCTCGAGAAATGCTGTTTCGTCTTCCTCCATCTCCGCCGTCTGCCGCAAGCTAGTCGCAAGCCAGTTTTCCCATTCGCTGGCCAGTCAGATCGATTTCTCTACAACAATGGCTTCGTCTTCAAAGCCAGGGATCGGGAGTGAACTCAGTTCTACCGGGATTATAGAGATATCAGATGATTTCAAGAATGTCCTCCTTCTATTACATTCAGTCGGGTTGTCCTTTGTTCTGAAACATACCTGCCGAATTCTAACTTCTGACGTCGAAGAATTCTTCCAGCACGCTAAGATTAAAAGGAATGACAAAGTAATCAAGTCTAAAGTTCAGAATATCAATGTAAAGATGTCTTCCCTGTCTGTTTCTCAACTTCTGCAACTGCCAATAATAGATATGGAAGATTATCTGATAGGCTCTGACTATGAGAGAGCATATAGTTTCTGTGGTATTCCTCAATCCTATCACATAATTAGAAGACAATTTATGAATGATGAAAGCATGTTATTGATTGACATCCTAGGCAAATTTCTTCTGTGCAAAACTAGTTCTATAAGTTACATTACTCCAGAATTTTTTGATTTAATGACAACAGTCATTTGTAGAAAGAAATTCTAGTGGAGAATGATGCTTTTTGAGAAGATCAAGGCATGCATTAAGATCCCCAACTTTGGAAGGATAATCTCATTATACCTCAATCAGATGAATCCAGAAGCCTTTCCAATGAAAAAGGGCATAGCCCCCCACCACATGAAAAAGGTTTCTATTACCTCCATTTAGAGATGGGAGGTCAAATTACAGAAGTCAAATAAAGCTGCCAAGGAAATAGAAGATTTGGACAGGACCCCATCTCCTCCTTCACATCAAATAACTGATTTAGTTATTGAGGGGGAGCCTGCACCATCTATCTCAGCCCAGCCAACTCAAACTCCTGCTCCAGCTTCCTCAGTACCCCCAGCTCCTACTGCTTTAGCCATTCCTCCTCAAGCTATTCCAGTTGCTGCTTCATACATTCCAGCCCCAGTAACTGCTGTTGCTGCCAACTTACCTTCAGAAGAAATTCCATCTACCTCTGCTACTGCACTCTCAATTCCACCTGCTGCTGCTATTCCTTCCACTTTGTTGCATAAAGACACAGAATTTCCTACTGCTGAGGACATACCAGATTATGATAATCTGACAAATGCACGGGCCCAAGATCAAATTCTGTCTACTGAAGATGATATCAATAAGATGATAGAGGAGCTTTCTTCCAAAGAACCTCCTTTCCATGTCCCTGAAGATCACCCCTCTTCTACAACAGCACCAGCTAAGTCTCCAGCAAAGTCTCCTTCTCCAGCAGAAAAATCTCCAGAAGCTGATAAATCACCTGTACATGAACCTGAGAAATCTCCAGCAGATGTACATGATGATGAAATTGTCTCAATTCATGATTCAGACGATGAAGTACCAGTTGAAGCTGCTGAACCACCCCTTCTAAGTCTTCATTTCCAAATTCCAACCATACAGCCCACAATTAATGAAGATGAAACCAGCACAATACACAGAAGGAAAGCCTCTACTTCTATTATTGTAATTGAAGAAATTCTTCCATGGACTGTCCCTGCTCAGCCTCCTCCATCTACTCAAAAAGAAATCTTCCCTGAAGGTACCATTCTACACAAATTTGAAGCTATGCTTGCTGATCATAGAAAGTACTTTGATGATTTTTTGAAGGTTGTAACTGATAAAGTAAGTGCATTAGAAAAAGAAATGAGTCGAGAATTTGCAGAAATCCAAGACAACATAGATGAGTTTAAAAGGCTCCTGCAAATTGGTGGAAAAGCTATAGACCACACAATTACTAGCATTAGTACTGTTATGGAGCAATCAATCACCCTTGCTAATAATCAAATTCCACTAGACAAAAGAGCTGATGAAAGGAATTTTAAAACTTGTGAAGAAGTTGGAAAATTCAAAGAAGATGTCATCAACACCCTCTCCCTAGAAGTCAGAAAGGGGGAGGATAAAGTGAAGGAACTATTAGAAAAACAAGCTCAGTCAATGAAAAATCAGTGGTATGATCAGTTGAAAGAGATTCAGATATCTGTTCTTAAAGAAATCAAGAGTAATAAGTTATATACTTATGATACTTCTATATGGATGCACAATCAGTTATTTCCTGAATTAGCCATGGATCCTAATGCTCCTCGTCCTGCAAACTTGGATGTTAACATGCCTACATTTTCTACACCACCAGAATATTTTGAAGGACCACCTCCAGCATACTTTGAAGGACCTCCATCAGATTACTATGAAGGCCCCCCTCCTGATGTTTATGAACAAGTATGGGAATATGAACAAACATGTATGCCTCCTCATCCTCCAGAAGTTCAGAAGAAAAAAAGAGGAAAATATGATGATGGAGCCTCTGCTAGTAGATCAACTCCACATCTAGAAGCTAAAGGGAAGATACCTCAATAATATACTGAAGTTTGGAGTCCCACTTCCAAGTCTCTTATTCTTGAAACTCTAAAGCTAGTAGTTGATTTCAATGAAAATAGAAGCTTGCATTACAACTCAGATGAATGGGCATTATATGAGAAGTCTCTTACAAAAAGAAGGATTTATAATAGAATATATGGCAGAAATAACCCCAAGGCTCCACCTAGACCTCCTAAGTATTTTCCCCAAGCCTTACAGTTATCAAAAGAGACAACATGAGAAGCTTGAGGGACAAGGAAAGCAACATACTCAGGATCAGTAAACTAAAGATGCTGGAAGTTCATTTTTTGAAATTGTAGAATTTAATTCTCTTGGACAAATTTCTGTTTATATGAATTTCTAATTCTGATCTGATTTTTATATATTACTGCATTTCTCTTAAATATCATGCTATTAATTTCCTTATGTGTTTTTCTCTTGATGCAATTCACCTTAGTGTAGAGGGTTCTGACTTCTACAAATAGGGGGAGATTGTTGTGTATTGCATCCACAATAGCCCAGATTTGTATGAAGTCACCCTTAAACTAAGATGAAATAAGTTTGTATTTGATACTATTTTTTGTTAATTGTTTACAGAACTTAATTATTAAGTGTAGACCAATATCAGTCTACAATGAGTCTCCAAACACAGGACCATACAATGTAATCCCTCATTGTTTTATCCATGGTGTTGACTCATGTGTAGCCTCTCTATTGGGACACACTTCCTTTTCAAGCACTAAGGGAAAGAGAAAAGATGGATGCTAATTTTAATGAAAAATAAAGATTTTCAGTTTTTCAGAAAAAGTCTAAGTCTTTTTCTCGAGTACAATATTTGTACTCGAGAAGGACTTAAGAAATTTCTCGAGATAGACTTGTCTTAATTTCGAGTGGCAGAAGTTGTTCTCAAGAAAGATTAATGTTGTTCTCGAGAAGGGCTTTTGTTCTCGAGTAATATATGACATTTCTTCTCGCGTTGTTTATTTTCCAAATAAAATATTTTTCTGAGTCCTTTTCTCGAGAAGACCAAAATTATTCTCAAGAAGACTATCATTTGTTTTCGAGATGCAGAAGTTATTTCTCGAGACCCAAAGTATTTTTCTCGAGAACCAGACATTTGTTCTCGAGATGAATATATGTTCTCGAGTACCAGAATGTTTCTTCTCGAGAATAAAACGTCATTTTTCTCGAGTACTTCTGTCATTCTCGAGTTTGCTGATTTCCACCTCCACATATTTTCTAAGTGTTTTTCTTGAGATCCTCGTAGCTCTTCTCGAGAGTCACTATGTTTTTTCTTGAGTACAATACTTCTCGAGAACACCTGTACTGTTTTTTCTGAAAACATCTAAGTCCAGACAGATGTGTATTTCAAATATCATTAGTGCGTTATTGGTCCACGTGGATGTCATTAATGATGATTATGACCGTTAGACAAGTCCTATATAAGGTCTTGTCATTTTCGACCAACCCTAAGAAGAAATAAGAAGAATTACAAGCCGCCGCAAGAAGTAATTCTAAAAATTCTGAATCCGACAATTCTTTCTAAATCGAGAGCCGCCGATCATCTTCTTCATCGCCAAAGCGCTTTCGATCCAGATTGATTTAGAGAAGTTAATTCATAGATCAAGATTCTTTTCAAACGACAGATATTCTACTTGTTCGTGTGAGTCTAGAGAATTTCAGATCAAAGATCTTACTGATTCTTCTTCAACCATTTCTGATAAGGCCGCAAAGTTCAAAGAAATAAGAATAGACAGAAGCATTTCAGATCTAAGATCAAATCACTGTTTTTATTTGTTATTTCATTCTATTCTTATAGGAGATCTTTCTTCGAGTTGTAGGAGTTGTATTCTATGAGTTCTTGTATGAAGTTTTATCTTCTGAGTGTAGATCCAGTTTTTGGGATCTAGTTGTAGGAACGTTGTTCCGAGGTGTAGGATTGTTTTCAATCCGACATTGGTGGAGTAGCTGAGTTTAGTGCATTGCTAGATCGATGAGTGGAAAGTAGATGTACCCAGGGTTGGGGAACCACTAAAATTCTTGGTGTCCTCTGTGATTTCTTGGTTAATTTTCTGTGTATAGTTTGTTAAATTTTTTATTCCGTAAAAAGACGCACAACTCACCTATTCACCCCCCTCTAGGTGATTTAGGTAAGACAACTAAAACATTTTCAAACGAGCTCAGGACGACAATCTTCCTTCTTCTACTCAGATTCTTAGGTCGATGAACTTGGAACTTAGCATTGACAGACATCTTCCAGATTAATTATCTCTGAGCTCAGCTCGATGAAGGAGATTTCTCAGCTCGACGAACTTGGAGTTCAGTTCGACGAAATCTGTCCCGAGTTCGATTATTTTCCTTCAGTATCAGTTTGACGTATTCTCTCTCATTTTGACTTCAATTTGTATTGGTCCAAGGCAGTAATTTTCTGATAATTAATGCTCATATTCTCAAGAATATAGTCATTTTATGGCCGCGTTAATTATGGTTTTCACAGAGTTAATTTCTTGACTTATTTATTGGGACAGTTAAGGAAACTCATTAAAAGTCAACATCCAGCTGTTCAACACTCAGAATCTCAATAGTAAATTCAGGATATTATTCAAATTTCAAAAGGATGAAATCTCTGAGGATATAAAAAAAACCAAGCAATTTTTCTCTCTTCAAAAGAAGAACAACAACAACCATTGATACACTTCTCAGAGAAAAGCATTGCTATCTTTCTTACAGGAAATTGAAGAAGAACATCAACACACAGATCATTAGTCTTCTTCAATTTCTGCTTCAGGATTTTTTTAGAGACAACAGTCAACATCTATCTGAAAGTTCCTGAAGATCAGCAAGCCAACTTCAAGGCCTACACCATGTTCAAATCTCTCATATTCCTGAACTTTTCTTCATCTCAGGGGGAGCTTTAACAACAGCATCCACTAAGTCTTCTCAGTTGTTTGAGAAAGAGAAGACAACATCATTTCCTTTTCCTACAGTAAAAAGGGTTTTTAACTCCCTCCAAAAGTTATCATCTAGTTGTCAAGTCTCCATATCAAAAGACTTGGATTAGTTTTTGGGCAACTGATTAAAAGCTCAAAGGGTTGTGAGATCTCCCTTGAAATAGATCTTGTGGTGACAGGGCACCTTAGCAAAAACCTATGGTGACAGGGCACCTGAGCAAAAACCTGTGGTGGCAGGGCACCTGAACAAAAATCTGTTAGTGGATTCCTACCATGTTGGTAGAAGAGTGGATGTACCCAGTTTTGGGAACTACTATAAAATCTTTGTGTCGTATGGAATGCTCTATTCTTTTATTTGTTGTGCTATGATTGTCTTTGTTTTAATTCTCTCTCTATACATATACATATCACTTATTTTAATTCCTCAATAAAAACTAATCAAGTTTTTAAAATACTTTATTCACCCCCCATCTAGAGTTAAGATAGATCTATTCATCACTTTCAATTGGTATCAGAGGGCAAGGTTGTTTGGTTTCACATGCTAACACCTGAACCAAAAGATCTTTGATAGATCTCTTTTTCTCTAATATCTTCTCTCTAAATCATGACACAAAATAAGGAATACTCAAGCACCAGACCTCCACCGTGCAACTTAAATAAGTTTGCTCTCTGGAAGGCAAGGATCAGATTATATATGAATTCAATTAATGAAGACATCTATAATTCAATTTTAACAGGTCCCCCTACTCCTTCAGCAACAACATCAATAAGTACCTCAACAATTCCACCACCTGAGTGGACAGAGGCTGAGAAGAAGTTAAAGATGGCTGATGCAAAAGCTATGAACATCCTAACTCAGACTATGTCTGATGATATCTTCCAGAAAGTTGTTGAATGCTCTTTAGCCAAAGAGATTTGGGATTCCCTAAATGTAATGGTTGCTGGCTCTGTTGATGAAAGAAAAGATAGAAGATCTCATCTCATTTCCCAATATGAAAACTTCAAGAAAGAAGATTCAGAGTGAGTGGCTGACATGTACAACAGACTCAGCCTAATTGTCAATGAGCTGAAGAACCTGGATAAAAATATCTCACTGACTGAGATAAATGACAAGATTCTTATGTGCTTCCCCAACACATAGGACTCCTGGATCTGGCCAATCAAGGAGGCTAGAAGCATGAATGAAATATCTACTGAGTATCTACTAGGCAACCTCACATCTTATGAGCAGCTTATAAAGACAAGTGAAGTAGCAGAGCAGAAGACCTCCTCATCAGGAAGGAAAGAGCAAAACATTGCTTTCAAGGCATCTGAAGAATCAGAAGCTCCATCAGCAAATGAAGAACTCCTAAGCTTGCTGGCCAAAAGATTTTACAAGATGGCCAGAAATAATTTCAGAAGGAAGTCATCCAGACAAGTTGATAGAACAATATATGACAAAACTCCTACCAAGGAGATTGTCTGCTTTGGTTGCAGAAAATCCAGACACATTCTTCCTAAGTGTCCAGAGAATCAAAAGAAGGAGAAAAGAAGAGACAAGGACTCCAGAAAGCAGTACAGCAAGCCCTTCTCAAGAAAGCATAAGAGAAAGGAGAAATACTTTGTTGCAGAAACTTGGAGTGAGACAGAAGAAGAATCTTCATCTTCCAGCTCCAGTGAAGATGAGGAAGAAGCTAATGCAAAAGAAGTTTGCTTGATTGCTATCAATGCACCAGGCAACCTTTCAGAAGCTGAAAATTTAGAAAATGAAGATTTTGAATCAGAAGAGGATCAGGTAATATCCTCATTTGATTTTTATTCAGACCATTTTAAAACTGAATTTAAATTATTATGTAATGATCTAATCAAATCTGAGAAGGAAATCAAACTTCTTATAGATAAGCTAACTAAACATGATAATCTGTTATCTTAAAACATCACGTTAAAAGATAAACTAGTTATAGCTTTAGAACAAATTACTTCTTTAAAAATTAAATTGAATAAGGAGAATCATCAAATTTATGGACATCACAAGCACTGTAAATGCCAGGCTTAATGTCAAGCTAAGCTTATATGCTTCATCAAGCCAACCTCATCTAACTCAGAAAAACATTCTCTCAACCCTCATTAAATTCATATCTGAAAAGAGCAAAAAAAAGGCAGATGAGAATAACAAGCCAACTAAATTTAATTAGAAACCCAAAAAAAGAGAAAGAATAAGAAAAACCTTAAACATAACAAAGTCCAATAGATTTCGTCGAACTCAGATCGACGAAATGTATTCAGTTCGTCGAACTCAAGTCGATGAACTCTGAAAGCAAATTTCTGTTATAATTATTCTTCGAACATCGATCAACGAAACCAATATGGTTCATCGAGCCGAGATCGACGATATTGGGGCATAGAGAATGAATACTTCCATTCTCTGAGCGGAGTTCGACGAACTCATCCATATTCGTCGAACTCAGATAAACGAACTTATCAAAATTTGTCGATCCCAGTTCAGCTTAACAGAAACTTTATATATACCAAAATATTTAATCAACCAAAAGAATTTGTTAACCCATTTACCCAATGCATAATTCTACCTAGGAAATTTCACCCTCTAGGATATAAGAACCAACCTGAATCCTCTTATATTTCTAGTTTTAAGTTTGAAAAGAATCAAGCACCCAAGGTTACCTGGGTCAAGAATACCTAATTTTTCATTCTGTAGGTGAAGGACTATCCTACTACAGAGGAACAGTGGTACCTGGATAGTGGATGTTCAAAGCACATGACAGGAAGAAAGGAAAACTTAACAAACTACAAGTCCAAGCTTGGTCCAAAGGTGATATTTGGTGACTCCAACTATGGCCAAACTGAAGGCTATGTGATTGTCAAGGTTGGAGCTATCACTTTCAAGAAAGTAGAATATGTGAGGGGTCTAAAACACAATCTGATATCCATAAGCCAATTATATGAAGAAGGTTATCAGGTATCCTTTAACCATTCTTCTTGTATTATTTCTTCAGTAGATAATAAAACTGTCTCAACTGACCTTAGATAATGAAACATTTATGTAGTAAACTTCAAATCTGCTAGGTCAGAAATTTTCCTATTTAATCAAATCAGTAACAATAATGAATTTTGGCATAAACGATTAGGGCATGTAAATCTCAAAAATATTGCTAAACTCTCCAGGGACAACCTTGTTAGAGGATTGTCTTCTTACCCCTTTAAGAAGGAAAGCCTCTACATGGCTTGTCAATTAGGCAAGCAAGCCAAAAATAGTTTTAAATCTATTAATAAGAGTGATTCACCAAAGATTTTGTACCTGCTACACATGGATCTATTTGGACCCATTGTTGTACAGAGCTTGGGAGGGAAATCTTATACCTTAGTTATTGTAGATGACTTCTCTAGGTTCACTTGGGGGTTCTTCTTGAGAAACAAGTCAGATAACTTTAAAGTTCTTACAAATTTTCTAAAGATCATAAAGATTGAGTATTCTACTCCAGTTGCATTGATCAGAAGTGATCATGGTACTGAGTTTGAATCTCTTCCTATGTAGGAATTCTGTGAGATGCAAGATATCAGACATTGCTTCTCTGCTCCTAGAACTCCTCAACAAAATGGGATAGCAGAAAGGAAAAATAGAACCCTCATTGAAGCTGTAGGAACACTTCTTGCAGATGCTTACTTGCCCCTATCCTTTTAGGCAGAGGCTGTAAGCACAACAAACTATATCATGAATAGGAGTTTAATACATAAACTTAAGGGCAAGACTCCGTATGAATTACTCAAAGGTAAGTAACCTAAAATAGATTACTTTAGAATTTTTGGTTGTAGATGTTATATTCATAATAATAACAAGAAACATCTTAGAAAGTTTGAAGCCAAAGCTGAAGTGGGAATCTTTCTTGGAATTCTCAAGTCAGCAAGGCCTATAGGGTTTTTAATAAATCAACCTTAAAAATGGAAGAATCTGTACATATAACATTTGA
This sequence comes from Platanthera guangdongensis, assembly GCA_039583875.1. NCBI lineage: Eukaryota > Viridiplantae > Streptophyta > Magnoliopsida > Asparagales > Orchidaceae > Platanthera > Platanthera guangdongensis. The sequence continues at coordinate 166,024,688 of CM077151.1, read as the reverse complement.
TTAAGCTAAAATATTTTACAAGGAGAAGGATTCTTTTACTAAAGATTTATTGCAGGTACCCCAACTATGTGAGAAATTGGATGATTTAAATCTCACCAATGAGGCTATATCACATCCTTTTACACATATTGAAGAAGATAGTGAAGAAGAATTCAGTGAAAGAACTGCTGAACCACCAACAACAAACACAATTCCACAAGAGGAATTAATTCTCAAGGTTGTTGCTGAACCAACTCCTCAAACTAATCTTGTCACACTTAAAGATCACCCTGTATCTCAAGTGACTGGAGACATATCAGTTGGTGTGTAAACAAGGCATCAACTCAACCAAAACTTGATGCATGCTTGCTTCATATCTCAACTTGAGCCCCAATTCATAAAAGATGCAGAGCAAGATTCCCACTGGATTATTGCAACGAAAGAGGATCTCAATCAGTATGAGAGATGCAGAGTTTGAGATTTAGTTCCTAGACCCAAAGATTTCCAAGTCATTGGAACTAAATGGGTATTCAAAAATAAATTGGATGCATAAGGAGCCATCATTAGGAACAAAGCAAGGCTGGTAGCACAAGGATATAGACAGGAAGAAGAAATTGATTATGATCAAACCTTTGCACCTATTGCATGACTGGAAGCTATCCGAAATTTTCTTGTCTATGCAACCTACAAAAAGTTCAAGGTCTACCAAATGGATGTCAAAAGTGCTTTCTTGAATGTTGAACTCAAAGAGGAAGTATATGTTGAACAACCACAAGGTTTTATTTCTCCAACTCATCCCACCTTTGTTTTCAAATTGCATAAAGCTCTTTATGGTTTAAAGCAAGTTCTAAGAGCTTGGTATGAGACCCTAGCTAGCTTTATTTTAGAGCATAAGTTCACTAGGGGCATTGTATATAGAACCTTGTTTACTAGGCATCATAAAAATAACATATTATTAGTATAAATATATGTAGATGCCATCATTTTTGGCTCTACTGATTCCAAACTATGCAAAAGGTTTTCTGACCTGATGCATTCCAAGTTTGAAATGAGTAGCATGGGTGAGCTTTCTTATTTCCTTGGTCTCAAAGTGAAGCAATCCCCTGATGAAATTTTCATATCCCAATCAAAATATGCTAAGGAGCTAGTTAAAAGATTTGGGATGACTGATGGCTTAGCCAAGAAAACACCCATGGCTTCCAATGTTGTGATTGATTCTGATGAACATGGCAAGACAGTTGATCAGAAATCATATAAGGCTATTGTTGGGTCCTTATTATATCTCATAGCTAGTAGGCCAAATATAATGTTTGCTACATGTCTTTATGCTAGGTTCCAGGCGAACCCTAAAGAATCTCACTATATTTTACTTAAAAGGATTTTGAGATATATAAATGATTGCCCGAATCTAGGACTCGTTTATCCAATTGAGTCAGAATTTGAATTAACTGGATTCTCAGATGCTGATTCTGTTGGATTTAGAGTTGACATGAAAAGCACATCAGGAACATGTCAGTTCCTTGGTGATAGACTTGTGTCCTTGTTTTGTAAGAAACAAACATCTGTGTCTACTTCAACTGTAGAAGCTGAATACATTGCAGCTAGCAGTTATTGTTCACAAATATTGTGGATTCAAAATCAACTCCTGGATTATGGTTACAATCTAAATAATTCAACTAAATTTTGTGATAGTACTAGTGCAATTTCCATTGCACAAAATCCAGTGCATCATAGTAGAACCAAGCATATAGAAATTAGACATCATTTCATTAGAGATTGTGTAGACAAAAAGAAAATAAACTTGTCTTTATCTCTACTGATTTTCAAAGAGCAGACATGTTCACTAAACCTTTAGATGAGAAGAAACATCTGTTCTTCCTGAATCCGCTAGGTATGATTAATGGAGAAGGTTAATTTAATTTCTGTCTGAGGTCGAAGAATTGGTCACGGTTTGTCGATTGGAGATCGATGATCTGAGAACTCTTCTTGAGAAATTCCGTCTACCTGAGACCGATGAACTCTCTGCGTGAAGTTATTTTCGTCGAGCGAAAATCGACGATCTTGCTTTAGAAAAGTTTTTGTCGACCTGAGTATGACGAAAATGTTTCCCCTCTTCCAATTGAGATCGATGATGTCACTTCTTCATGAAATTTTTCGTCGACATGAGAACAAAGATTTTTTTTCTTTTTCATTGGATAGAGTTTGTCGCTACATATTCTGAAAACCCTATAACTAGGCTTTCTTCGAGCTCTATCCTGTGCTTTCTAGTTCTCTTGCACTTGATCTCTCTCTCTCTCTCTCATTTTTGCAAGAAGAGGTATGTTTTGGGAGGATTTTGGGAATTTTCCTCCCGACCAAGGCTCCTGAACTTTTGGTCTCCCAGACCATGTTCATCAATGCCTCCAAGAGGCTAACTTCTGCATTATTTGGTAGATAGGAGAGGACCATCTCAAAGCCATCCAGGGCTTCCTCCTCTTCCAGAGTTTCAGAGAACACCAGGACAGTAACAATCACTCCCTCACCTGAAGTAGAAGCTCCTGCTCCTCCTCCATCTCCACCACAATCCACAGTTCCTTCATCAACTCCCCTCCAATAACCATCCACTTCCTCTCATACTCCTACTGCCTCACCATCACAACCTCATTCCCACTTCCTCAATCTCCAATCCACATACCAGAGGATTCTTCATCCCCACCTCCTTAATCTCCTATACCACCTCACCTTGACGACATACCACTACAATCTTCTCTGTCATTTCCAACTTTTGATCTTTTACATCTCCATCACCATCTCCTCAATATCAATAATCTCCATCTCAGGATGAAGTCATGTAAGATTTAATTCCTCCCTCTTCCTCCATCCATCCATCTGTATCTACTCAGACACCACCTGAGTTTATACAACTGGATTTTACCCTCATTTCCACTATCTTGGAGCTTATCTCTCCAACTATCAGGCATCTTATAGCAGAGGCGATTTCTCTTTTAACTGCCTCCATAAACTCTCTTGTTGCTCTTCTTGCTTCCTCTTCCTCTATCCCTTCTTCTTTTCAGGGTCTGGGTGCAATACCCTCTGAATCCAAGCAGGGGGAGATGTTCCAGGAAGAAGCTCCAGCTCCAGTAGCAGCACCAACAATAATTTCTCCAGCAGCAGCAGCAGATTCAGTTTGTACGAAAGCAATTCCAGAGATTATCACTATTGGTGATTGCAGCATCAATCCCACAGTGGTTTTAATTTCTTTACTTAATTCTTTTAATTCAGTTTACAGAAATTTTTTACCAAGTTTTTATGTTCATCACTCCAAGGCCATAGTATGTTATACTGCTCCAATAAGTCCTGCAGTTGTGAATCAACTAAGGGAAAGTTTTGTTGTTCCAGAGATTACAGAAAGCCTAGTTGTTAAAGATTCTTGTGAGACAATTCCTATTTCTGAGCCTCAGGCATTCTCTCCACAAACTTATGGCTGGAGTGAATCCCCAATGCCGAACATGGATGAGATTATGTTTGCTGATATGGAAGAAGAACATGAGCCTTTTCCGGATCAAATTATTTCAGAAACTCAAGCAGTTCAAAAATAGCCTCAGGTTCTAGGAATCTCAGCTAAATGGATAAAGTAATTGGATGATCTGTATGATAATCCTCCTGAATCATCTGATGATGTTGAGGATTCTGATGATTCAAGTTCTAAGAAAGTAAAGTTTAAGAAGAGAAAGGCTCCTCCCAAGGCTATTCCTAAGTCTGACCCTACTGCTGATACTCCTTACTACATTCTGCACAATATTCCTCTCACTCCGGATATTACTCACTGGATGAGATTCTCTAAGAATGATCTCAAGGAAAGAAAGAAAAGGAAAAGATACAGTTCCCCACCTAAGCAGACCAGGAGAGGACCTCCTACTCCTCCTCCTCCTGCTGCAGGTGCATCAGGAAATGTTGTTAATACTCAGAAGCCAGCCTCAAGTAGTTCTCAGTCTCCAAGGCCAGACTCCCATCAGTATTTCAGACCAGCTGGGAAGTACAGTCAAAGCATACCTGCAAGGTCTTATTATTCAGGCCAACCTCAGCAGTCTTTCCCTCAAACCAACTTTCAACAGCAATCCATTCTTTTCAGAAATCCTCAAAAGTCTTCTCAGGATGCTCTTAAATCTAATCTAGAGAGACCTCTCTCTCCAACCTATGAACTTGAGTTAGATCCTAATTCCAGGATGGCTAGATTCCAAGAACTGATTGGGTTATCTCAAATTAAAAGAGGTAGAGCAGAAGGAGGAGATCCATCTAAATTCACTATAATGTCTACCTATAGACAGAAGGAGTTTGATTAATTTCAAGTAAACAAAAATCTATTTGACCCTAATGAATACTTGTAGATCCATCCAGAAGCTATAGTGCCCAGAGCTACATCTGTAACACTTCTTATGATTCAAGACCTGAAGATGTCTCAAAAGGAAGCAAAAAATCCAAACAGGACTATTACTTTTGCTAAGTCATCTTCTGCTCCTCCCTCTGATATATCTTAAGCATTTTTTGATTTGCTTTTTTTGTGATTTATATGTGTAATGAACTTTGCCATATCAAATTCTGTCAGATATTTATATTGCTTTGTGTTTGTATGCTTTTCTATTTTGTTTAGTGATCTCACCCAAATAGGGGGTGATTGTTGGTTCCCTAGTTTGGATTTGGGCAAGGTTCACTATTAGGTTATTGACCCACCATGTATAGCCGAGGGTCAATTTGTTAGTTCTATGGTCTAGGTCAGTCTGACTAGGATAGAAATCTTTGATCCAGCGCTCAAAAGTATTTAGAGATTCAGACTAAGAAGAAATGTATTTTTAAAGAGTTTAGAAAATCAGTACGAAGTTCTTTGAACTCAGCTCGACGATTGTCGATCGCAGATCAACGAACTCAGAGTGTCAACTCTGAGCTCAGCTCGACAATATAACAGATCAGGTCGACAATCTTCCTTCTTCTACTCAGATTCTCTGGTCGACGAACTTGGAACTCAGCATTGACATATATCTTCCAAATTAATTATCTCTGAGCTCAGCTCGACGAAGAAGATTTCTCAGCTCGATGAACTTGGAGTTCATTTCGACGAAATCTGTCCCGAGATCAATTATTTTCCTTCAGTATCAGTTTGACATATTCTCTCTCATTTTGACTTCAATTTGTATTGTTCTAAGGCAGTAATTCTCTGATAATTAATGCTCATATTCTAAAGAATATAACCGTTTCTTGACAGCATTAATTAAGGTTTCACAGAGTTAATTACTTGACTTATTTACTAGGATAGTTGAGGAAACTCATTAAAGCCATCATCGAGCCATTAAACTCTCAGAATCTCAGCAGTAAATTCAGGATATTATTCAAATTTCAAAATGCTGAAATCTCTCAGGATATAAAAAAACCAAGCAATTTCTCTCTCTTCAAAAGAAGAACAACAACAACCATTGATACACTTTTCAGAGAAAAGCATTGCATTATTCTTACAAGAAATTGAAGAAGAACATCAACATACAGATCATTAGTATTCTTCAGTTTCTGCTTCAGGATTTTTTTTAGAGACAACAATCAACATCTATCTGAAAGTTCCTGAAGATCATCAAGCCAACTTCAAGGCCTACACCCTATGCAAAGCTCTCAACTTCTTGAACCTTTCTTCATCTCAGGAGGAGCTTTGACAACAACATCCACTAAGTCTTCTCAGTTGTTTGAGAAAGAGAAGACAATGAAAGATGGGGGGATAGACTTGATTACTCTAGAGGGGGGGGGGGGGGTGAATAGAGTATATTAAAACTATTTAGCTATTTTTAAAATTATTAGAGTAAAGAATGATACCAGTAGTAGTAATAGATAAAAAGAAAATGATCTAAACTAAACTACCACAACACAACTAGCCTATCACAGCCATAACAAGAACAATAAGAAAAAGGGCATCCAGAAGATACAAGAAATTTTATAGTGGTTACCCAACCTGGGTACATCCACTCTTCTACCACCCTGGTAGGAATCCACTAGCAGGTTTTGATCAGGTGACTGCCACCTTTGAGCTTTTAATTAGGATCCCAAAAACCAAAATAAACTTTTGAAGGGAGTTAATAAACCCTTTATACAGGGGGGGGGGGGAAGAGAGATTGATGGTGTCTTCTCTTTCTCAAACAACTGAGAAGGCAAGTGGATCGTTGTTGTCAAGGCTTCTCCAGAAATCACTTGAAGCCTTACACAAGGTGTAGTAGGTCTTCAGCCTTGACTTGTAGTAACCAGGAACTTCTGACTGATAGTGATTATTGTACTTGAAAGCTACTTGAGTTGAAGATTGAAGAAGACAATTGATTTTGTGTTTGTTCTTCTTCTTCTTCTTCAAAAAGATCAAGGAGAAAACAAAATGTTTTCTGTACAGAGAAGAAGGCAAATGATCTTGTGTAAATCTTCTCTGTGTATGGTTCTATGTCCTGTTGTTGTGTGTCGTTCTGAAAAGAAAATATCTTTTATATTATCAGTCGAATTCTCCTTTGAATTTTGAATTCCATCACATTGAATGCTGATTGCCTGGAGATTGAAATACGGCTAGAGAATATTTCTTTAATGTGTTTTCCCAACTGTCCCAATAAATTAGTCAAGTAATTAACCCGATGAAGACCATAATTAATGCTGCCAAGTAACGACTATATTCAGAGAATATATGCATTAATTACTCAGGAATTACTGCTAAATAATATTGAATAAGGACAGAGATTAAGGGAAATTCTAAGTCTGGAACTACAGCAGAAATCGTCGACCATAGAATAGATTTCGTCGACCAGAAATCAAAGTTCATTGACCAGAGAAATCCTGTTCGTCGACCAGAGAAAACTTGTTCGTCGACCTGAGATCCAAGTTCGTCGACCAGAGCTCAGTGAACTGTATTCTGTGAATAACTGGCCGATTCTGTGCTACAAGTTCATCGAGCTGATAAACTGTCTTTGTCGACCTGAGTTCAGAGAAAGTATTCTGGACAGAGTGTGTTCAAGTTGAACTTCGAGACTTTGCCGACCTGAGCTCAAATATCATTGAGCTTAACACAGAGAATTAACTCTAAGGTCGTCGAGCGTAGCACGACTATCGTCGAGCTGAGTTCGACGAATGTCAAACTCATTTTATGAACTTGATTTTCTTCTAAGTCTTGAGTCTTCTGCTTGCAGGTCCATGTATGATTGAACTTAGAGACTTATCCTAGACTCTAGGACTCAAATACATGACCCTGGCTATACATGGTGGGTCAGACATCCTATTTAGTGAACCTAGCCCAAATTCAACTAGGGATCCAACAATCTCTACCTATTTGGGTGAGGTCACTAATAATATAAAACAAAAAAAATCACAAAGCAAAGTGAATATTTCTGGCAGAAAATTTAAATGATTCAGCAGATATGTACATAATCAGTAGCTTTGTGATAATTATAATCAAATAAAGTTCAGACAAATGAAAAACTAAGCAGAATATATCATTTCTTCTTCTTCTTTTACTTGTCATCTTTGTCTTTCACAAAGTGCAGTGTAAATTTGATTTCTCTATTTGGATTATCTGCTTCTCTCTTGGACATGGTCATATCAGCAGCTCCAATAATATTGAGAGAAGTGGCTATGGGAACAACAACCTCTGGATGTAGATTCATGTAAGCATCAACATTGAAAAACTTGTTAGCTTTTTCATACCTTTTCAATTCTTACTTTCTGTATGATGACATTGTTGAGTACTGAGAAGGATCTCTCCCTTCAGCTTTAACTTTACTGATCATTGCTAATCTAACAAGCTCCTGGAATCGGGCCATTCTTGAAGTATTTTCAGTTTTAGGATCCACAAATTTAATAGGTGGAGATGCAGGACTTTTTGGACTTTCTACTTTTTGAACTTCAGAAGCTTGTTGTTGAATACTTTGCTGTTACTGTTGCTGATATTGTTGTTGATGTTGCTATCTGCTGGAATACCTGTGCTGACTGCTTTCTTGATATCTTGAGGATCTACCTTGATGTCTTCGATAAGTTTGAGCATAGGAGGTAAACCTCTGCGAACTGCTTCCTGAAGAACCAGCAGCAGGTGGAGGAGGAGGAGGGGGACCTCTCTAGTTCCTTTGAGGGGGAGGAGGAGAGTACCTCCTGCTTTTCTTTCTGGCTTTCTGCTCATTCTATGAAAGCCACATCCATGCAGGCATCCCAGGATATGGAGTGATCTTTTGTAAGATATGATATGGTGTACCATGAGTAGGGTTTGGTTTAGGAGCAGCAATGTGAACAGCTTTTCTCTTCTTAGATACTTTATTCTTGGTAGTAGAGTTATTATCATCATCGGAATCATCATCCTCATCTTCATCAGAAGATCCCTAAGAATTATCATATAGATCATCAAGAGCCTTTAGAAGATATTTTGATATTTGCTTTTCTGCTTAAGGTTGTACTAGAGATTCTGTATTTTCAATCTCTGGAGCAACTGATTCAGCAACTTTTTCAGACATTAACTTATTTTCTTCTTCAATATCTTCCATAATGATTTCATCTAAGTCAGAGAGGGGACTGTCAACCATCTTGTAAGTGGGAGCTGAGACAGCCTCTGGAGAATAAATATCCTTGGGAGCTGATACTATTGGAATCCCTGTAACTGCAAAACTGGCCTTTAGTTGCTTGGCAACTATGGGGCTTATTGGAGTAGTGTATGGAACTAAAGCCAAAGAATGCTAATAAGAAGAACTAGGTAGAGTATCTCTGTAGGCAAAACCGAATAAATCTAGTAAAGAATTCAGATTAACTGTGGGATTTATAATATAATCACCAATATATTTATTTCTGACAAAATTATGTCATCCATATCTATATCAGAATCAGCTAGATCAATTATTTCAGATGGAATAGCTGTTTATTCTGAATCATCAGACATCACAAAATCTTCTACTACTTCTGCTGCTGCTGTCACAACTGGAGCTTCTTCATCACAGACCATCTCCCCCTGACTGGTTGCAGGGGCCCCTAAAGCCAGTCCTCCAGAAGAAGGGACAGGGGATAAAGCATCAATTCTGGATGAAAGGGTAGTGATGGAAGCAGAAAGGGGAGCTATAACATCAGTTATGAGCTTGTTAAGGGTTGGAGAAATAAATGCAAGAAGATCTTTAGCTATATCAAAAAAATTTAAATAGAGAGATTCAGGAGCAGTGGAAGAGTATGGAGTGCGATGTACACAATTGGAACATACAGAGAATGCACTGAACATATCTGTATGTGTGTAGTCAGGAGCAGTAGAGGGAATGTCAGTTTGGGTGAGTGGAGGGATGGGAATAGAGGGAGTTGCGATAGTAGAAGGTTGGACTGTGGTTGTGAGGGAAGAAATAGGTTCATGAAGTGGAGAATGATGTGGAGATGGTGGAGGAAACAGTAGATTGAAGGTGTGGCATGAGATAAATGTGTCAGGGTGTGTGTCATTTAAATGAGGTGGAAGTGGAGAATGTGCAGGTAGAGATAGAGGTGGTGTAGTATGTACTGGAGATTGAAATGGTGATGGAGCTGGTGTAGGTATATGTTGTTGTTGAGGTTGAGGAATATGTGTTGGAGAAGAAGATGGTTGTTGTTATTGTTGAGGTTGATGAGGAGAAGGAATGCTGGTGGAGGAAGGAACTTCTTCAGGAGGTGGAGGAGCGGCTGTTACTGCCCTGGTGCTCTCAAAAGTCCTTGTAGAGGATGAAGCCTTGGAGGGCTTTGTGATTTTCCTCTCCCATCTGCCAAACAGGGTAAATGTAAGCCTTTTGGAGGTATTTTTGAACATTGTTGTGGAGACCAGTAGTTCATGAGCCTTTTCTTGAAGGACGATTCCCAAAATTCGTCCAAAGCACACTTCCTTCGTATTGTTTTTCTTCTTGATTAAATCAAATAGCAGTTTGCCCCAGTTTTCTGATCTCTTCTCAACCAGAGCACCCATCACCAAGAACTGGTGCTTGGTGATGCAGTCGTGGGCGGTGTGTTTCCCCAGCAGCACTTTGCCAACTACATCGGCTAAGAACTTGTATTCAGAAGATAAGTTCTTCTTCAGTAGTTTGTTCGGGTTTTCGACAGAGTGACCCATCTTGATCAGCATATTCTCATACTCATCACTGTCCATCTATGTTTCTTCATTTCCATTTAATAGACCGAAAACTTCGGTTAGTATAGCGGGGAAAAGGGTAACTTAATTACCAGATATTGTTCTCGTCAGTGTATCTTCCTCTGATGTTGTAGATGTAAAGACCCATTCCATAATCTCAGTCTTTGCTATCTTTATTCGTTGAGTCATGAACTTCTTCACATTTTGCTCTTCAAACAGTTTCATAATTTCCACAAAAATCTGATCAGAATGTTGGAACGATTCGAAGTCGATATCAAAACCCATGCTAAATTTCATTACAGAACGAGTTTTCGCCGAAATCTCCATTAGTTCGCCTGCAAAGGAAAAAAAGAGATCAAGTGCAAGAGAACTGAAAGTGCGGGACGGAGCTCGAAGAAAACATAGATATAAGGTTTTCAGAATATGAAGCGGCAGACTCTGTCCGACGAAAAATAAAAATTCTTTGATCTGGGGTCGACGAAATATTTTATAGTTAAACGAATTCGTCGATCTCAGTCAGAAGAAGTGAAAACATTTCGTCGAGCTCCGTTCGACGAAAATTTTCTGAAGCAAATTCGTTGATCTCTGTTCGACGAATATAGCTTCACTCACAGAGAGTTCGTCGATCTCCATTCGACGAATTTCTCTAAAACATTTCTCAGATCGTCGATCTCTGTTTGACGAACTTTGAAAAATTCGTCAACCATAGACAAAAATTAAATTAAGACTTCTTCATTGACCATACCAAGCTGATTTATAAAAAACATATGATTTCTCTCATCTAGGGGCTTGGTGAAGATATCTGCTCTTTACAAATTAGTGTATATGTATACAAGCTTAATTTTATTTTTGTCCACACAATCTTTAATGAAATGATGTCTAATGTCTATATGCTTAGTTTTATTGTGATGGACTGGATTTTGTGCAATGGAAATTGCACTTGTGTTGTCACATAGTAGAGTTGAATTATTTAAGTTGAACCCATAATCTAGGAGTTGGTTCTGAATACAAAGCATCTGGGAACAGCAACTGCCAGCTGCTATATATTCTGCTTCAGCTGTTGATGTAGACACAGATGACTGCTTCTTGCAAAACTAAGACACTAATCTCATACCAAGTAACTGACAGGTCCCTGAGGTACTTTTTCTGTCTACTCTACATCCAGCAAAGTCAACATCTGAGTATCCAGTCAACTCAAATTCTGACTCATTTGGATACTAGAGTCCTAGACTAGGACAACTCTTTATATATCTTAAAATCCTTTTTAAGAAAGTAAGGTGAGATTCTTTGGGGTTCACTTGGAACATAGCACAAAGACATATAGCAAATATGATGTCAGGTCTACTTGCTGTAAGATATAGTAGGGACCCAACAATAACCCTATATAATTTCTGATCAACAGGTTTCCCATGTTCATCAGAGTCAATTACAGTATTTGTAGCCATAGGTGTTTTCTTGGCTGAGGCATCTGACATCCCAAACTTTTTGATAAGCTCTTTAGCATAGTTAGATTGGGATATAAAGATGCCATCAGGTAGCTGCTTCATTTGGAGAACAAGGAAGTAGGAGAGCTCACCCATGCTACTCATTTCAAACTTTAAATGCATGAGGTCAGAGAACCTCTTGCATAGTTTGGATTCAGTAGACCCAAAAATGATGTCATCTACATAGATTTGTACTAATAAAATTTTATCCTTATGGTGTCTAGTGAATAATGTCCTATCTACTATGCCCCTAGAAAACTTATGCTCTATAAGAAAGCTAGCTAAGGTTTCATACCAAGCCCTTGGAGCTTGCTTTAAACCATAGAGAGTATTATGCAATTTAAAAACATAAGAGGGATAAGTAGGAGAAATAAAACATGGAGGTTGTTCCACATAAACCTCTTCTTTAAGTTCACCATTCAGGAATGCACTCTTGACTTCCATTTGGTAAACCTTGAATTTCTTGTAGGCAGCATATGCAAGGAAAATTCTGATTGTTTCCTTGCTTGCAACAGGTGAAAAAGTCTAGTCATAGTCAATACCTTCCTCTTGCCTATATCCTTGAGCAACCAACCTTGCCTTGTTCATTATTATGACACCTTGGGCATCAAGCTTGTTCCTGAATACCCATTTGGTTCCAATGAATGCGTAGTCACTTGGTCTTGGAACTAAATCCCAAACTCTGCATCTCTCAAATTGATTGAGCTCCTCTTGCATTGCAATAATCCAATGGGGATCTTGCACAGCATCTTTAATGGATTGAGGCTTAATTTGAGATATAAAGCAGGCATGCATCAAGTCTTGGTTGAGTTGATGCCTGGTCTGCAAACCAACTGAAATGTCTCCAGTCACTTGAGATATATGATGATCTCTAAGTGTGACAAATTCAGTAGGTGGAGTTTGTTGTACAACAATTTGGGGAATAAATTCCTCTTGTGGAATTATATTAACTATTGGAGGTTCTTCACTGATTCCATTGTCTTCATCTTCACTTTCTTCAGCTTTATTGTCTTCAGTAATTTGTGAAGAAGGATGGCTGACTGCATCACTGGTGAGGGTTAGTTCATTTAATTTCTCACACAAGTTTGGTTCCTGTAAAAAGTTACTGGTAGAAATTTCTTTCTCCTTATAAAACATGTTAGTTTCATCAAATGAAATATGTACAGTTTCATAAAATTTTCATGGTGGATTTATTAAAGACCCTATAAGCCTTGCGTACTTGGGAATATCCAAGAAATATTTTCATTTCAGCCTTGGCTTCAAATTTTCTAATGTGTTTCTTATTGTTGTAGTGAATATAACATAAACAACCAATATTTTGAAATATTCTACTTTAGGTTTCTTCCCTTTAAGTAGCTCATAAGGAGTATGAAAGTGCAGCTAGATCTGATATACTCTAGAGGGGGGTGAATAGAGTATATGGTGCTTTGAAACTTTTTACAACAATTGTTGTAATAAGAGTGAGCAGGGAAGCAGAAATAAATTTAATCACAGCATTAAGTTAAACAAAAGCTAATCACAGAGTAATCAAGTCCAGAAACAAACATAAAAACAAGCAAAACCAGAAGACACAAGGAAATATAGTGGTTCCCCTAAACTTGGGTACATCCACTCTTCTACCACCCTAGGTAGGAATCCACTGCAGGATGAGTTGATCAGGTGTCCTGGGCACCAATGAGCTTTTGATAAGGTGCTCAAAAACCAAATCAGATTTTTTGATCAGGTGTCTTGCCACCAATGAGCTTTTGACAAGGTGCTCAAAAACCAAGCTCAAACTTTTGAAGGGAGTTTGAGAAACCCTTTACAGAGAGGGGGTGAGAGAGTGATGGAAGTCTTCTCTTTCTCAAACAACTGAGAAGACTATGTGGATTGTTGATGTCAAAGCTCCCCCTGAATCCTTGAGATCTTCAGGAAGAGAAGCTTTACTGAGGGTGATAGGCCTTCAAAGATTGAACTCCAGCAATAGATGATTTCAGCAATGACTGAAATGTTGGATGTCTGGAGTCTTGAAATATGTTGGCCTTGAACACTTTGAAACTAAAGAGAACTGAAGATTTCTGAAAAGATTGATCTCCTTTGATGAGTGTTCTTGAGAATTCTTTGAGACAGTATATGATATCTGACTGTGTGTCTGTCTCTCTGTAATCTGTATTCTATGAGTGATTCAAAAATTCTTCTCTTTTATTCTCTGATACAGAATAGAATAACATTCTCTTTTAAGTATAGCCGTTGGCCTGCATTAATTGCATCCTTAATTGCACAATCTCTTCTGGAGGAAAGTCCATAGAAATATTCCTTGAAAAATCCCTTGAAACTTGGTCCAGAAATGAATGAAAAACGGCTAGAAAATCTCTGAATTAATTGTAGAATAACTCCTTAACTGATTTGAATTTGAATCTAGAAACATTCTTGAAGTTATCTGAAATCGTCGAACTGAGCTCTGCTATCGTCGAGCTGAGCTCAGCGATCTAGAAATATACAGCAGCAAAATATCGTCGATCTGAGCTCAAAGATCGTCGAACTGAGCTCAGAGATAAAGATCCAAGGCAGAGTCAAAATTGTCGACCTGAGCTCACCGATCGTCGAATGGAGTTCGACGATATAATGAAGTTGAGCTCAGCGATCGTCGAATGGAGATCGACGATCTGTCGAAGTTGAGCTAGAGGATCGTCGATCGGAGTTCGACGAATCGTCGTGCTGAGCTCGACGATATGACTTAGTCTCTAAACAGAAAATTTTGGTCTTCAGGGCAGCTTCCAAACCTAGACTTCTAACCCTTAGACTCAATTCTAATTGACCTATTGAGCTATACAGGAGGTCAAGCATTGATTCCTAGAGACATAGTGATCCTGACCCAAATTAGTAATAGAGTGTTCCAACAATCTCCCCCTATTTGGGTTAGGATTACTATTTACAGACTTTGGAAAAAGTTAAATAACAACATACAATTAGCAAAACAGAAAAACAACAAGCTAGACATAGCAGAATCACAGAGATATATAGCATCTAGATAATCAGAAATCACAGAGAATGTCACCTTACAATATCATTTCTTTTCTTTGCCTTTAACAAGTTTGATCTCTTTATTAGGATTGAGGGCTTCTTTGTTTGATCTGGTATCATCTGCTGCACCTAAATATGTTTGCTTTTTAGGCCTGGGAACCACAGCTTCAGGATGTAATTCCATATACCTGTCAGAATCAAAGAATTTACTTGATGCATATCTCTCTAGTTCTTTCTGTCTCTGTTCAGACATAGTTGAGATGTTAGATGAATCTTTTCCTTGCTCTCTAGCATTTTTAATCTGATCCAGTGCAGCTAGTTCTTTTAATCTGGCAGTCCAAGCAGCTGGATTGTTCTCAGGATCCTCAAAAGGCACAGGTGGCTCATATCTGTTAGAGGGATTGTCTTGAGAAGGCCTGGCAGACACAGTTTCTTTCAGCTTATAAGGGAAAGGACCAGATATTGTATCAGTTGAAGTTTGTCTTTCCCTGGAATATGGGTGTTGTCTGGAGTACCTTTGGAGTAAACTTGAAGATCTCTTTGATTTCCTCTGTATCCTCCTCTCCTTGATTGAGATCCCCTGGACTGGCTTCCCCTATTGTAAGATCTGGCATGAGGCTGATAGGGGGCCTGACCTCTGGCTGGGGGTTGAGCTGCAGAGCTTCCACCTGCACCTGCATCAGGAGGAGGTGGAGGAGGAGGATGAGAGTGTTGGAATTGGGAGGAGCCCTTCTCATATTTTCTCTTCTTTTTCATTGCCTTCAGCTGATTCTTGGAGTACTGCATCCAGTGCTCAGTAATAGGGCAGTCATGTAGAATGTAATATGGGATATCATTGTTATCCTTAACTTTGGCAGGAGGTACCCTCTTCATGGCTTTGCTCCTTGCCTTTCTTTTCCTAGCAATGGTAACAGAAGAGTCATCCGAGTCTGTTCTAAATTCATCACTTTCAGAACTTTGGTCATCATAAAGAGCATCAATTTTCTTCATCAAGTACTTCTTGAGCTGTACAGAAGCAGATGAGGCAGAGGTTGTAGCAGCAGGTGTTGAAGTAGTAACAGCAAAAATGACAGCAGCAGATGTAGAAGCAGTAACAACAGCAGCAGCAACTATGGGCTCTGGAGAGGTGACAACAACAACAACAGTCTCACTAACAGCAACAGAAACCGAAGGAATATCATCAAAGACTGCAGAAGGCTCAAATTCAGGTGCCTCTGACATAGGAATTTCCTTGGAAATTGATTCAACAGTAAGAACAGAAACTTCAGCAGCAGTAGGGGCAACAAAAGCAGAAGCAACAATAATACTTTCTTCAGAAGAAGCAGCAGCATCAACATTTTCAGCAGCAGCAAATACTGAATTGACAAGGGAGGTGATAATGCTTGGGTCACAGCAAGAAAATGGCACAAGTGCCTTGGATAGATCCTCTGGAGGCTGGACAACATTGACCTCTGGCAGACAGCTGAAGTAAAACTGATCAAAAGATGAAGGCAAAGACCTGAGGTCTATTGCAAGGACTGCAGCAGGAGGACTTTGTGCTTGAGGCACAACAATAGCAGCAAGAGGAGGAGCTGAAGAAGCAGCAAAGACAACAGCAACAGTAGCAGACATGCTCACAGAAGCACTCACAGAAGCAGCAGCAGCAACAGCAGCAGCATGAAGACTCACTTCATATGGCATCTCCCCCTGCCTAGATTCAGACAAGTCTGGATCAAGGCACACTGCTGTAGGAGCTGCCTGAGGGAAGAAGGAAGAGAGCCTGGCAGAGAGAGCTGCCACTGACAGGTGTAGTGGAGCCAAGGAGGTCTCCAACAATAAAGAGAGCCTGGGGGCAAGCAACTCATACAGCCTGTCAGCAAGGGCTGGGAGGTCTACTTGCTCAAGGGCTGGAGCAGAGGTAGAAGATATATGAGCAGCTGATGGTGAGGGTAGTGGAGAGCTGGTGAATGGTGGAAGGGATGGCTGAGGTGTTGGGAAGGTGGATATGGAGGACAGGGGAATGGAGATAGATGTGGTGAATGTTGGTTGGTCAATGATTTGGTGTAGAAGGTCTTGAAATGAAGTGGAGTATGAGGGTAGCTCAGGAGGAGAGGATGGGAAATAATCCATAAAGGAATCATCAATTAGGGTGAAGGATGGAATGGAGGGTGATGAGGTGACATCTATTGGAGGGTAGGAGAATAATGGATGGAAATGTTCTTCTGGTGTTGGTAGATTAGGTACTGGAGATGGTGTTGATGTTGGAGAGGGGCTGGATATGATGATGGTGGATGGAGCTGGAATGGTAGATAGTATGGGAAGGGATGGAATTGGAGGAGGAGGAGGAGGAGAGGCAACAACAGCAGGCAGGTCATCCGCAGGGGCAGAGACCTGTGGAGGAGTGACTCTTAGAGTCCTTGTGCCTGAAGGAGTACTGGAGGAGGGTCTGCTGGGCTTGCTGATTTGTCTGTCCCACTTTCCAAAGAGGGCACAAGACAGTCTCTTGGAGGCATTTATATGAATTCCAGAGGAGACCAGCAAGACAGGGCACCTGTGCTGCAGAAACACTCCAATGAACCTCCCAAAGTTAACAAAACTTTTGTTGATTTTCTTTTTGATGAGGTCAAAGAAAACTTCTCCCCAATTCAGATTCTTCTTATCTACAAGAGCTCCCATGAGGCAGAGCTGATGCCTTGAAATTGTATCATGGGCAGAGTGCTTAGGCAGTAACACTTTCCCAACAACATCTGCCATGAATCTATATTCTACAGACAGGTTCCTTTTGAAGAGCTTGCTAGGGTTGCCCTCTGAATGACCCATTCTGGCAAGCAGTTCAGAATACTCATCTCCAGATAAATTAGCAGTATCTTCTCCATTCCTCAACTTAAAAACTTCTGATAGAATTGCTGGGGTTAGAGGTACCTGAGTTCCAGATATAGACCCAACAATGGTGGAGTTATCTTGATTGTGGGCAGTATAAACCCATTCCTTTATCTCATCAGATGCCAGCTTGATCCTAGTGGTCATTATTTCTGTCAGATTCTGGTCTTTGAACAATCCCAAAATATCTTGAAAAACCTGGTCAGTTGTGCTGAATAATTCCATGTCAATGTCGAAACCAACATCAAACTTCATAGCAGCAAGAACAACAACTGACACAGCAATGGGTACCTGCAAAAATTCAACAAACAAAACGACCAAGTGTAGAACTGTTTGGAGGGAAAGAAAATTCCTGCAGAGAAATCGAAAGCGCAAGGGAGAATGACGGCGAAAAATGAATTTTATATTAGAGTTCGACGCAGATTTGGAAAAATCGCTGAACTCAGTTCGACGATCGAGGCTACTAAAGGAATCTGAAGAGTCTTCAACATCGTTGATCTCCGTTCGACGATATTGGAGAGCGTCGAGCTCTGTTCGACGATCGTTTAGAGAACAAAATCGTCGAGCGCCGTTCGACGATCGTTGACCGGAAGAGATAGTTCATACTATCTGAGAGACGCTGAACTCAGTTCGACGATTTCGGAAATCGTCGAACTCCGTTCGACGATCTCGTCGACTCCGTTCGACGATCTTGGGCAAATCGTCGAGCGCAGTTCAGAGATCAGAAAAATTCTAGACACTAAGAAAAATCAGAATGTTTGCCTAGTCTTGGTCAATTTTTAAGCTTTCAAAATCTTGGATATTATTAAAGACTTCCTCCATCTAACATTCCTAACTGATTTAGGAAGAAGGTGTGTTTCTTTTCATCCAATGGCTTGGTGAAAATATCTCCCCTTTGCAAATCAGTTGGGATATATTGTAGTTCAATTTTATTCTTTTCAACATTATCCCTTAAGAAATGATGCCTAATCTCTATATGTTTTGTCCGACTATGGAGGACTGGATTTTGAGCTATAGAAATAGCACTAGTGTTGTCACAAAAGATTTTAGACTTCTCTAAGTTGTAGCCATAGTCTAGGAGTTGGTTTTGAATCCACAAGATTTGTGAACAACAACTGCCTGCAGCCATATATTCAGCTTTAGCAGTTGAAGTTGTCACAGATGTTTGTTTCTTACAAAACCAAGAGACAAGTCTGTCACCAAGGAACTGACAAGTTCCACTGGTGCTTTTCCTGTCAATTCTGCATCCAACATAATCAGCATTAGAGAATCCAGTTAAATCAAATGCTGAATCTTTTGGATACCAGAGACCTAGATTTGGACAACTTTTAACATACCTGAGAATCCTCTTTACTAGTGTTAGGTGTGACTCTCTAGGGCTTACTTGGAACCTAGCACATATACATGTAGCAAACATTATATCTGGTCTACTAGCTGTAAGATACAGTAAAGAGCCAATCATTGCTCTATATGTTGTCTGATCAACAGGTTTCCCATGTTCATCAGCATCTAATATAACATCAGTAGGCTTGGGTGTTTTCATACAAGATGCTTCAGACATACCAAATTTCTTAACCAATTCATTTGCATACTTGGTTTGAGAAATGAAGATGCCTTCAGCATGCTATTTGACTTGCAATCCTAGGAAAAAGGATAGCTCACCCATGCTACTCATCTCAAATTTAGAATGCATCAGGTTGGAAAACCTTCTGCACAATTTGGAGTCAGTAGAACCAAAAATAATATCGTCTACATAAATCTGTACTAGTAGGGTATGGGACTTATGAGTTCTAATGAAAAGTGTTTGGTCTACTCTACCCCTAATAAAACCATTTTCCAAGAGAAAGCATGCTAGGGTCTCATACTATGCTCTAGGAGCTTGCTTGAGACCATATAATGCCTTATTCAATCTAAAAATATAATCAGGAAGAGTTGGAGAGATAAAACCTGGAGGTTGTCTGACATAAACTTCCTCTTTGATGTCTCCATTTAGAAATGCACTTTTGACATCCATCTGATATACCTTGAAGCCTTTGTGTGCTGCATAAGCTAGAAATATTCTGATGGCTTCTAGTCTTGCAACTGGTGCAAAGGTCTGGTCGTAGTCTATTCCTTCTTCTTGAGAGTATCCCTGAGCAACTAGCCTTGCCTTGTTCCTTATAATTACTCCTTGATCATCCAGTTTGTTTCTGAATACCCATTTTGTTCCAACAATGGAATGATCCTTAGGCTTTGGCACTAGTTCCCATACTTTCTTTCTCTCAAATTGATGCAACTCCTCTTGCATTGCAATGATCCAGTGTGGATCATGCTCTGCATCTTGAATGGACTGAGGTTCAATTTGAGATAGGAAGCAGGTGTGCAACAGGTTTTGGTTGACCTGATTTCTGGTTTGCACACCAGCTGAGATTTCTCCAATTATTTAGGAAATTGGATGGTGTCTTGATGTTACTAAATCAACAGGGGGTGTTGATTGTTCACCAACCTGTGTTGTTGTTTCCTCTTGTGGTACAACAACTGGCTCTTCAAGTTGTTCTTCAATATGTTGAGCATTTCCTTCATCTTCACTGCTTTCATCCTCTTGAGTAACCTATAACTTGTTCAAGTCTTCAACTAGAGAATGTTCCTGCAAGGGTTCTATGGTAGAAGAAATCTTCTCCTTGAAAGACATGTTAGATTCATCAAATGAAATGTGAACAGATTCATCAATTTTTAAAGATGATTTATTATAGATCCTATAAGCCTTGCTGATCATGGAGTATTCCAGAAACACTCCTTCATCAGCTTTAGCTTGAAATTTTGCTAAATATTTCTTGTCATTATTATGAATATAGAAAATACAACCAAAGACTCTAAAATAGTCAACTTTAGGTTTCTTCCCTTTGAGTAATTCATAGGGAGTCTTTCCCTTTAGTTTATGTATCAGACTTCTATTCAGCACATAGTTGGAGGTGTTCACTGCCTCTGCCCAAAAGGATAGAGGAAGGTGAGCATCTGACAACAATGTAGTGGCAGATTCAATAAGGGTTCTATTTTTCCGTTCAGCTACACCATTTTGTTGAGGAGTTCTAGGAGCTAAGAAAGTATGCCTGATCCCTTCACTCTGACAGAACTCTTGCATAAGAAGAGAATCAAACTCTATCCCATGATAACTTCTGATCAGGGCAATGTGAGTATTGAACTTAATCTGTATACATTTGAGAAACTCTGTCAGACACTTAAAGTTATCAGACTTCTTCCTTAGAAAGAACACCCAAGTGAATCTAGAGAAGTCATCTACAACTACTAAAGTGTAGGATTTCCCTCCTAGGCTTTGTACTGTGATGGGTCCAAAAAGATCCAAGTGTAACAGATACAATATCTGTTGGGTTTCTCTATGAGGATGGCACAACACTTGTGCACGCAGCGGAAAAGAAAAACATCAAGAAAAACCCAAAGAGATGTGGATCGGGCCATGAACGTTGAATCAAGAAGTTAGCAAAACAAGGCAAAAATTACCTCGGTGGTGTTGAGTCACGACTCAACGGAGATGCTCCAAACTTCTGCTCCCTGCTAGCGGCGAGTTCTACGTGGAATAATGTCCACGTTTCTGCAGAAGTCCACACGAGCGGGAGAACGCCGGGCTTTCCGTCACACGGAAGATCGGGAAGGACAAGACCGCACCTTGCTTTCCCACGGACTGCTAGGTCCGCGCCAGGGATTGCAATGCCAGCGACGATCGCCGGAGAGAAGGTGGTCGACGGAGCAAACACGGCGGCGGAAATCTTCAGGCGACGGGATCGGGATCGGCGGAACGATCGCGGAACTCTTCCGTCGGGTTCGATTCGCACAGTAGCCAAAAGCTTCCTTGGTCCCGATAAAACCCTAAGTATCCCTTTTATACCAAAAGCATAAAAGACTTAGAAACTTCGCTATCCGCAGACCACCCAGAAATGAGGTTCCAGAATCGGCGAGAAACAATCGGTGGGAATCGGCGAGAATCGGCGAGAATCGATCGGCGAGCATCACCATGGATCGGCGAGAATCAGAGTACAATACTCGACGATTCTCGCCGATCGTCGAGCTTCACTTGACAATACACGTCGAATCTTGTCGACCGTCGAGCCGCGGTCGACGATACATGTCGAAGTCGTCGATCGTCGAGAATCAACATATTGATTCTCGACGATTCTCGTCGATCGACGAGAATCAAAGAGATGATTCTCGTCAATCGGCGGGAATCAGAAAGATGATTCTCGACGAATGCTATCGACCCTCAGACGACAATCTTACCAGCCCTCCAAGGCAACATTTGCCCAACCCGACGATCCTTTAAGGCAACACTTTGCCCACAACCCCATTCAGGTCGGTGATTGGTAACCTTTACCAACACAGTCAATCGTCCAACTTCTCCACATCTCTTATGTGCGACCCTGCAGGCTCATATCGCGTTGGCAGTGAGATTACATGTTTGATCACTTCCAGATTATCATGGTAACTCCAACAGACTCCCACTTGATCTTGAAAGTATCAAACCAAAAACCTCACAAATAATGAGCGACATCTAGCAATGCATCATTGCTCCCCAAGCAATAAGAGTTTATAACTCATAAGCCTTTATGACCAATGTATCAGCGTTGTCTTTGTCCCTTTGTCCCTTACATCCGGAAAGAACTAGAGGCATGGACCGTGTCACCCTCGTAATAGCTCAATACAAGTTTCTTGATACAGGACGGACTTCCAGAGAATGGTGAGTCCAATATCACATATTGACTCAACCAAGCATGGCCATGCATTTCTCAGTCCAGTTCCATCAAGGGGCCCATGGATGCAACTCCTGTCATACAGGAGGACAAATCCCATATCTGCTCACACACAAACACCTAAATGATTCGTAACATGCCCAACAACCACCCTTATCATCAACCTTTCTCAAGGAAGACTTTAGATGGCATCAAAGCACGCTCTTCCTCACTTGATGAATGCTGTGACTTCAGGTCAAAGGATCACAACACCATTGTCAATTGAGACCTACTCGTGACATGATTGGATGACAATCCACAGAGTAGTCTCAGGTTGGGTCTGTCCAGTACAACTTGTTCACTAACAAGTACCCACGTGATGACTTGATATCACAATATCATGACCTGTGAGAACCGGTCATCAGTCAACACACGTGCTAGTCTCCATATACCATCATCACCCTTAGCATCTATGATGATACTCGACCAGGGACCTTTAAGAATGAAGCTTCAAATAAATCATGGGCTCTCACATTCAAGTCACGTACTTGATGTCCCATGGAAGCGAACATTCTAAGGGTATCTATTATGTTAACATTTAACTATCATATAGAAAAAGACATAATAAAAGAACTTGCCATTAATTATAAGAGAAAAATTAGGTACACAGTTCATCATATGAACAAACAGCCAACAAAATATAAGATTACATGCAACCCACAAGATTCTCGCTAGAGTTGATCATTTAGGTATCGTATACCCATCGATCTAGTATGACCATCATGCTTTCTCTGCGCGAGAGGCTTTGTCAGTGGATCCGCAATATTCTCCTCAGTCGGCACTCTGCAAATGTTTACATCTCCTCGTTCAACAATCTCACAAATAAGATGAAACCGCCGAAGTATGTGCTTGGAGCGCTGATGAGATCTAGGTTCCTTAGATTGTGCAATTGCACCATTGTTATCACAGTTGAGAACTACGGGACCAACAATGCTAGGAACTACATCAAGCTCGCCGATGAATTTCCTAATCCATACAGCCTCCTTCGCCGCATTAGCTGCTGCGATATACTCGGCCTCTGTTGTAGAATCAGCAACTGTCACTTGCTTGGAACTCTTCCAGCTCACAGCTCCTCCATTCAGGCAAAACACAAAACCTGACTGAGACTTGGAGTCGTCTCGATCAGTTTGGAAGCTAGCATCCGTGTAACCACTTACAACGAGCTCTTCCTCTCCACCATACACCAAGAACACATCCTTAGTTCTTCTCAAGTACTTCAGGATATTCTTGACTGCAATCCAGTGACACTCACCGGGGTCTGACTGATACCTGCTAGTCATGCTCAAAGCAAAGGAGACATCAGGTCGAGTACATAACATCGCGTACATGATTGATCCAATTGCCGAAGCATATGGAATCAACTTCATGCGGTCCTTATCTTCACAAGATTTTGGACACTAGTCCTTAGAGAGATTCACACCATGAGACATGGGCAAAAATCCTTTCTTGGACTCAAGCATGTTGAACCGCTTCAACACCTTTTCGATGTACGTACTCTGGGTCAAACCCAGCAACTTCTTCGATCTATCTCTATAGATCTTAATACCAAGTATATAAGTCGCTTCACCCAAATCCTTCATTGAAAAGCAGTTCCCTAGGTTGTTCTTAACAACTTTCAGGGTAGGAATGTCATTCCCAATCAACAGTATGTCATCCACATACAATATCAGGAAGACAACAATGCTCCCACTGATTCGCTTGTAAACACAAGGCTCATCTTCATTCTTGATGAAACCAAACTCTTTGATTTTCTTATCAAAACGAAGATTCCAACTTCAAGAGGCCTGTTTCAGTCCATAAATGGACTTATTCAGCTTGCATATTTTAGTGGCTTCATCTGGGGATACAAAACCCTCGGGTTGTGTCATATACACTTCCTCAAGGAGGTTTCCATTAAGGAAAGCCGTTTTGACATCCATCTGTCAGATCTCGTAGTCATAATACGCAGCAATAGCAAGCAATATCCTAATGGACTTTACCATGAAAACAGGGGAAAAGGTCTCATCATAGTCAATACCATGAATTTGCTTGAAACCCTTAGCCACCAGTCGCCCTTTGAATGTCTGTATATTCCTATCCATGTCGGTCTTCTTCTTGAAGACCCACTTGCACCCTATGGGTCGTACCCCTTCAGGTGGTTCCACCAAGTTCCAAACTTGGTTTGCATACATGGAGTCCATTTCAGATTTCATAGCCTCAAACCATTTGTCGGAGTCCGGTCCATTCATAGCCTCTTGGTAGGTTGCTGGTTCATCATCATGATCCATAAGCAACACATTACCTATTTGAGACATGAGAAATCCATATCTCTCAGGCTCAAACCTCGGTCTACCAGATCTACGTAGGACTTGTGTTCCCTGAGCAGGTTCTCTAGCTACAACATCTTGTAGTCCTGTCTCAGAATCCAATTCTGGTTCATTCACTATATGTGGTTCTTGAACTTCTTCAAGCTCTACCTTTTCAGTCTTTCTTGATAAGAACTCTTTCTCCAAGAAGACACCAGTCCTTGCGACAAACACTTTGCCCTCAGACGGTAGGTAAAAGTAATACCCTTTCGTTTCCTTAGGATATCCCACCAGATAACATTTATCCGATTTGGGTTCCAGCTTGTCAGGCATTTGACGTCTCACGTATGCCTCACAGCCCCAAATTTTAATGAACGACATACTAGGATGCTTCCCAGTCCATATCTCATATGGTGTCTTCAGAACCGTTTTAGTTGAAGCGCGATTCAATGTCATTGCAGCAGTCTCTAAAGCAAAACCCCAAAAGGAAACAGGCAAGTCTGCATGACTCATCATCGAACGTATCATGTCTAACAGAGTACGATTTCTCATCTCAGACACACCATTATGTTGTGGTGTTCTAGGTGGAGTGAGCTGTGATACAATACCACACTCTTTCAGATGATCACGGAACTCATGACTCAGGTATTCGCCACCTCGATCAGATCGGAGTGCTTTAACCCTTTTACCCAACTGGTTTTCTACTTCATTCTTGAACTCTTTGAAGTTTTCAAAGGTCTCGGATTTGCACTTCATAAGATACACATATCCGTATCTACTGAAATCATCAGTAAATGTAACAAAGTAGAAATACCCACCTCTAGCCATGGAACTCATGGGTCCGCATACATCACTATGTATAACACCCAAGAGATCCTCAGCCCTCTCAGTATAACCAGTGAAAGGAGCTTTAGTCATCTTGCCTAACAAACAAGACTCGCATCGCTCAAATGATTCATAATCAAATGAGTCCAAAAGTCCATCTCTATGGAGCTTGGATATGCGCTTCTCGTTGATATGGCCCAAACGACAATGCCAGAGATACGTAGGGTTTGAGTCATTTGTTCTTAGTCTTTTATTATTATCTACATTACAGATCAGATGGTCCAAGTTCAAAACATAAAGACTATTAAACAATTGGGCTACAGCATAACAAACATCATTCTTAAATATAGAACAATAATTGTTCTTAATTATAAAAGAAAATCCAATCATGTCCAAACATGAAATAGATATAATGTTTCTAGTTATGGCCGGAACGAAATAACAATTATCAAGTTCTATTACAAGCCCACTGGGCAAAGAAAGACGATAAACCCCTACGGCTACAGCAGCAACTCTTGTTCCATTGCCGACGCGGAGGTCCACCTCCCCTTTACTCAGCAATCTTCTCCTTCCCAGTTCATGCACATTTGTACAAATGTGAGAACCACATCCGGTATCCAATACCCAAGATGAAGGAGCAGAAAGGTTTATCTCTATAACGTAAACATTTGAAGCGGAAGTCATACCTCCCCTCAATTTCTGCAGACCCTCAATGTACGAAGGACAGTCCCTCCTCCAATGACCAGCCTTGCCACAGTGGTGGCATTTCCCTTCCTTCACCGTGCTTTTCTTCTTCATCAGTGCAGAAGACTTGGGCTCAAGAAATGACTTAGGTCCTACCTTCGTCTTCTTAGAACCCTTGGCCTTGCCCTTGCCCTTATGCACCATCAGTATGGGGCTGGCAGGCTTGGCCTTCTTCATGTTGATTTCGGCAGTTCTCAACATGCCTAGGAGTTCGGGCAGTGTCTTGTCTATTTCATTCATGTTATAGTTCAAGACAAACTGCTCATAACTGTCCGACAACGATTGCAGGATCAGATCCGTGGCCAACTCTTGACCAAGAGGAAAACCCAGCCTTTCAAGGTTCTCTATATACCCAATCATCTTGAGTACGTGAGTCCCTACAGAGTCTCGAACTCCCATCTTGCACTGAAACAACACTTTTGTGATGTCGAACCTCTCTTGACGAGCCTGCCCTTGAAACATTTTCTTGAGATGCTCGTCAATCTCCTTGCACCCCATGTTCTCATGTTGCTTCTGAAGCTCAGAGTTCATAGTGGCAAGCATAAGGCATTCGACATCTAAAGCATCGTCAGTATACTTCTTATAAGTATCTTTCTCAGCACGGGAAGAGTTCCCGGTCGGCACCTCGGGGGCTTCTTCTTCCAAGACATAGAGCTTTCGCTCTTGCCTGAGAACAATTCTCAGATTCCTGTACCAGTCCATGTAATTAGTCCCACTGAGCTTATCCTTCTCAAGGATGGCTCTCAGAGACAACGTGGAGTGTGAAACACTTGCCATGGAATTCTACAAGAATTTATGCAGAATAAAATCAGTACCAAAATTTCAAATACAATTTATTTTAATTTGGACTTCAATTAAAATACTCCCACTATTTTATTCGAAATGATAGCCCTCACTAACAATTCGGAGAGTTCATGCGAGCTACTCTCTTAGTGGACAAGATCCGTATTTCACCAACACTATGAGTCCGCTTTGGCGTTCCTCTCACGATGCGGTTATTTAGGTAGGCAACGCTTGCCAATTGCATCCTCATGCAATTCTTGTATGGTTGGAGAATAACTCCTTATTCGCATCCATCATATGGTGCATGCCAACCCTATGCCTCTAGGTACTCAACCTTTGAGGTCACCTAGTTAAGATGGACCCGATGTCGACAGTGGGATATCACAATTATCCGCTCGCACCCTTACCAAGATAGATTAATGCACCTTGCTTTGGCAAGCCCACACTTCATCGATCGAGGCAGGAAGAGTGTCATCCATCGGAAGGCATCCGAACACTTAATATTAGATGAAGTGATTTTGATTATAGGTTAACAATTAACCATGATCAACATTTGATCAATGTGCACATCCAAAGAAAAACAATTCTAAACCACATGCATCCCTTATGTGCACATCCTCACACCATCAACATTTGACAGAAGGAAGGGCTAAATCTGAACATCCGGAAATTTCCAA
Source organism: Platanthera guangdongensis (assembly GCA_039583875.1). Classification (NCBI taxonomy): domain Eukaryota; kingdom Viridiplantae; phylum Streptophyta; class Magnoliopsida; order Asparagales; family Orchidaceae; genus Platanthera; species Platanthera guangdongensis. Next base: position 165,997,166 of record CM077151.1, on the reverse strand, counting down.
ATCCTCAGATTTACATGCATTGGACAAAGGCGAAGACAACTCAACTTAAAGCAGTAGACAAGCTCATCTCTCTATGTTGGATTCACAATCCAAAACATACTCGAGGGATGGTTACTGCTAAGGAGACAACAATTTCTAATACTTAGAAATTCCCACGAAATTCCAGAAGTTCTTGGAGGGAACCAAGACTAAATCTAGACATTTAGAACACTTCTAAATCCCTAGGTTTACACGCACTGGAATAACAAACTTCCAAAACAACGATCATGGCCGAAACCTGGCTCTGATACCATTGTTGGGTTTCTCTATGAGGATGGCACAACACTTGTGCACGCAGCGGAAAAGAAAAACATCAAGAAAAACCCAAAGAGATGTGGATCGGGCCATGAACGTTGAATCAAGAAGTTAGCAAAACAAGGCAAAAATTACCTCGGTGGCGTTGAGTCACGACTCAACGGAGATGCTCCAAACTTCTGCTCCCTGCTAGCGGCGAGTTCTACGTGGAATAATGTCCACGTTTCTGCAGAAGTCCACACGAGCGGGAGAACGCCGGGCTTTCCGTCACACGGAAGATCGGGAAGGAGAAGACCGCACCTTGCTTTCCCACAGACTGCTAGGTCCGCGCCAGGGATTGCAACACCAGCGACGATCGCCGGAGAGAAGGTGGTCGACGGAGCAAACACGACGGCGGAAATCTTCCGGCGACGGGATCGGGATCGGCGGAACGATCGCGGAACTCTTCCGTCGGGTTCGATTCGCACAGTAGCCAAAAGCTTCCTTGGTCCCGATAAAACCCTAAGTATCCCTTTTATACCAAAAGCATAAAAGACTTAGAAACATCGCTATCCGCAGACCACCCAGAAATGGGGTTCCAGAATCGGCGAGAAACAATCGATGGTAATCGGCGAGAATCGATCGGCGAGCATCACCATGGATCGGCGAGAATCAGAGTACAATACTCGACGATTCTCGCCGATCGTCAAGCTTCACTTGACGATACACGTCGAATCTTGTCGACCGTCGAGCCGCGGTCGACGATACATGTCGAAGTCGTCGATCGTCGAGAATCAACATATTGATTCTCGACGATTCTCGTCGATCGGCGAGAATCAAAGAGATGATTCTCATCGATCGGCGGGAATCAGAAAGACGATTCTCGACGAATGCTATCGACCCTCGGACGACAATCTTACCAGCCCTCCAAGGCAACATTTGCCCAACCCGACGATCCTTTAAGGCAACACTTTGCCCACAACCCCATTCAGGTCGGTGATTGGTAACCTTTACCAACACAGTCAATCGTCCAACTTCTCCACATCTCTTATGTGCGACCCTGCAGGCTCATATCGCGTTGGCAGTGAGATTACATGTTTGATCACTTCCAAATCATCATGGTAACTCCAACAATATCTTAGGTGAATCACTCTTATTAAGTGACTTAAAACTGTTTTTAGTTTGCTTGCCTAATTGACAAGCCCTGCAGAGTCCTTTCTTCTTGTAGGGGCCAGAAGGTAGTCCTCTAACAAGGTTATCCTTGGATAGCCTAGCAATACTTCTAAGGTTTAGGTGTCCTAATCTCTTATGCCATAAAATATTTGGCATACATACAGAATTAAACAAGCAGATATCTACATCAGTTGAAAGAAAATCTACTAGATAAATGTTACCTTTCCTTTTACCTGTCAACACAGTTGTGTTGTCTTCTGACTTGATTTTGCATAAGGCTTTGCTGAAGGTCACCTGGTAGCCTTCATCACACAGCTGACTGATGCTAATTAGGTTGTGCTTCATTCCTTCCACATAAGCTACCTTTTTGAAAGTTACTGATCCAATCTAGACTGCACCATATCCTTTAGTCTGTCCAAAGTTTGAATCACCAAAGATAACCTTGGGTCCAAGCTTGGCTCTGAAGGATGTGAGGTTGTCCTTGTTCCCTATCATGTGCTTAGAGCACCCACTATCCAAGTACCATTGCTGGTTAGATGTTGGATAGGTCTTCACCTGCACATAAGACAATTCATTTGTTTTTGACCCAGTTTACCTTGGGCCTAGGTTGATAACCTTTAAATTCTGAAATGAAAGACATCCCAGGTTAACTCTTATATCCTTCAGGATGATATCTCCTTGGAGGTATAATCCATTCAGTATAAGGGTTAAAGATTTGGGATGAAGGACCCTTAGGATTCAATTTTGATTTGCCATTGAAAAATTTTCCAGAGCTCTGACCTCTGTTCGACGATCTTGGAGCTGCGTTCGACGATCTTGGGTCAGATCGTCGAGCTCCGTTCGACGGTCGACTATGGCTGAGATCAGGTATTTGAGATCGCCGACCTGCGTTCGACGACTTTGGCTGAGATCGTCGATCTGCGTTCGACGATTTTTCCTGAGATCGTCGAGCTGCGTTCGGGGATCGTCGATCTTCATTCGGCGATCGTCGATCTCCGTTCGACGATTTCTGCTGGGACTTAGTTTTCTGAGGCAGATCAGAATTTTTCCTAGCAACCACTACAACTCCCTTTCCTTTGTCAGAAATGAATTTGATTGGAGTTGTTAGAACTATGGGTTGGCTGGATGAAGCACCCAAGCCCAGTGTACTGTTGAATCTGGAGTTCACTGTGCTTGTGATGTCCATCAGCTTGATGCTTCTCCCATTAAGAGATTCTTCAAGCTTCTTGGCCTCAGAGAGCTCACTTTTCAGTGAAGCTATCTGTTCCATACAGCACTCCAACTCCTGAGAGATTTTGAGGTTTTCTGACTTTAAAGTATTGTGTTCAGATAATTGATTTCTGAGAGAGATAATTTCTTTCTCAGACTTTAGCAGGTCTAAACACAATGCTTTAAATTCAGATTTAAAATCCTCTTAACTAAAATCAAAAGAACCAATTACCTGATCTTCTTCAGGTTGAGTCTCTGAGTCTGACTCTGACTCCTCTTCTTCTGAATTATGCTGTGAGGCATTGATTGCCATCATGAAGAACTCTTTTTCTTCTGCATCATCCTCATCATCACTGGAACTGGATGAGGCTTCCGACTCTTCTTCAGTCTCACTCCAGGATTCAGCAACAAACCCTTTTCTTGTATGTTTATTTTTGCTTGAGGAGGGTTTGCCATTGCCATTCCTTTTGGAGTCTTTCTCCTTTCTTCTTTCTTTCCTGTCCCTTCTGTCCTTGTTCTTGTTCTCTAGACAGTCAGGAACTTTGTGCCTTGGTTTCCTGCAACCAAAGCAAATAATGTCTTTATTATTGTTAATGGACTTGTCATACCTTGGCTTATCCTGCTCCTTGCATGACCTCCTTCTGAAGTCCTTTCTGGCCATCTTGTAGAAACCTTTGGCCAACAAACTGAGTAGTTCATCATTGCCTGTGGCTTTGTCTTCAGGCAGATCTTCAGTTGCCTTGAAGGCTATGGTCTTCTCTTTTCTTATGGCTGGTGAAGCAGCCTTCTGTTCTTCCTCTCTATTCTTGATGAGTAGCTCATAAGATTTGAGCTTACCCAATAGAGCTTCAGTGGTGATCTCATTCAGACTTCTGGCATCTTTAATTGGCAAGATTCTTAAATCCCAAGTGCTGGGGAAGCACATTATGATCTTGTCATTAAGTTCAGTTAGAGAGATCTCTTTGTCCAATGTCCTGAGTTCACTGACAATTAGACTTAGCCTGTTGTACATGTCTCCTACTGACTCAGTTTCTCCCTTCTTGAAATTCTCATATTGAGAGATGAGATGGGATCTCCTATCCTTTCTCTCATCAGCTGAGCCTGAGATTATTTCAGAAAGTTTGTCCCAAATTTCCTTTGCTGAATTGCATTCAGCCACCTTTTGAAATATGTCATCAGACATTGTCTGGGCCAAGATGTTCATAGCCTTAGCATCAACTACCTTCCATCTCTTGATATCAGCATCTGTTCCTGATGGAGGTGGAACAACATTTGTACTTGTGTTCTCTGGAGGTCTTGGACATACTGTCAAAACAGAGTTAAAGATATCTTCGTCAATAGAATTCATGTACAGTCTGATCCTTGCTTTCCAAAGTGCAAACTTGGACAGATTGCACACTGGAGGTCTAGTGCTAGCATAATCTTTGTTTTGGGCCATGATTTGTGAAAGCAAAATCTAATAATAAAATACAAAAGAAAAGCAGATCTAACTTGGGATCTTTGGGTTCAGGTGTTAGCCTGTACAACCAATCAGGTATGGTATGTTTAACCAACCTAGCTTTGATACCAATTGAAAGTGCAGCTAGATTTGATATACTCTAGAGGGGGGTGAATAGAGTATATGGTGCTTTGAAACTTTTTACAACAATTGTTGTAATAAGATTGAGCAGGGAAGCAGAAATAAATCTAATCACAACACTAAGTTAAACAAAAGCTAATCACAGAGTAATCAAGGCCAGAAACAAACATAAAAACAAGCAAAACCAGAAGACACAAGGAAATATAGTGGTTCCCCTAAACTTGGGTACATCCACTCTTATACCACCCTAGGTAGGAATCCACTGCAGGATGAGTTGATCAGGTGTCCTGGGCACCAATGAGCTTTTGATAAGGTGCTCAAAAACCAAATCAGATTTTTTGATCAGGTGTCTTGCCACCAATGAGCTTTTGACAAGGTGCTCAAAAACCAGGCTCAAACTTTTGATGGGAGTTTGAGAAACCCTTTACAGAGAGGGGGTGAGAGAGTGATGGAAGTCTTCTCTTTCTCAAACAACTGAGAAGACTATGTGGATTGTTGATGTCAAAGCTCCCCCTGAATCCTTGAGATCTTCAGGAAGAGAAGCTTTGCTGAGGGTGATAGGCCTTCAAAGATTGAACTCCAGCAATAGATGATTTCAGCAATGACTGAAATGTTGGATGTCTGGAGTCTTGAAATATGTTGGCCTTGAACACTTTGAAACTAAAGAGATCTGAAGATTTCTGAAAAGATTGATCTCCTTGGATGAGTGTTCTTGAGAATTCTTTGAGACAGTATATGATGTCTGACTGTGTGTCTGTCTCTCTGTAATCTGTATTCTATGAGTGATTCAAAAATTCTTCTCTTTTATTCTCTGATACAGAATAGAATAACATTCTCTTTCAAGTATAGCCGTTGGCCTACATTAATTGCATCCTTAATTGCACAATCTCTTCTGGAGGAAAGTCCACAGAAATATTCCTTGAAAAATCCCTTGAAACTTGGTCCAGAAATGAATGAAAAACGGCTAGGAAATCTCTGAATTAATTGCAGAATAACTCCTTAACTGATTTGAATTTGAATCTAGAAACATTCTTGAAGTTATCTGAAATCGTCGAACTGAGCTCTGCTATCGTCGAGCTGAGCTCAGCGATCTAGAAATATACAGCAGCAAAATATCGTCGATCTGAGCTCAAAGATCGTCGAACTGAGCTTAGAGATAAAGATCCAAGGCAGAGTCAAAATCGTCGACCTGAGCTCACCGATCGTTGAATGGAGTTCGATGATATAATGAAGTTGAGCTCAGCGATCGTCGAATGGAGATCGACGATCTGTCGAAGTTGAGCTTGACGATCGTCGATCGGAGTTTGACGAATCGTCATGCTGAGCTCGACGATATGACTTAGTCTCTAAACAGAAAATCTTGGTCTTCAGGGCAACTTCCAAACCTAGACTTCTAACCCTTAGACTCAATTCTAATTGACCTATTGAGCTATACAGGAGGTCAAGCATTGATTCCTAGAGACATAGTGATCCTGATCCAAATTAGTAATAGGGTGTTCCAACAGAGTCTTATTCTTAAGTTTGTGTATAAGACTTCTATTCAGTACATAATTTGCCGTGCTCACAGCCTCTGCCCAAAAGGATACGGACAAATGAGCATCTACAAGCAATGTGCCTGCTGATTCAATTAGAGTTCTATTCTTCCTTTCAGCAACCCCATTTTGTTGAGGTGTTCTAGGAGGTGAGAAGCAATGTTTGATACCTTCCTTCTCACAAAACGCTTCCATAAGAAGAGACTCAAACTCAGTATCATGATCACTTTTGATCAATACAACTGGAGTAGAGTACTCAATCTGTATGTTCTTGAGAAAATCTGTAAGAACCTTGAAGTTATCAGACTTAGAGCTCAGAAAGAATACCTAAGTGAATCTAGAGAAGTCATCTACAATCACTAAAGTATAAGATTTCCCTCCTAGACTTTGTCTGCAATAGGGCAAAAAAGGTCCATATTTAGCAAGTATAATGATCTAGGTAAGTTACTTTTATTTACTGATTTAAAACTATTTTTAGTTTGCTTGCCTAATTGACAAGCCCTGCAGAGGCTTTCCTTCTTATAGGGGCAAGAGGGAAATCCTCTAACAAGGTTGTCCCTGGATAATTTGGTAATGTTTTTCAAGTTTACATGCCCTAATCTCCTATGCCAAAGGTCATTGTTATTGCTAGTTGAATTAAATAGGCAGATTTCAGTTTTGCCAGATTTAAAATTGACTATGTAAATATTTGCTACTCTAGTGCCAGTCAAAACTACATGGTTATCTAGAGAATTAATAATACAAGAAGTTTTAGTGAATGATACCTGAAACCTTCATCACATAATTGATTTATGGAGATAAGGTTATGCTTCAGTCCACTTACATATGCTACCTTCCTGAAGGTGATAGCTCCAATCTTGACTTGTTCATAGCCTTCAGTCTGGCCATAATTGGAGTCACCAAATATTACCTTGTGTCCTAGCTTTGACTTGTAATGAGTTAGGTTGTCCTTATTTCTAGTCATATGTTTAGAACAGCCACTATCTAGATACCACTGTTTCTCTGTGGTAGGATAGTCTTTCACCTGCAAAAAAATAGATTAGCTATTTTTGACCCAGGTTACCTTGGGTCCTTCTTTCTTCACATAGATAAAACTGGAAATGTAAGAGTATTCAGGTTGACTCAGAGAATGAAAGTAGTCATTTTCTGGGCCCCAAAATCATCGATCTCTAGTCGACGAACCATACTGGTTTCGTCGATCGTAGTTCAATGAATTATTATAATAGAAATCTGCGTTCAGAGTTCGTCGACTGGAGTTCGACGAACTGTACACATTTCGTCGATCGGAGTTCGATGAAATCTGTTGAACATTGTTGTAGTTAGGATTTTTCTTATTCTGTTTCTTTTTCTTATTCTTTGGTTTTAATTCAGTCTGTTTAACATTACTTTCGATCTTTTCTTTTCCTTTTTCAGAAACAAATTTAATAGGTGTTGTCAATATATTTTTCTGAAATTGTGGGGGTTGGCTTGATGAATCACCTAAGTCCAGCTTGCCATTGAGCCTGACATTAATTGTTCTTGTGCGGTCAATCAACTTGATGCTTCTCCCATTTAGGGATTCTTCAAGTTTCCTAGCCTCAACTAATTCAAATTTAAGTGATATAATTTGTTCATTTGCTAAAGTCTATTCATCTTTTAATTTAATATTTTCTGAAACAAAGTTTTCTTGATCAATTAACTTTTCTCTAAGTGATTTAATTTCCTTTTCAGAATTTATTAAATCTATACACATGGATTTAAATTCAGTTTTCAAATTTTCTGAATTATAATCAAAAGATGATAATACCTAATTAGCTTCTGATTCAGATTCTTCATCATCTAAATGTTCTGCTTATTCTTCAGCATCTGATGGGCTACTAGAGGCATTGATGGCCATGAGACAAACTTCCCTTGCCTTTGCTTCTTCTTCATCTTCACTAGAGTTGGAAGATGAAGATTCCTCTTCAGTATCACTCCAGGTCTCAGCCACAAAGCCCTTTTCTTTTCTTTTGTGCTTGCTGGATGAAGGATTGCTGTAGTTGTGCTTCCTGGAGTCTTCTTCTCTCCTTTTCTCCTTCTTTTGAATTTCAGTACATTCAAAAATGAAATGTCTTGTCTTCCTGCATCCAAAACACACATAATTTATTTAGTGGGTCTTTTGTCATACCTGGGTTTATCATCATGCCTGGATGACTTCCTCCTAAAGTCCTTCTTTGCCATTTTGTAAAATCTCTTGGATAAGAGACTCAGGAGTTCTTCATTTGGTGTTGGAGCTTCAGTTTCTTCTGCAGATTTAAAGGCTATATTCTGCACCCCTCTTGCTGGTGGAGGGGTCTTTTGTTCTGCAGCTTCTCTGGACTTGATCAACTGCTCATAAGATTTGAGCTTTCCCAGGAGAGATTCTGTGGAAATCTCATTCAAACTTCTGGCCTCCTTAATTGGCCATATCCTGGAATCCCTTGAGCTTAGGAAGCACATGAGGATCTTGTCATTGATCTTAGTAAGAGAGATGTCTTTGTATAAGGTTTTTAGTTCACTGATGATTGCACTTAACTTGTTGTACATGTCACCAACAGATTCAGTCTCTTCCTTCATGAAGTTCTCATGCTGGGAGATGAGAATTGATCTTCTATCCTCTATTTTATCAGCTGAGCCAGCAACCATCTGGTTTAGATAATCCCAGATTGCTTTTGTAGAAGTGCATTCAGCCACTTTTGAAATATGTCATCTGACATAGTTTGTGCCAATATGTTCATGGATTTAGCATCTGCAATATTTGCCTTTTTTTGTGCATCTGTCCACTTAGGTGGTGGAACAACATGAGTGCTTGAAGTTGAAGTAGATATAGCAGCTGTTAGTTAAGGAGGACCTGTCAAAATAGAATTATAATGTCCTTATCAATGGAATTCATATACAACCTAATTCTTGCCTTCTAGATTGTAAATTTATTCAAATTGTAGACTGGAGGTCTGGTGCTTGCATAGTCTTTGTTCTGTGCCATGTTGTGAAATAATCTAAACTTAAGATCAGATCTATCAAAGGATCTTTTGGTTTAAGGGTTAGCTTGTAAAACCAAAGGAATCCCTTTGATACCAATTGAATGATGGGGGGATAGACCGGATTACTCTAGAAGGGTGGGGGTGAATATAGTATATTAAAACTATTTAGCTGTTTTTAAAATTATCAGAGTAAAGAATGATACCAGTGTTAGTAATAGATAAAAAGAAAATGATCTAAACTAAACTACCACAGCACAACTAGCCTATCATAGGCACAACAAGAATAATAAGAAAAAGGGCATCCAGACAAGACAAGAAATTTTAAAGTCGTTCCCCAACCTGGGTACATCCATTTTTCAACCACCCTGGTAGGAATCCACTAGCAGGTTTTGATCAGGTGACTGCCACCTTTGAGCTTTTGATCAGGTGCCCAAAAACTAAAATAAACTTTTGAAGGGAGTTAATAAACCCTTTATACAGGAGGGGGAAGAGAGATTGATGGTGTCTTCTCTTTCTCAAACAACTGAGAAGACAAGTAGATTGCTGTTGTCAAGGCTTCTCCAGAAATCACATGAAGCCTTGTACAGGGTGTAGTAGGTCTTCAGCCTTGACTTGTAGTAACTAGGAACTTCTGACTGATAGTTATTGTTGTCCTTGAAAGCTCCTGGAGTTGAAGATTGAAGAAGACTCTTGATTTTGTGTTTGTTGTTCTTCTTCTTCTTCAGAAATATCAAGGAGAAAACAAAATGTTTTCTGTACAGAGAAGAAGGCAGATGATCTTGTGTAAATCTTCTCTGTGTACTGTTCTATGTCCTATTGTTGTGTGTCGTTCTGAAAAGAAAATCTCTTTTATATTATCAGTCGAATTCTCATTTGAATTTTGAATTCCATCACATTGAATGCTGATTCCCTAGAGAATGAAATATGGCTGGAGAATATTTCTTTAATATGTTTCCCCAACTATCACAATAAATTAGGCAAGTAATTAACTTGATAAAGACCATAATTAATGCTGCCAAGTAACGGTTATATTTAGTGAATATATGCATTAATTACTCAGGAATTACTGCTAAATAATATGGAATAAGGACAGATATTAAAGGAAATTCTAAGTATGGAACTGCAATAGAAATCGTCGATCATAGAACAGATTTTGTCAACCAGAGATCAAAGTTTGTCGACCAGAGAAATCCTATTCGTCAACCAGAGAAAACTTATTCGTCGACCTGAGATCCAAGTTTGTCGAAGAGAGCTCAGCGAACTGCATTCTGTGAATAACTTGCCGATTCTGTGGTCCAAGTTCATTGAGCTGATAAACTGTCTTTGTCAATCTGAGTTCAGAGAAAGTATTCTGGACAGAATGTGTTGAAGTTGAACTTCCAGACTTTCCCGACCTGAGCTCGAATATCGTCGAGCTCAACACAGAGAATTAACTCTGAGTTCGTCGAGCGGAGCATGACTATCGTCGAGCTGAGTTCGACGAACGTCGAACTCTTTTTATGAACTTGATTTTCTTCTAAGTCTTGAGTCTTATATTGGCTGGTACATGTATGGTTGAACCTAAAGACTTAGCCTAGACTCTAGGACTCAAATACATGACCCTGGCTATACATGGTGGGTCAGACATCCTAATTAGTGAACCTAGCCCAAATACAACTAGGGATCCAACAGACAACATCATTTTCTTTTCCTACCGTAAAAAGGGTTTTTAACTCCCTTCAAAAGTTATCATCTGGTTGTCATGTCTCTTTATAAAAAGACTTGGATTGGTTTTTGGGCACTTGATAAAAAGCTCAAAGGGTTGTGAGATCTCCCGTGAAATAGATCTTGTGGTGACAGGTCACCTAAGCAAAACTTGTGGTGACAGGGTACCTGAGCAAAAACCTGTGGTGGCAGGGCACCTGAACAAAAACCTGTTAGTGGATTCCTACCAGGGTGGTAGAAGAGTGGATGTACCCAATTTTGGGGAACCACTATAAAATCTTTGTGTCGTCTGGAATTCTCTATTCTTTTATTTGCTGTGTTGTGATTGTCTTTGTTTTTATTCTCTCTATATATATATATATCACTTATTTTAATTCCTCAATAAAAACTAATCAAGTTTTTAAAATACTCTATTTACCCCCCCCCCCCCCCCAGAGTTAAGACAGATCTATCCCTCACTTTCAAGCACCATTTGCCACAGACGCTGGCACGACCATCCAACGCCCCGTGCTCTCAGGGCACATTTTCGGTACACAGGACCTCCAATGGTTACAACTTTGTTCTCTGCGATGGCCAGCAATGCTTGAGCATTCTAGTCTTTCAGGGCCGAAGACAAAGACAATGCCCTTATGGCTATGGCAAAGTTATTGTGATTCACACTTTGACTCACTCCAAGTCGATCAGCATAGGGTTGGGTATTGTTCATCTCTTTTCCGGTGCTCAGATCATCGAACACAATAAGCCACGATGCGGGCCAGCATCCCATTTCTCATTTATATGATACATAACCACGTTATGATCCAAGTCTAGCACTCATGACCGCCTAAGCCGGTCCATACAGGCACTCAGCTCCACATACTGGCCCCATGTCTTCAAGAGACATGCCTTACCAAAGTATGGCCCCTGGTCTCCACAAGACATACCTCACAAAATAATGGCCCTTAGGTCTCAGTGAGACGGGTCATACAAATAGTATAGTGCTCACTGGGAGCTACTGTCAGCGGTTGCGCTACCCGCCACGTGGTAGGGGACAGACTGTCGATTCTTCCACCTTAACTAGGTGTTTTCCTAGAGTTCATTCCCCAGTACTCTCTCTGCAGCCAAAAACACACCCCACGACTCAGAAATCTATGCAATTACCACGAAGTCTTCTCCGACATACATAACATACAAATATCACCAATCCAGACCAACTAATACAGGACAATGGATCCGACGGATTAAACTACGCGCTCTTGGGTTCGACAATTAAAAATAGATTCGTAGCGTGTAGAATCTCTCTAAAATTCTACCGATGATTCAACTAATTTAACAACACACAAAACCAAAAGGTCGCTACCCCTTTTAGAGATTAAACAAAAGGCTATATGTCAAAGTTCGCTCAAGCGAATAGGACCTACCCGATCAATTCAAATTAAAATTACCCACAAGCATTCACCAAACCAACCCGAGAGGATCTACACTAAAATAGAGATTTAAAAGAAGTCCAAAATTCATCCCAAATTAATTTAAAACGAGATAGAGAAAATCACTTGAACTCGAGGAGAAATCAAGGATAATGAATCCGATTTCTACAAGCGTTCACGAGTTTTATTCGATCCAAATTATACGAAAATATTCGGAAGAAAACACGCATGAAAATCCAGATTTATTTAAGCACTAATTTCAATATAAATCAGGACTAATTACTAGCTTTCTAATCCACCAAAATCTCATAATATTATAGAAGAAACACATAAGGGATGATTTAGAAATTGTTACCCAAATCCCAAGAAATTTGTCCACAAAAATGAGTGGAGGAAGCACACACGACGGTGGTTGAATCTATCTCCACGCAAGTCCACGGATCAGCACTGGATGATGAAGATGCAAGCTGTTCTTTTTTTCCTTTTGCAAAACCCTTGGAGAGGGGAAAACTTGATGGCCAAATATATGGAAATAGGAGAGAGGAAAGGTGGTGGCCAAAATATTTGTCACAACCCGCATTTTCTCAACATTTAAGTTATATCAGAGTAAGAGAAAACTTGCACCGTGATGCCACGCCGTGTAGGGTATAACTGCAGGCGCTCAGGCAAGACTCCAAAATCTAAAATTTATATTAAATCCAAAAGTGATTAAGTAAAAAAATTTTTAAGTTTAGTTGGTTGTATCCCTCGGCACAGTGGATCAGCTAGTCCACGAGTAAAAGTATAGTTATACATTGCAGAAATACTTTGATTATGTTGGATTAACATCCTACACAAGCATAAACATCCCCGAAGGACATCTCATGGTACGCAAGACTCTAGATTTATCATAAGTATAGAACTAGTCTTTACGTTAGTTAGAAACTAGCATTTTCATTTTAGAAAGATGACATGTATGAAATACTAGTGGTAATGCTTTTATAAGTTAATTTACCTAACATGCAACCTAGCATAAATATTTCCAGACAGCATGTAAATACAACCACAAGACAGGCAAACTAGGCAGCTTAGCAAAGTACATAGCAGTTCAAAAGAAAACCCCCAAGGGGCGTCAACAACTTGACACGAACCCACCGAAGACCATGTATGTCTGTGCTAACATGAAAGCAACAAAACACTACCACGCTACTTTGAGGAAAACCTCTACAAATAGCAGTCCACTAGCAAACTTGCAAACCTAGCCACTCACCCGGCTACTGCCCTGAACCCGAGGCACTCAGAGAAAGAACACCTCAGCAAGAAAATACAAGTGGCAAAAAGAGAGATTAGACAATAATCAAATAATAGTATAAGGGGTTACCAAACCCAATTATAAGGAAAACTAACAACCTCAGCTGATTAAGAAGTAAAAGAATAGTAGTAAAAGCTAACTTACCGACTCCACGAGTCGGAAAATTGCACCAAGTGCGATAAAAATCTATGCTTTAAGAAACATGAATATAAGTAAGTCTAGGTATCAGAAAATAGACTACCCATAACCCTATAAGTAAAATCACCGGGGAAATACCGGCACCTGCAGTGGAGGGAACCTACCCAACACACTAACAGTCAAGAGAAACCATAACCACTGGTGAAAAACCGGCACCCGCAGTGGTGGGAACCTACCCAACACACCTACAGTCACAACCCTTTAAATAAAACCACCGGGGAAAAAACGACACCTATAGTGGTGGAAATCTACCCAACACACCTGCAGTCACAACACTTTAAATAAAACCATCGGGGAAAAACCGGCACCTGCAGTAGTGGAAACTTGCCAAACACACCTGCAGTCACATACCCCAAGCAAAATTACCAGGGTCAAAATTCATAACCAACCATGGCCACACCAACACCACCTGAAAACTGTTAAAAACCCACAACCCAAAATAAGGGTTTATTCCAAAGGAAATGAAGAAGAAAGCCCAAGGAATTTCTCTAAGGCCCATAGTAAATGAATCGGACCAGACTCAGCGAGATAAATTAAGCCTACAGGAAAAGAGTCGAGTACACTCGAAGCCGCATCGAGTGCAGTCAACGCACTCGACGCCATCGCCTAAGGTAAATCCGTTGAGTACACTCGACGCCATCCAGCTAAACTCCGCAAAAAAAATAAACAACTCAATGCCGCTTGAGTCCACTCAACGCTGTCGATGCTTTTTGACTAAGACTCAGAATTCCTACATGGTGAGGCTTCACTCAACGCCGCATTGAGTGAATACCACTCACTCAACGCTTTCTTACTTAGCATGTTTAAACGATGGCATTGAGTGTTTTAAACAAACTCAACGCCGCTTTAAGTGAGATCAGCTCACTCAATGCTTTTACACTTAAGCTAAAAACTGGATTCAGTGTTAAGGTTACACACAACACCTAACCTGTCCAATGAATCTGCTCCATTTGACGAACTCCGTTCAATGAATTAGCTCCGTTCGACGAATTAGCCCTGTGTTCGATGAATTTCCATCTGTTTGGTAAACTCCGCTCGACAAATTAGCTCTCTGTTCGATGAACACTATTCGACGAATTGTCATCTATTCGGCAAACTTCGTTCGACGAATTAGCTCTTTGTTCGAAGAACTATGTTCGACGAATTTCCATCTGTTCGACGAATTACCTTCCGTTCGGCGAACTCCGACCACTACTAACCAACAACATTAAGATTTACAGCAACTAATTCGAAGGATTAATCTTTCCAAGAATCATAATTGACGACATCTAATCCCTCATATACAATGAATTAAAACAGGTTGAACTAATACAATGAATCTAATCCCTCATATATAAGTTGAACTTGGTCAGAAAACTATACCATAAAGCTGATCGGCAAATAGCCGGATCTAACCCTACTCCCAGAAACTACAAAGAGATGAACTGTACGGAAAATATACAAGGAAAAGAAAGCTTAGCAAGGGGAAGAAGTCACCACTTGCCTCAAATCGCTGAATCCGGCCACGTAAACGCTCCTTCTCAAGGATCTGGCCACAAGAACACCTAAGCAACAATTCCTGAAACTTTTCAGGATGAAAGAGGGTCAAAACCGCAACCTAAACCTCTAAAAATCCACGAAACGGGAAAAACTTACGGTTGAAACGTACATCTAGGTGAGAGTTATCCGAATCTACTCTATGATGACAATTTCGTACACCAGAGCTCCACCAATCGACTACCGAAGGCACTACAAGGACGCCTCTTTCTTACACAAACAGGCCGACGGTTTTCAAGAAGAAGACGATGAATAGGGTTTGTCTATTCACAAGACTATTTATGCTTAGACATGTAAGTATTATAATAATAGTTTCTTATTAAATAATGGTCCAAACGACCCAAAATTCGAGCCAACGCGGATTTCTACGAAAATCACAATATAGCTAAATACCAATGCTACGAACCTAACGACGCAGTTGAAATTAAGATTCGACAAACCAAACTCAGGCAAACACCTCCTGAAGCCAAAACATAAGCATTCCCAAAGAGGCTCCATCGAGTCACCAAAACAGACCCGACTCGCTAGGGAATCTTGCAAACAGACTAAACCCAGACACACACAGAGAAACCTAGGAGCTAAAACCATGCTCTAACAATGGCATATGACGAAAACGCGTCAACGTAACGCCCTAACGGCATAAAAATGCCAGATAACGAATTAAACTAAATATCAAAAAATCAGGGGCGTTACAATATTCCAAGGGGGAAAGTGGGTGGTCAAATTTGGTGATGGAAGGGAGGAGAGGGCTCAGGTTGGTCGTGGAGGTGGGTGGCCGAGAGAATGAAAGGAGGGGAAGGGTGGTCAGTTTTGCTTGAAAAGGAAAGGAGGGGGTCGGGTTTCCTTAAGGATGAAAAGGAGAGGGAAATCTTGAGGAGGGAGAGGAGGAGGAGAGGAGGTCGAGAGTGGAGAGGGAGAGGGAGGGGGGTGTCTGGCGGCCAAGAGAGAGGAGAGAAGGGGGAGGGCCGAACTTGGCAAGGAGAAAGGAGGGGGAAATTCAAAATTGAATTCTTAGGTTTTCTTTCATTCATCAATCTACTAAACTCTTCATAACAAGGCCTATATATAGGCTACACCACTCAATCTTCTTCATTCAAAATTTAAAATGAACATATGATGGTTATATGCACCATCATAACATGAAATAAAAACAATAAAAAATTAAATGCATGAAATAAAAACACCCTTGATGGTTATAGACACCCATCATACATGAAATGAAATAAACACATAAAATAAAATAAAAATTGCTACATATATAATTATAAATATTTATTTTATAATTATATTTTTAATTTTATGGTGACGGCATACGTCGAGCAAAACATGTAGCGGCGGCGGCGTTGGTGAACGCAGATTCTCTGTATAAAGGGTTCTCTACTCCCTTCAAAAGTGATTCCTGGACGAAGAATGCAGAATTCTCTGAACGCAAATGCAGAATTCTCTGAACGCAGAATGTAGAATGAAGAAGCTTTAAAATAAAGTTTGGCGATGCCCTGTGCAGTTTTTCAGACAGTTTTATTTACAGCTGACAGAATTTATTAAAGCTTAATTGCAGACATTTATAGCTATCAGAATTAATGCTATATATTCTTAAGAATATAGCCGTTTGGAGGCTGCATTCATTATGAATTAAATAAGAGATTAAATGCCAATTGATTCCCAAAGAAATTACCATTCTCGGGAAAAGGCTTCAGCCATTTCAAGACAAGAATTCAAATGTTTGAATTAGTCCAAGGGATATATATATATATATATATATATATATATATATATATATATATATATATATATATATATATATATATATATATGATATACAGAAGATTAAATAAGATAACATATATCATAAAGTGACAGAAATATATACAGATCAACTTCATCCACTTCATCGGCTCCAAGGGTTTCAAGAGACAAGAAATACATATCAGTCTAGAAGCCTGCTGCAGAGCAACATCAAAGCTGAAGGCCTACTCACCCTTAGCAAAGCTTCCACTCCTGAACCATTCAAGATCTCAGGGGGAGCTTTGACAACATCATAGAATCC
Organism: Platanthera guangdongensis; assembly: GCA_039583875.1. Taxonomy (NCBI): domain Eukaryota; kingdom Viridiplantae; phylum Streptophyta; class Magnoliopsida; order Asparagales; family Orchidaceae; genus Platanthera; species Platanthera guangdongensis. Next base: position 165,980,240 of record CM077151.1, on the reverse strand, counting down.
ACATAGTCTTCTCATTTTGACTTGAGAACGCAGCACCATGTTAATTAATTCTATCAATTATATGGTAGCGTACGGGTAGCCAAACTGATTAGGATTGCACAAGGGCTATAAAGCCAATGTTCTTTCCAGCTAAAAGGACCCACCCGGTCCGAATGAGCGGTGTTGTACCGAAAGAGATCTACCAAAAATAACGATTCAGAAAAGGTAGATCTCTCCCAACAAAAGAAGACGAAGGTTCGCCAAACCTTTTTGAAATTAAATCTGTCATGATAATCACAAACCAATCGAAAGAAAACCACGATTATTCAACTCTTCAAGACGCAACACCAAGAATTTCCACCAGAAGAGTATCTAGGAATAGAAACACACGAGGGTAGAAATATTTTTGTTACCCAATCAGAATGGATGATTCTGATTCTCTCTACTTGGATCGTACTTCAATGGCTCCGTCGGAGTCACGCCAGAGGGAGAGGAAATTGTTCGCCTTCGTCGCTTCACGCTGGAGTTGACACTCACAAGGAAGATCCTTGCACCTTGGCCGATTTCTTCAAGGATGAGGGTTGTTTGGTTTTCTTTGTTGGTGGTCGGTTTTAGAGAGATAGGGGGGTCGGTTATGAAGAGGAAGAGGTTGGGTTTCCTTAGAGAGTAAAGGAGAAGAGGAGGTGGAAGAGAGGAGGCCGAAATAGAGATGGGAGGGAGAGTTGGCCGGCGGCCAAGAGGAGGTGGGGGAGGGAGGTGGCCGAATTTTGCCAAGGGGGAAGGAGGATCTCAAAAAGAATTTAGGGGGATTATTTTCTTATTCTTCTTCTCTTAAAACAATATGACAAATATCATGGCCTATATATAGGCTTACACCACTCAATCAACCCATTATTCAAAATTCAAAATTCAAAATTCAAAATTGAAAATATGATGGTTATATGCACCCACCATAGCACATGAAATGAAATAATTAAAACAACACATGATGGTTATAAGCATCCATCATTACACATGAAATGAAAATTAAAACATGAAATAAATACTTAAATAAAATTGCTAAAATAATAAAATTATTAAAAAAATATAATTATAATTATTTAATTTATAATTATATATTTTATATAATGGCGGCGGACGTCAATCCCATCCTCGAGCTTGTGGCAGCAATCGTCCCAATCGACGAAGTCTCCCAGACAGGGATCAATGGCGGCCGTGTCAGCAACATCTCTATCACCTTTTTCCTTCCCCCCCCCAAGCAAGCCTACGACCCTACCAGCTAGTGAGAGCCTGAGAGCGATTCTACTTGGGGCCGAGTGCGCTTTCCAGCCCTGCCAGCTAATAGGAGCCTGACATCGGGATCCTCTCAGGGTATTTCAAAACCACAAAACTTCCTTCCTTCCCCCAAGCAAGCTTACGACCCTGCAATCTAGTGAGAGCCTGACAGTAGGTCTACTCGGGGACGAGTACCCCTTCCAGCACTGCCAGCTAATGGGAGCCTGAAAGCGGGATCCTGTCGGGGTCTTCCCTCACACCCCAAGCGAGCCTATGGCCCTGCCATCTACTAAGAGCCTGGAAACAGGTCTACTTGTAGACAAGTGCTCCTTTCATCCCTACTAGCTTATGTGAGCCAGATAGTGGAATCCTCTTGGGATCTTTAAAAAACACAAACCTTCCTTCCTTTCCCCCAAGCGAGCCTATGACCCTCGCAGCTAGTGAGAGCCTGACAGCGGGTATACTCAGGGTCGAGTGCACCTTCCAGCCCTGCCAGCTAATGGAATCCTGACAACAGGATCACCTCGGGGTCTTCCCTTACTCCCCAACCGAGCCTATGACCCTGACATTTAGTGAGAGCCTGAGAGCTGTTTTATTCGGGGCCGAGTGCACCTTCCACCCCTGCTAGCTAATAGGAGCCTAACAATAGGATCCTCTTGGGGTTTTTCAAAACCACAAACCTTTATTCCTCCCCCCCCCAAGCGAGCCTACGACCCTACCAGCTAGTGAGATACTGATAGCGGGTCTACTCGGGACTGGGTGTGCCTTCCAACCCTGCCAGCTAATGGAAGCCTGACAGCGGGATCTTTCAAAACCACAAACCTTCCTTCCTTTCCCCACAAGAGAGCCTACGACACTGCCAACTAGTGTGAGCCTAACAGCGGGTATACTCGGGGCTGAGTGAGCATTCCAGCCCTGCCACCTAATGGAAGCCTAACAATAGCGGGGTCTTCCCTTACCCCCCAAGCGAGCCTACGACCCTGCCATCTAGTGAGAGACTAACAATGGGTCTACTTGGGGCTGAGTGTGCCTTCCAGCCCTTCCAGCTAATGGGAACCTGACAGCGGGATCCACTCAGGGTATTTTAAGACCACAAACCTTCCTTCCTTTCCCTCGAAGCGAGCCTACGACCCTGCAAAATACTGCGAACCTGATATTTGTTCTACTCGGGGTTGAGTGTGCATTCCAGCCCTTCCAGTTAATGGAAGCCTAACAACAGGATCCTCTCGGGGTCTTCTTATACCCCCAAGCAAGCCTACGGCCCTGCCAGCTAGTGAGAGCCTGACAGCGGGTCTACTCGGGGCTGAGTGCGCCTTACAACCCTGCCAGCTAATTGGAGCCTGACAGCAGGATCCTCTTAAGGTCTTTCAAAACCATAGACCTTCCTTACTTTCCCACCAAGAGAGCCTATGACCCTGCCAGCTAGTGAGAGCCTGACATCGAGTCCACTCGGAGCCGAGTGCACCTTCCAGCACTGCCAGCTAATAGAAACCTGACAGCGGGATCCTCCTGGGGTCTTCCCTTACCCACTAAGCGAGCCTATGACAAACCAGCTAGTGAGATCCTGACAGAGGGTCTACTCAGGGCCAAGTGTACCTTCCAGCCATGCTAGCTAATGGGAGCCTGACAGCAGGATACTCTCGGGGTCTTTCAAAACCACAAACTCTTTGCATGCTTCGATAAGAAATAACAAATTTGCAATAACTCAATGGATTCATCATGATAGAAAGTACAATCTTACCCTAACTAAGGGTATAAACATTTTAGATCGTCGCCGCTCCAAGCATGACTCATGGATACCCCTTCCACATTCTAGAGGTAGTATCCACCTGACCCCAGGGCCTTTTCAATTATGTAGGTACCTTCTCAATTTGGATTGAGCATGCCAATTGCTGCCGACCTTCCTGCGACTTCGACTTTCTTCAGGACTAGATCTCCCACTTTGAATTCCTTGATCCTAACATGTTTTTTAAAATACTTAGCCATCTGCAGCTTGATCTCCTCCTGCCTGATGACAACCATGTCTCGAAGCTCTTCTACCATATCCAACGAGAGTCGTAGCTCCCCTTAATTTTCTTCCCTCCATTCCTTATCTCCGCCACTGGCGGCCGCAACTCACGGCGACCGAACCTCAAATTCCACAGGAAAGACCGCCTCACACCCGTGTGAAATCTTGAAGGGGGTTTCTCCGGTGGTCGTGTTGGGGGTTGTCCTCAGAGCCCATAATACCAAGGGGAGCTGCACCACTGAACTCCCTCTCAAGTTTTTCACCTTCTTCTTAAGCAGATTCACTATAATTTTTTTTGCCAACTCTACCTGGTCGTTGCTCCTGGGATGGTAAACAGAGGCAAACACATGGTCAATCTCCAACTGGGTGCAGAAACTGATGAACTCTACACTTGCAAACTGGGGTCTATTGTCCGTGATGATGGATTGAGGCAACCCATGTCGGCAGATGATCTCCCCCTATACGAAATTTCTGATGACCTGGGAGGTTACCTTGGCCAACGCTTTGACCTCCAGCCATTTTTGAGAAGTAATCAATCATCATTAGAAGAAACCTTCTCTGTCTGCTTGCTGGGGGAAAGGCCAAACCAAATCCATCCCCCACATGGTGAAATGCCATGGCGCCGTGACTGTTCGAATCCTTTTGGTGGGCAAGAGTTAGAGGGGGCATAGAGCTGACATTTTTGGCACCTCCATGCGAACTCTGTCGTATCCTTCCTCAGGGATGGCAAAAAGTACCCATGCCCTACCATCCTTACTTTCAAAGACCTACCTCTCGAATGACTGCCACATTCGCCCGAGTTAATTTCCTCTAGGATCCTCGGGATCTCCTCCTCTGCCACGCATCGAGCTAGGAGTTCCGACAACATCTTTCAATGCAACCCCCCTTCATGCATCATGTAGTGATTCGACTTGTGCATAAAGCCTTTCGCATCTTTGGTCCCCTCAGGTTCTTTACCCGTAGGCAAGGAATCTATGAAGGGATCCACCCATGAGGGCCGCTGATCCACTTCCATCAATTCTGCCTCCTTCATCGTCGGGTGGAGCAGATCGGTCTTGGTTCCTCAACCCCGGGGCCCAAATTTAGCCAACCAATCGGCCGCTGTGCTCTCCTCCGTGGGGACATGCTGGATGGAGAATGTCCATAACCCAACGACCAACACCTTTATCTTGGACAAGTACTTCATGAGGGTAGGCTCCCTAGCCTCATACTCACCACTGATCTACGACGCCACAACCAGCAAGTCTGTGAACACTTCCACATCATATACCCTGAATTCCTTGGCCAATCGCAACCCTGTTCTGATGGCCTCGTACTCTGCCTGATTGTTTGTGATAAGGAAGCGCAAGACCATGGCCTGCTCGATGATGACCCCCTGAGGGCTTACCAATACTACCCCTCCACCCTAGAGAATGCTTCCCTGAGGCTCCATCGACCAACATCTTCGAAGTCCCCTACGGTGATGACTTATCATCCTCTACCTCGACGACATAGTCAGCCAAGAAATCGGCCACTACTTGTGCGTTAATGGAGAGTCGTGGCACAAAATTGATAGCAAATTCACTTAGCTCGATGGACCACTTGGCCAACCGCCCCGAGTGCTCCACGACTTCAAAAACCTATCATAGGGGATGGTCTGTAAGTAACCTGATTGAATGGGCCTGAAAGTATGGCCGGAGCATCCTGGCCGAGATGATCAGGGAGAAGGCCAGCTTCTCCAAGATGGGGTAATGGAGCTCAGCCTTCTTTAAGATCCTGCTGATGTAGTCGATGGGCAATTGCTTCTTCCCGTCTTCCCTAAGCAGTATAGAGCTTATGGCCTCCGCCCCAACCCTGAGGTATAGGGCTAGATCATCACCCTCACTCGGGCTCTGAAGAAGCCACGCTTGGGAGAGCTGACCTTTCAATGTCTGTAAGGCCCCCGCGCATTCTTCCATCCAGTAAAACATCTGGTTTCCCAGCAACGTACTAAAGAAAGGTGAGAACTTCTCCCCAGCTCGAGAGAGAAAGCTACTCAGCCCAGCAAGCTTGCCCATCAAGCCCTGAACATCTTTGGCATTACGCGGTGACTCCAAGTCCATGATAGCCTTTAACTTATCTGGGTTAGGTTCCACCCCTGCTGGGGTGAGGAGGTGACTGAGAAACTTTCCCTGGCTTAACCAAAAGACATACTTTTAGGGGTTGAGCCTCATCTTGAATTTCCTTAGGGTAACGAATATCTCTTCCAAGTCGAAGAGATGTGAACCCACATACCTACTCTTCACCATCAGATTATCTACATAAACCTCCAAATTTCTACCCCTCTGGCTTTGGAAGACCCGGTCCATCATTCATTGGTAAGTAGCCCCCGCATTCTTTAGCCTGAAGGGCATCATCTTATAACTAAAGTATCCCTCCCTCGTGATGAAGGAGACATCTTTGAAGTCGGGGGGGGGGGGGGATGCAAGTGAATATGATGGTAGCCTGAAAAAGTATCCAAAAAACTAATAATAGAGAAACCGACGGCTGAATAAACTAGCACGTCGATCCGAGGCATGGGCTGGCAATGCTTAGGGCATGGTTTATTTAAAAGAGAAAAGTCTACACACTTATGCCACTTCCCTTCTCCCTTCTTTACCATTACCACATTGGAGAGCCAGCCTGGATACTGGATCTCGGAGATGAAACCTACGTCAAGAAGCTTCTTAACCTCCTCATGGATGAGCTCTTCCAGCTTGGTCGAGATGGTCCTCATCTTCTGGCAGATGGGAGTATAGATTCAGGCGGTGGCATGCCACATCCGTATTGATGCACGACATATCTGTAAGGCCCCCTCTCGGAACACAAAACACGCCACGAAGGGAGTCTTTTGCCCAGAACAGCTGCCTTGTGGTAGCATTAGCACACGAGCTAACCTGTACTACAAGACGCATATCCTGCCAGCTATAATCAATATCAAATATTGCCAACCCAACCAAGATTATATAACAGAAGTCAAATCCACACATAAGTAAATAGTCCAAAAGTACGTCAATTAAAAGAAGCATCAATATGCTTCTAAATTATCAGAGTATGAGTAAACCTTGCCCAAAGGGGCTGCATAATGAGTCTCTCAAAACTCACAAGAACTAGGCAACACAAGAACTTTTATAGTGATTCCCCAACCTGGGTACATCCACTCTTCTACCACCCTGGTAGGAATCCACTAGCAGGTTTTGATTAGGTGACTGCCACTAATGAGCTTTTGATCAGGTGCTCAAAAACTAACCCAAGTCTTTTGATCAGGAGACTTGCAACCAAGGAATAACTTTTGAAGGGAGTTAAAGAACCCTTTGTACAGTGAGGGGGTGAGAGATTTATGATGTCTTCTCTTTCTCAAAACAAGTGAGAAGACAAGTGGATCTTTATGTTGTCAAATCACCCCCTAAGATATTGACTTTGTTCAGGAAGATTGAAGCTTTGCTTCAGGGTGTAGGTCTTCTATCTTCATCCTTGACTTGAACAGATCCAGGAACTTCTTGACTGATAAAAGTTTGTTGTCCTTGAAGAATCCTGGAGTGAAGGTTGAAGAAGACTCTTGATTTAGAATGAATGTTCTTCTTCTTCTTCAGCACTGTCAAGGTGAAAACAAGATTATTTTCTGCATAGAGAAGGATTAGAATGTGATTGCTGTTGATCTTCTCTATGTGCCTTATATTTTCTTTCTGGTCTGGACTATCTTCACTTTTTGAAAAAGAGAAAATCTCTTTTTTATGATCAGTTGGATTTCTCCATTGAATTTTTAAATTCCTTTTTTACATTAATTGATGACGGCCTGGAGAATGTAATACGGCTGGAGAGAATATCTGCATTAATGGATTTCCCCAACTGTCCTATTGAAAAGCGGTAAGCAATAATCCTGATGAATACCATAATCAATACTACTTCTAACGGTTATATTCAGAGAATATTAAGCATTGATTATTCAGGAATTACTGCAATAAAATAAGCACAAAAGAAGGAAAATCCACGTCTGAAACTGCACAGAATTCGTCGAGCAAAGAACAAATTTCGTCGACCTGAGTCCAAAGTTCGTTGAGCTGAGAAATCTTTTTCGTCGACCTGGGAATCCATGTTCGTCGAGCTGAGAACTAGGTTCGTCGATCTGAGATCAGCTAACTGCTTTCTGTAAAGAACTACCCATTTTCGTGCTCTAAGTTCGTCAATCTGATAATGCAAATTCGTCAACCTGAGTTCAGAGAAAGGATTCTGGACTTAATGTGTTGAAGTTGAGCTTCCAAAAATCGTCGAACTGAGCTCTAATATCATCGAGATCAACTCAGAGAATTTACTCTGAGTTCGTCGAGCGGAGCACGACTTTCGTCGAGCTGAGTTCGACGAACGTCGAACTCACTTGTCCGAACTTGATTTTTTTCTAAGTCTTGAGTCTTCTTTTGTCTTCTATTGGCTAGTCCATGTGTGGTTGTTTCTAAGTACTTATCCTTAACTCTAAGACACAACGACATGACCCTAGCTATACAAGGTGGGTCAAACATCCTAATTAGTGAACCTAGCACAAATCAAACTAGGGATCCAACAATATCCCCCTATTTGGGTGAGGTCACAAATGCAAATGAAAAACAAAATAACATTCACAAAGCAAAAGAAAGAATATATCTGGCAGAAAGATTAAAACATGCAACAAATATATATATATACAATGTAGCTTTGTGTTTGTGAAATAAATGAACAGTATCAAAGACACACAGAAAAACTGAACAGCTTATACTCATTTCTTCTTCTTTATCTCCTTTTGCTTATCCTCCTTTGCTTTATCAGCAGGTTGAGTGAATTTGAACTCCTTGTTAGGATTAGCTACTTGACTCTTTGTCATAGTCATGTCAGCAGCTCCAATGATGTTGAGGGAAGTAGCCCTTGGCACAACAGCCTCTAGTTGTAATTTCATGTAATCATCTACATTAAAGAACTTATTAGCTTTTGCATACCTGTTTAATTCCTCTTTCCTGTACTTAGACATGGTTGAATACTGTGAGGGATCCTTTCCTTTAGCTTTAGCCTTTTTTATCATAGATAAACTAACCAATTCTTGGAACCTGGCCATTCTGGCAGAAGTAGCTGTATCAGGATCCTCAAAAGGAATAGGATGAGATGCAGGTCTCATGGGACTATCAGCTTTTTGAGATTCTGGAGCTTGTTGTAGATGTTGTTGAGGTTGTTGATGTTGCCTGCTTGAGGAGTACCTGTGTTGGCTGCTTCCAGAATGAGAAGAGGATCTACCCTACTGTCTCTGATAAGTTTGAAATTGGGTAGACCTTTGAGAAGAAGTGTCTGAAGCACTAGCAGCAGGTGGGGGAGGAGGAGGAGGATCTTTCCTGTATCTTTGAGGAGGAGAAGAATATCTCCTACTTTTCTTCCCGTCTTTCTGCTGATTCTTGGACAACCACATCCAAGCTGGCATGCCCTTGTAAGGAGTAATATTTTGAAGAATGTAGTAAGGGGTATCATGAGTTGGGTTTGGTTTTGTATCAGCTACTGGAGGATCTTTCTGTTTCTTAGAAATTTTCTTTTTCTTTGACTCTGGCTCATCATCACAATCATCTTTCTCATCTTCTTCATCAGAAGATCCCTGAGGAGCATCATATAAGGCATTTATTTCTTTTAAAGCTTCTGCAGATATCAACAATTTTTCAGCCTGAGGAGGAGATGGAGTTGGAGTTGGAGCTGGAGCTGGAGCTGGAGCTAGTGCTGGAGCTGGAGGACTATGTACAATAGCTGATTGGTTCTCTGCCTCTATATCTGCCATTATTAACTCATCTAGATCTGGCATGGGGCTATCATCCATTATATATGTTGGAGTAGAGATGGCTTTGGGAGGGGATAGAACAATGAAAGAATCTTCTCTTGGTGGAGATGGAATAGTTGGAGCCTCTATACTTGCAAAACTGGCCTTGAGTTTCATGGCAACTTTGGGGATTATTGGGGAAGTATAAGGAACTATAGCCATAGAAGGCTTAGGGCTGTTTTCTGGAAGGAAGTTCAAATGAACTATATCAAAAATATTTAACAAACTCAAAATATTTATTGTGGGATTTATAATGTAATCACCAACAATGTTTATTTCATCTATAACTGTGTTGGATCCCTAGTTTTGATTTGGGCTAGGTTCACTAAGTTAGGATAATCTGACCCAACATGTATAGCCAGGGTCATGGTTATGTCTTGTATAGACTAAGTCCTTAGAGTAAACACTACGTGGACCAGCCATCAACAAACTACATAAAGACTCAAGACTTACAGAAATATCAAAGACTCAGAAATGAGTTCGACGTTCGTAGAACTCATGTCGACGAAAGCCGTGTTCAGCTCGACGATCTCAGAGATAATTCTCTGAGCTGAGCTCGATGAACTTGGGACTCAGGTCGATGATTTATGGACACTACTTCAATATTTCAAGTCCAAAATTTCTCTGAACTCCACTCGACGAACTTGGTATTCAGGTCGACTATCTATGGGTATTCTACTTCAACAACTTACTCCAGAAATAAGTAAATATTCTAAGTCCAGGATCATACTCCAGTCGACGAATTCACCTTCTCAGCTCGACAAACTTAGACCAAATTCCTGGTAAGACTTATCTAGCAGTTAGAAGTTCTCAGGTCGATTAATCTAGTTCTCAGGTCGATGATTTCTGGCAACTCCACTTCAACACTTCATTCTAGAGACATCTAGAATACTCTAAGTCCAGAAGCACTTTGCTAAACTTCAGTCGACGAACTTACATTATCAGCTCGATGAACTTCATGCATAGAATTGACAAGGTTCTGGAGAAAGCAGTTGTCTGTTCTACGGTCGACGATCTTAGATCTCAGCTCGACGAACAGCTATTATCAGATCAACTGTAACAACCCAATCTGTTCATATGGTATATACTAGAAGGTCCAGCCGGGGCCCCACAATATATATCACAAAACAGGCGAAAAGGTTACGGGATGATACCAGAGTAGCGCAGCGCACCTAACACATTTTAGTCTTGCGGAAGCCTTTGCTAAACCTTGAAATCCACACTTGAATGTCCAATAGATAATACAACTCCACATTGTATATATAATAGGAATGTCTTATCTTACAACCATACAAAAGTTGGCTTTATGGCCTTACATGGCTTTCAAACAGTGGCCTAAACATTGGCGCGCAGGCCGACCACAAATAAAAGAAAACACAACATAGCCTTTGAGGGCTAGCAACAGCAGCAGCAACAACAGCAGGGACATCAACCTTTATGCGTCTCGCTTGGCTCTCCAGCACCTGTACAGGGACAATCCACCCAACGGTGGCAAACAGAAGCAACGATCAACGTTTAGCTGACCAAATTATAACAACCCTACCCCTTACTCGGGGCAGCGGTAATCTTCCCTGTAGGCATAACATAACACAAGCATGGCAATATATCTCATATAATGTGCTTTCACGCACTCATACCATCACAACCGTTCGCCACCTGACCCAACGGTCCGTGCACTCAGGGCACATTCTTGGTGTTCTGACAAATCACATGCCCACCACCGTTTCAGGGTCCCAACCCAACGACAATTCTCTTGAGCATTTACTCCATGGCGTGCAGCCGGAGCTCTAGTCTTACAACACCGGGATGGCCCGTAGCCCACCATTGTATCATGGCACGCAGGCCTAAGAATCTCGCTATGCGCTCCAACAGACCGCACTTTCTGGTCCACGTTGTACAGACATAACGCAGGTCAGATCCTCCACCCCCGTTGCTCAAATCACCTTGCCTTCACCGAGTACTACGTACTCGCGGCTTAATCAAAGGCATGTGTCGGTTTCACCAATCCTGTTCTTGGCATTCAGCCTGGGTATTTCTATTACACCCATTAATCTCACAATGTTAGTGGGTCTTTCCTGGGCACACCAGTACTTCTTGTTACTCACTTCACAGGTGGACACCGCCATATCACAAATGTCAGGGGTCTAGCTCCATTGGTGATGAGAAGTGAAGGAACTTCATAGTTAAGCGTTCTTGGGCGAGAGTAGTACTGTGATGGGTGACCTCCTGGGAAATCCCCGTACGGCCTAGCTTAACTGTCGAGTCCGCTCATCAAAGGGAGGCTGTGGCCACCAACAACCCGCCTGTGGAGGGAGAGGGGTTGGGGTGCTTGGGCTGCAGCCCGGTAACGGTCTAACGGAGGTCTAGTGGGCTGAGGCCGACGGACGGCCCAGGGGACGTTAAAACAACGAACTTAACTTCTCAGCTCGACTAACTGTGGGCTCAGCTCGACGAATTCTGTCCTCTGTTCGATGATTCCAGACTTAGTTATTTTCATCCATCTTTCCTTATTCTATGATAAGAATTCCTGAGTAATCAATGCTAAAATATTCTCTGAATATTACCGTTAGAAGCAAGTATTGATTACAGTCTTCATCAGGATTATTAGTTACAGTTTTTCAATGGGACAGTTGGGGAAATCATTCAATGCAAAATATTCTCCAGGCCTTCAGCAATGAATGCAGAAGAATTTCAAATTTCAAATGAAAGATAATATGGAATATACAAAAAGGGATTTTCCATCTCCTTCTTACACACATGACAAAGACACAGACCGACAGTCAGTTTGTAAATCAGGCATCAAGAATCTTCTGCTGCTCTCTCTCGACAGCACTCTGAGACAAAAAGAAATATAAAGCTGATACAGAAACAGAAGCCCTAACCAGAGAAAGAACACAAAATCTGAAGTAGAAGAAGAACAACCAATCCAAATCAAGAGACTTCTTCTGCCTTATGCCAGGACACTTCAAAGGATAACAAATTTTCTATAAGTCAAGAAGTTCATGGAGTTCATCTGGTTAAAGAAACAGTTTGAAGGCCTATCACCCAGAAGCAAAGCTCCATCTTTCCTGAACCATTTAATATCTCAGGGGGAGCCTTTGCTAACATCAAATCCACAAAAGACTTCTCAGTTGTTTTGAGAAAGAGAAGACATAATCAATCTCTCATCCCCCCACTATAAAAAGGGTTCTTAACTCCCTTCAAAAGTTATTCCTGGTTGCAAGTCACCTGACCAAAAGACTTGAGGTTTGGTTTTTGCGCACCTGATCAAAAGCTCATTGGTGTCAGGCACCTGATCAAAAATCTGAGTGGATTCCTACCAGGGTGGTAGAAGAGTGGATGTACCTAGGTTGGGGAACCACTATAAATTTCTTGTGTTGTCTGGTTGCGCTTCTCTTTTATTTCTTGTTGTGGCTGTGATAGTTAGGATTGTTGTGTTTGTGCTTTAATTTAATTACTGCAGCACTAGGACTAGATTGAAGTAGTTAAAAATATTTTATAAAAACGCTAAATACTCTATTCACCCCCCCTCTAGAGTGTTCCAGATCTAACCCCTCACTTTCAATTGGTATCAGAGCCTGGATTCCCTTGGTTGTACAAGCTAACCCTTGGACCAAAGATCCTGTGTTAGATCTGTCTTTTCATTTCTATTAGATATTAACACAATGCATGGCACAAAATAAATCTGGTCGGCTACGCTTTCAGAAATCTAGGGTCTGCACCTTGTGTCGACAAAGACCTTCTCTTCTTTTCTCTTCCATCTCTCTCGACAATGGCACCTCACCAAGATGATAAGGTGAATGAAGGATATGAGCTGGTTTGTGGAGGATTCATGACAGCTTCACAAGAAATACAGGGTGTCATTACCCTAATTTCTGATAATGGTTTAGAAATCTTGTTCTCGAAACCAACAAAAATTTGGAAAAAGGAAGTAATGGAATTCTATTCATCTGCTACTGTGGACACAGAAGGGAAGAAGATCAAAGACACAGTTCAGGATTCCCGAGTTAGACTAACACTAAAAACTATCAGGAAATCACTCCAACTTCCCATGGTTAAGGATGATGAAGAAATTGTTCCATCCAGGACTAAAGAAGCACTAAGTTGGTGCGGGCTAAACCCTAATATAAAGTTTGGATCATCTATTGCCCGGAAAGGGATGAATTCCCAAAGAAAGCTTCTGTCAGAGGTAGTTGGCAAGGTAATTCTGTGTAAGACTGGTGGACATGACAGAATTTCAGTCCACTTGTTCAATCTGATGACAAGGATTATTTTCACCATAAAAACAGACTGGGCATCAATAGTTTTTGATAAGCTTCAAGAAGGAATAAAGAAACCAAATCTGGGAATGATTTTGAGTTTATGACTATCTGCTATAATACCAGATGTTATAAACCAACTTCCAGGAACCAAAATCAACCACATGAGGAGGATGGATTTGAGAATTCTATCTAGATGGGATAGAGTATTGACAAAGGAAGTATCTACTCCACAGAAACACGTTAAGAAAGAGAAACGGCAGAAAAAGGTTATTAAACAAGCACAATCCTCCAGTGATTCTGAAGAAGAAGTGGTCTTCAGTTCAGAAGAAGACATGCCACAAAAAAGCACAGGATCAAGTGGAGAGCAGTACGCTCTTAGAGCAACAGGTAGTCTCCACTCCAGGGGGAGAAAATTCTGAACCAGGAGTACAAGACACTGTACAAGTTGAGCTGCCTGCCCAAGGAGGAGTTATTACTAAAGCTGCTCTAGAAAGTGAGCATGCTGCTGATACTATTATGGAAATAGTGTCAGAAATCAACAATGAAGAACTGCTAAATGTTGAGAAAGAAGCACAAAATAAGCAGATACAAGATACTGCTCAAAATATTCAAGTAAGTATCTCCTTTATAGAGAATGACCTGGACAAAGATCTTGATGTCCAGGTAGAACCATCTGTTTTCAAAACAAATTTTGTTCCTCCTGTTCAGCTGCAGCAAGAGGTAATTATGGAAGAGATATTCCCTGAACAACCAACAGCAGGGTCTGAGGGGGAGCAGCAAATCATAGAAAAAGAACTTCCAGGAACTGAGGGGGAGATATCTCAGCATGCCCCAACTGATAAGGAACCAATGAATATACAACGTTCCTCAGAATCTTCTGATGATGAAGAATCCTCTATGGCTAAGAAAAGGAAGTTAGCTGCCTTAAGGAAACAAAGCTCAGGCTATAAAAAGGCCTTACAAATAGTCACACCACCACCTGCTCCAAGCATGGATTTCAGTTCCCTACTGGTCCAATTGCAAGTGAAATTAGATGAGCAAAGGTAGTCTTTTGAAAGGTATGTGGATGAAACAAATAAAGATTTGCAATTCCATCTGGCTCAAGATATCAAATCAATCAGATTTGAAGTAAATCAAAATAAAATGAAAATGACAGATTGCTTCCACAAGGGAGGAAATGTTGTGGTATACTTGGCAAAGCAACAACAAGAACTCAACACTAAAGTGGAAGACATTGCAGTTAAGCAAGGATATGTTCTTGAGAATCAAATCCGGATGAATGATAATCTCAAAGAGTCACACTTTGCCATTCTAACACAGATTGATAATCTAACAACTGCTGTCAAAGCTGAAGTGTCCAAGCATATCAAAGAAGATCTAACTGCTGTTCAGGAAATATTTACAAAATCTCACAAGAATATTTCTGATTTCTTGCAGAAGTTCAGCAATTATTACAAAGAAGGAACAGATTATCTTGTTAACCAAGTTAGATTTCAGAAGGATGATCTGAGAGATCATCTTGAAAGAGAAGTCATAAAGGGGGAGAGGGTGTTAGTCAAAGCCAGCTCAGATCATGCTAAATGGATATCAAATAGCATCAGAGCAAATCTTGGATATCCCCCCTTACGTGATGATGACAATGTTGCTGAGGCTGGTGTGCAACCTGCCTATATTGAAGGAGATCAATCTGAAGTTGCTCAGGTAATTTACCCTCCAGCTGATTTTGACATGGTTCACCAAGAAGTTCAGTCAATGTACAACCCTCCACAGGAGGTTAAAAATAATATTGTTGAAAAAGTGGAAATGTCAGAGGCTGCCAAGGAAGCTCAGAAGGAAGCACAACTGTCCAAGAAAATGTTTAGAGAACAGGCTGAGTTGAAGCCTGATTTTGAGCAATGGAGCCCTACTTCCAGGAACATTATATTGACTGCCTGGAAAGCTGTGAAGGACAAGACCCATGAAAGGGGTAAATGGTATACTGAGCAAGAGTGGAACAAGTATCAAGCCAGGCAGGAAGCCATTCTTCAATACAGAAGGAAAGCAAAAGCTGGGAAATTACCTGCTAATGCTCTGGAGCCTATCAAGTACTTCCCAAAGCATTTTCATTATTTTGAAAGGCAAAGGATAAGGGTTGAAGAACAGAAAAAGGAGGATCTGAAAGGAAAGAAACCTGCTGATGATGCTGAACCTACTGTGCAGGCTCAGATCAGATTAGGAAAAGGCATTGTGATTAAGGAGCCTAGTCAATTATAGGATAGTTAGGCTTATGTATAGAACAATGTAACCTTTTGGATTTTATTCTAAATAAAACTGTGTAAACTTAAAATTTCTCTCTAATTAAATGAAATCAGTTTCAGTATTCATTTCAATTGTTTACAATGTTTATATGTTACCCTGCAGTGAAAAGTATGTACATCTATTTCTTTTTATGTGTTTTATTATGAGTGATGTATATCTTTGACTAAAGATAATGACTTCTCCAAATAAGGTGAGATTGTTGGGTACACTATTAATATGCACTGGATTTGGAGAAGTCTCATCTTAATCAATGATATACATCAATTTGTATTTGATATATGTTTGAGTTTCATTGTGCAGGTTTAAGAATTGGAAGAAAATTTTCTAAGTACAAGTATCGACACTTGTGAAGAATTGTGTCGACACCTAAAGAAGATGCTGAGTTGACACTCAGACTTGTGTCGATACCAGAGCCAGGAGTTATATCGACAGTGAAAGCAGAAGCTATGTAGAAACCCAGGAGTTATGTCGACACTGAAAGTAGAAGCTGTGTTGACACACAGAACTTATGTCGACACTGAAAGCAGAAGCTTTGTCGACACCCAGGAGTTATGTCGACACTGAAAGCAGAAATTGTGTCGACACACAGGACTTGCGTCGAAACATTTAACAGATGATGTGTTGAGTACCAGAAGAATGACTATGTCGACACATGGAGTGTTGTGTTGACATCATCAAGTCTTGTGTCGACACTTAGTCCATTTGTGTCGACACATGTGAAGCAGCTTGTAGAGTGGTTCATGTTGAGTTGGAAAGTCCTTGAAGAATCAGCTGTCATAACCAACCGGTCTAACACCTTTGTCAGAACTGTGAGAAGACTGTTACAAACCGGATCAGCCGGTAATCAGGAGGAAACTCTATATAAAGGACTGGTTTGATACAACTGTTGAGCAAGGAAAAGAGAACACACAACACTAAGAAGTGAATCCTTCAGAGAGAGTTTTCTACATCAAGAAAATGGCAAACCCTTACGAAGGCAGATCTAGAACAGTCTGCAAGGAAGATTCAGATCTCATTCTGAATTCAAGGAGGAAACTATATGAAGATCAACTACTATATCAAGTGAAGATCGACCTTATTTTGTTCTATCAAGAAGCTTTGAAACGACTAAGTTGGGTTGGATCTGAAGATCAGTTTATTCAAGAACTGATCAAGAAGCTCTCACCAGTGAAGAGATCTATCTAGTGAAATTTCGGTATCTCTTAATCAAATAATTTCTAGTAGGATCTGTTGTTAGATCTGAGTTGTAAGCCTATAATTATAAAGGCTGAGGTAGGGCTTTTGCCTGAGTTGTATGAGTGGGGTTTCACTCTAAGTTGTAAGCCTAGTGACATAGGCTGAGGTAGGGCTGAGGCCTGAGGTAGGGTTCTTGGGGAAGAATCTGAGGTAGGACTTGTATAAGTCTGAGCTGTAGGAACCAATCTGGTTCTGAGTTGTAAGATCTGTGGATATGAGTAAATGGAAGGAAGTTGGGCCGAATCCAGTTCACTACTGGATGGGTGAAGGGGGAAAGTGGATGTACACATACCTTGGGAAACCACTATAAATCTGGTGTATGTTGTGTTGTGTTCAATGTTTTGTGGTTTACATTGTTCCTGTGCTGAGATAGATTTTGCTATTTGCTTAAAATTTTGAAGAAAAAATTGGAACCTATTCACCCCCCCCTCTAGGTGTCTAGGCTCTTGAAATCAAGTCTTTTAATTCCAAACTTTACAGAAGGTTTTCTGACCTGATGAATTCAAAGTTTGAAATGAGTAACATGGGTGAACTATCCTACTTCCTTGGTCTCCAAGTGAAGAAAACCCCTGATGGTATCTTTATATCCCAATCAAAATATGCTAAAGAGCTACTTAAAAGATTTGGGATAATAGATGCCTCAGCCAAGAAAACACCCATGCCATCCAATGTTGTAGTTGATTCTGATGAACAAAGCAAGCCAGTTGATCAGAAAACATATAGGGCTATTGTTGGGTTCTTATTGTATCTTACAGCTAGTAGACCTGATATTATGTTTACTACTTGCATTTGTGCTAGATTTCAAGTCAATCCTAAAGAATCACACCTTATTTTACTAAAAAGGATTTTAAGATATATAAAGGGTTATCCTAATCTAGGACTCTGGTATCCTACTGAGTCAGAATTTGAATTCTCTGGATTCTCATATGCTAACTTTGCTGGATGTAGAGTGGACAGGAAAAGTACATCAAGAACTTGTCAGTTCCTTGGTGATAGGCTTGTGTCCTGGTTTTGTAAAAAGCAAACTTATGTGTCAACGTCAACTGCTGAAGCTGAATACATAGCAGCAGGTAGTGTTGTTCACAAATTTTGTGGATTTAAAATTAGCTCCTGCATTATGGTTTCAACTTAAATAATTCAACTATCAATTGTGATAATACCAGTGTGATTTCTATTACACAAAATCCAGTGCATCATAGTAGGACAAAATATATAGAGATTAGACATCATTTCATTAGAGATTGTATGGACAAAAATAAAATTAAACTTGTCTTTATCTCTACTGAAATACACAGAGCAGACATTTTCACCAAACCATTAGATGAAAAGAAGCATCTGTTCTTCCTAAATCAGCTAAGTATGATTAATGGAGAAGCTTTAATTGGATTTATGTCTGTGATCAACAAATTGTTCATGTTTCGTCTAATGAAGATTGACGAACTACGAACTCTTCGTGGAGTGTTCGTCGAATAGAGATCGACGAACCTTCCTTTGTCAAATTTTTCATCCAACGGAGATCGACGAATTTGTTTTAGAAAATGTTTTCGTCAAACGGAGAACAACGAATTGTTTTCCCCCTCTTCAAACTTAGATCGACGCTTTTATTTCTTTATGAGATTTTTCGTCGAACTGAGTTCGAAGTTTTAAATTTTTCGTTGGACGGAGTTCGTCTTTTCATCTTGTGAAAACTTATAATTGGGTTTTCATCAAACTCCATCCCGTGCTTTCCAGTTCTTTTGCACTTGATCTCTTATTTTTACAGGCAATGGCGATTTCGGCGGCGAGCCTTTCTGGCATGAAATTTGATGCAGGGTTTGACATTGACATTGATTCATTCAGCCATTCAGATCAAATCTTCAAGAACATCCTTCAGTTGTTTGAGGCTCCACAGTTGAGAAAGTTCATGACCTTAAGGATCAAACTTCCAGTGCAAGAAATCAAGGAATGGGTATTCACAGCAATCTTTCCAGATCAAACCTCCATTTTTGGATCGATTTCTGGACACTAGGTTTCTCTTACCCCTGCTATTCTAACTGAATTTTTGGATTTATAAATGGGGAAGATGATATTGAACTATCTAGCACTGAGTTTGATGATATGCTTTTTATAATGGATCACTCCCAGGGAAACCCTAATAAATTGCTGAAGAAGAACTTGTCAGTTGAATACAAGTTCTTGGCAGATGTTATTGGTAAGGTAATCTTAGGCAAGCACTCTGCACATGACTACATAACCAGGCACCAATTTCTTCTGATGAGTGCGCTGGTTAGTCAAAAATTAGTGAAGTGGGGTTAAATTGTGTTTGATCTGATTAATAAGAAGAATAATAAGAAGGATGTTAGTTTTGGTAGAGTTATGGGAATCTTCTTACACGCAAAGGTTCCGGAACTTTTGGTCTCCCAAACCATTTTCATCAATGCCTCTAAGAGTCTTACCTCTGCCCTCTTTGTCAGATGGGAGAGGGTTATCCTAAAGCCCTTCAGGGCTTCCTCTTCAAGGATAGCTTCAGAGGACATAAGGGCTGAAACAGCCACTATCTCAACCCCTAAAGAAGCTCTTGCTCCTCCTCCATCTCCATATCATTATATATTTCCCTCATCAACTCCATTTATTGATGTTTCTACTATTCAACAACCATCCACTATCATTACAAACACACCTTCTACTTCAATCCCTCCTATCTCATCATCTAAGCCACCATCTCCACACTCACCAATCAGCATTCCTGAGGATACAACATCTTCACCTCCTCAAAAACATCTACCATCATATATTGATGACACATATCCACTACTGTCATCACTAAATTTTAATCTACTTTCACTTCCATCTCCACAACACACTCCACCTTTTTCACCTAAAATTCATACATATCCACCTCATTCAAATATTCAAGAAGATACTATCCTCCCTGATGTCTTAACCTCCAACATTCCAACTAACATTCCAACACCCTCCATTCCACAGGCATTCACCATCTGTCCAACCTGCTCCATACCATCCTCTTCTACTGCCAACCAGCCTTCAACAACTACTAATCCAAATGATTACATTTATGTTGATTTCTCTTCTATATCAGCAAACATTCTTGATTTTATTACACCTACACTCAGGAAACTCATAGATGAGGTCATTGCTCCACTTACTACTTCCATCAATATTCTTTCTTCACAGCTAGCTTCTTTCTCCACTATCCCTTCTTCTAGGGGCCTGGATTTAGGACCCTCTGAGCCCAAGTAGGGGGAAATGTCCAATGAAGAACCTCCAACAATTCATGAAGAAGCTCCAGCAATAACCCCAGCAGCATCAGTTAATAAAGAAGCAGTAGCAGATACAAAAATGCTTCTAGTTTGTACTGAAAAAGAAGCAACAGAGTTTTCAATTCCAGAAATCATCACTGTTGGTGATTTTATCCTTAATCCCACAGTTGATATTTCTTCATTACTTTATTCTTTTGATACATTTTATAGCACCACCTTACTAGCTTTTGATAATTAGTGTAAAGCTATAGTCTGCTACACAACACCAATAAGTCCTGTAGTTTTGGAACAACTAAGGACAAGTCTTACAGTTAATGTGAATATTACAAAACAAGAAAGTTATACAGAGCCAAAGGCTTTCGCACCTCTAACTTTTGGCTAGGTTGAATCCCACATGGCCAATCTTGATGAATTCATGTTTCAAGATATGCAACCAGAGACTGACATTGTTTAGGCTTAAGATATTATTGATATTAAGCCAGAAGTTCAAGCATAGTCTCAGGCTGAAGAAGAAAATATAGCTGAACAGCCACAGGCTGAGATAATAGATACAAGTAAACAGCCACAAGCTCATCCAGTATTCTCTGTTGAAATGCTTAAATAGATTAATGCCCTCTATTATAATCATTCCAATGAATCTGATGATGATGAGTCAGATGACTCAGAATGCTTTGCTTCTAAAAAGAGAAAACTTAAGAAGAAGACTCCATCAAGGAAGCTCCTAAACACTCTCCTACTACAAACACTCCTTACTATATCATGCACAACATTACTCTCACTCTAGACACTCCTCACTAGATGAGGTATTCAAGAATGAGATGAAAGCAAGGAAGAAGAGTGGGAGATACTCTCCACCACCATATTTCAGGAGAGGTCCTCCTCATCCTCCTCCTGTAGCAGGATTAGAAGGAAATGTTCCACAAGCTCAAAGGTGTACAACTTCTCATCATTCCAGACCATATCAAAGCAGCAGCAGGCAGCAACATAGTTCCCAGGGCAGCACACAACAACAAAGAAGGCAAAGCAATCAACAGTAGACATCTGAAGATAATTAGCAAGAAAAATCAAGTCCAGAAAGTCCACTATCTCCAGTATATGATCCTAAAATGGATCCTAATTTTAGAATGGCCAGATTCAAGGAGGTTATAGCACTTTCACGGATAAGGAAAGCAGGTAAGAAGGAAAATACACTTCTCAGTATTCAACCATGTTTTCCTATAGGAAGAAAGAGATAGAAAGGTATGAAAAGAAAAATCTCTTTAATGTAGATACTTATATGAGTCTTCATCTATAGGCTGTAGTGCCTAGAGCTGCATCAGTAAAGATTCTAGGTGTTGAAGACATGAAGATGACTCAAATAGAAGCAGAGGACCCCAAAAGAATAATAGTCTTCTCAAAACTTGCTCCTTCTTCAGATGCTTTAAAGAAAAACTCATAATTTTCTTATTATGCATTTTGAATTTTATTTTTTGCTATATGCACACTCACAAGGCACTTTTGTTTATATCTACTGAAGTTCTATAATTCTTTCAGATATATTTATTGCTTTGTGATTTTCTTTATTTTCTTATTTATTTTTATAGTGACATCACCCAAATAGGGGGAGATTGTTGGAACCCTACTTGTGATTTGGGCTAGGTTCACTATTAGGATTGATGACCTAACATGTATTGTTTAGGGTCATAAGTTAGTTTCAGAATTAAGGTCAGTCACATTAGGTTAGATTGTTGAAAACCTACCTTCAGAAGACCTCAGAGACAGAAGACTTTAGAGACAAGACAATTTAAAGATTGCAGAAAAGGTGTTCGACAATAGCTGAACTCAGCTCGACGATCGTAGATCTCAGATCGACGAAATCAGAGTTCCGTCTCTGAGTTGAGCTCGACAAAAGTATAGCTAAGGTCGACGAACTCTGATCCTTCCTCAGAATCTCATCTCGACGATGTGCCTTCTCAGTTCGACAAACTTGGAGCTCAGATTGGCAAGTATATTTTCAGTTCGACGATATTGGATCTCAACAAGACGAAGGAGAATTATCAGTTCAACGAACTTGGAGTTCAGGTCGATGAAATCTTTGCTGAGTTTGACTAACTCCTTCTAGGTTCTGTTCAACTAATCTTCTCTGCAGTTTCTTAGTTCTACTAAAGCAGCTTTATTTCAAACATTAAGACAGTAATACTTAGATAATTAATGCTCAATATTCTCAAAAATATATCCTTTTTATGGCAGCATTAACTATGGATTTCATAGAGTTATTACTCTAACATTTTTATTGGGACAATTGGGGAAATACATTGAAGGTAAAAAATCAGCCGTTCCAACTCCAAAAAATTATGCAGAAGATTTAAAGGAATTTGAAATTCAAATGGGCTTGAACCAGCAATCAATATATAAAGAAAATTTTCCAAAAGATTGCTAGAGAATTTTTTTTAAGAAGAACAATAAGAAGAAAGAAAAATCTGCAATCAGAGAATAAGAGACAGAGACAAAGAAACATCTTGTTCATCATATTCTTCTTCAAGCCCTTCTTCCAGCAACACATATTCAATCTGAGACCAAAAGCTCAATCTCTCAGAATCATTTACTGGAAGAAGAAGTTTTCATCTTTGAAGGCCTACACCATGAGCAAAGCTTTCACTCCTGATCATATTTCTATAACTCACGGGGAGCTTTGACAACATCAACAAAATCCACTAGTCTTCTCAGAGATTTGAGAAAGTGAAGACAACATCTTTTATTTTCTTCCACTGTGTTCAGGGTTTTAACTCACTTCAAAAGTTAAACTCTTTGGTTCACAAGTCAACTGATCAAAAGACTTGGTTTAGTTTTTGGGCACCTGATCAAAAGCTCAAAGGGTTGCTAGATCTCCCTTAGAAAATAGATATTATGGTGACAGGGCGCCTGATCAAAAACTTGTGGTGGCAGGACACCTGATCAAAAACCTATAGTGGATTCCTACCATGGTGGTAGAATAGTGGATGTAGCCAGGTTTATTGGGGAACCACTATAAACTCCATGTGTCATCTGGTTGTGCTTTACTTTTTTATTTTCTGTGCAGTGATACTTCTTTTTATTTATTTATATATATGTTTCACCAATTTTAATCCGTTGTAAAAACAAACATAAAATTTTAAAATACTCCATTCACCCCCCCCCCCTCTAGAGTTAGTTAGATCAATCCATCACTTTCACATCCACTTTCCCTCCCACCTTTCTAATAACTTGTTAGACAAGGCACTTCTCCAATCTCAACTTCTAAGAACTTATACCACAGATCCCTCTGGATCTCTCAGACTCTTCCATGGCTTACAACTCAAGCACTAAGCCTAACAACTTAGTCATCAACTGATCACCTACCTCAGATCCATAAGGGATCCTACCTCAGAGTGAATGACTCTCCTACAGCTCAGGCACAAAGGCCCTAACTTATTTCCAAAGGATCCTACAACTCGGGCACAAGTGTCCTACAACTTAGAGAGAATGACTTTCCTACCTCAGGCTCCAATGCCCTACAGCTCAGTGATCAAATGATCACATACCTCATATCCAAGCTGGATCCTACAACTCAGATTCACACTTAAATCCTACTACTCAGGCAAAAGGCCTACACTCAGATTCCCAAAAGAATCCTACCTCAGATCAACAAGTGATCTTATACTTAGATCCACACTTGGATCCTACATTCAGCCTTTTTATATTCAGACTTACAGCTCAGATCTGTAAAGATCCTACAGGGTGTAAGTGGGTGTAGTTGATTTAACTCCAGAGAAATTTCTTCGAGCCTTCTACTTTGTGAGCTGAGATATTCTCTACCCTAACTCCTTCAAAACAGCAGGTATAGATCTGCTTGGGCTGGAAGTAACTTGCAGAAACCTATTCATCTTCTTCTTTCCTTTTTGGACTGAACTAGAACCTCAGTTCTTTCTTCTTCTAAGCAGCAGAAGTTGATCTTCAGGATAAGGCTTACTTAAGCTAAGAATTAAGTGCAGATGGGGCTTTTTCCCTTAACTGTTTCTTAATCTGAGATAGACTCAGCCCTATCTTCTAGACTGCTGAAACCAGATAATTCAGCTTCTTTATATTACTTAGAAAGTAAGCCTTCTGAACTTGCTGGTGTAGGTAAAAATGGCACCAGCTAACTTTTTAAGCTTTCAGACCACCTAATTTTAACTCTTTTCTTTCGCCTCTGCGACAATGGCAAGGAAGAAGATGCTTGCCAGTTGTATATATAAAAAAGCTCACATAAAGTCTGAGAGATCCGGAGGAATCTGAGTTGTAAGCTCATGGAGCTGAGATTGAAAAAGTTAGCCTTGTCTAACACACTGTTAGAAAGATGGGAGGGACTGTGGATGTACCCATACCTTGGGGAACCACTATAAATAACTTGTGTGTTGTTGTGTGTTCTTGAAAGCTAACATAAAACTGAATCACAACACACAAAATCAAAAAGAGTTTCCAAAAGACATAAAAACCTATTCAACCCCCTGGGTGTTTAGATCCTCTTGAAATAAAGACTTCCAGCAATCATAGCCTTTGAGTCAGAATCCGTAGAAGAATAAGTAGTGGCAGTAGAAGTAGCCATGCAGTGCAACTATTTGCAGAGAGCTTGAACAATGAGTAAATTTCACGGAAAAATGGGAACATAGAGTCCTCAAGTGGTAAAAACAGAGTGATGTGCACAGTGCCAACAAAATGAACACCAGCAGAAATCCCATTTGCAATAACAACATGAGTGTAACACCCCAAAATGGGAAAAAAACTTTTGGTAGCTATCACCGGGCGATAGTGGGTATCGCTCACGATAATGATAGCACTCAACGCTTTCGAGCGTTGAGTAAACTCGAATAATCATTGAATAATGGACTATCGCATGGTGATAGTTGGTATCGCGCGGCGATACCACTCAACGCACTCAATGCTTTCAACAAATCGTGGAGTAGACTCAACATACTCGATGCTTTCGACGAATCGTCGAGTGAGCTATCACGTGGCGACATTGTGTATCGCTGAGCAATACCTCCATGTGTGGTTTGACACGTATTAGATGGTCAGAAGGCGGCCGAAGAGCTGTGGTCAAGGCAGTTACTATCTTTATCGCCAGATGATAGCCGATATCACGTGATGATATCATTTTGTTTGACTATTCAGCTGAATTTGTAGTCATTGCTTCCTTTTTATGAGATGATCATGTGGTTGGGAATAATCCCGAGACCACTTATACAAAGGAGAGGTGGAGAGAAGTTTCATTTTACTTCTCCCTCTCTCTCTTTGTAATACCCCAAATTTGACAGCAGAACTTTTGGTCGCTATCGTCAGGAGACAGTGGGTATCACCGGCGGCGATAGCAATAACACTCGATGCCATGAAGCGTTGAGTGAGCTCAACACACTCGATGCCTTTTGATGAATCGTTGAATGAGATACTATTGCATGGCGATAGTGGGTATCACATAGTGATAACCCCAGCCCTCAACGCTCTCGACGCCTTAAAGCGTTGAGTGAACTCAATATACTCGAAGCCGTAAAGCGTTATGTGATCTAACGGAACTACGAAAGTGGGTATTGCGAGGTGATACTGCCACATATGTGTGGACACATGTCAGATGGTCGGATGGCGGCCGAAGAGAGGTGGTTAACGAGGTCAAAGAGGCTATCGACTATATCACCCATGCGATGGCGGATATCGCCAGGCGATAGCGTTGATGTTGACTATTCAACCGAAATCGTGGCCTTTGATTCCTTTTGATAAAATAAGCCAATGGTTATGATTAATCCCAATCCCACTTAAGCAGAGGAGAGATCAAGGGAAGTCTCATTTCACTTCTCTCTCTATCTCTCTCTCTTCATTTCCATTTGCTCTCTTGGAAGAAGGAGCTAAGGAATAAGGTTGAAGCTGAGCTCGGAAGGCTTAGTGAAGGAGATTCTGTGGTCGGAACCGAGAACTGAGGGTAGATCTGTGAAGAGGAAAGTGGAGCGTCCCTTTGCAACCGGACATAAAATCTCGTTCATGGCTCCAAAACGGACTACTAGGGTAACGATTTTCTCTTTGGACAAGTGAAGTCCTCAATTTGCATACGTGCATGGAACCCCTCACCAAAAGGTGAAAAAAGGGTTGTTTCTAGTGGGTCGATTGTTGTGATCCCCGATTATATTTGCATATAGATCAGGAAATTTGTAGTACGGAATATGCATGTTGTTTGAAGCTCATCCGAACATGTTGGTTTGGATTGGTGATGCTTTATTTTGCATGACGAAGAAGACTCCATGTATAAACGTGTAGTTTACAGGGTCCGTGAGTTATGCCTGTGAAATGGGAGTAGCAGGACGTACTGGAGATGCTTTCTAGGAAATTAATCAAGAAATTCCACGGTTACAAAACTATTGGATATCGCCGGGCAATAGTGAGTATCGCTAACGATAGCTCCCAGTGAGCTATATTTGTGAGGCCTGTCTCAGGGAGACCCGGGGGTCATGTATAAAAAGGTGAGAGCCTATAGTGCCCAGCTTTGGTGTCCATTAGTGACAACTATTATGGTCGTGAGAGCCGTAACGAAGCTGTGAGCCTGTAATGCCCAACTCTAAAGGCTATTGAGCTGAACGGGAAAGGGGAGGTCCACCCGATTTTGTTGATTACCCTTGATTACTTCAGCTGTTGGTAGTGGCGTGGCGACATGAGAAACAGGAAGTGACTAAACTGCACCCGCATTATATCATTCGGACAGGATTGCCTAAAGTAACTGGCTTTCGTCATTGGCATAATGAGAGTCTTAGGCCTGGGGTCGGAAAGACTGAAATGCTCAAGAATGAACCGTTAAGTCTTGGACCTCTAAACGGGAGGTGGGATCCGAGAAGTCCGGTACACCGTGAATGTGCCATGAGTGCACGAGGTGTGTGGTCGTTGAGCCTGCGTCTGTGGTGATGTGTGCTTAAATCCACATTTTTGTTGCCAATATATATATATATATATGGTGCCACTGTAGGGAAGGACAATTGCCGCCCCAAGTAAGGGGCAGGGCATTATAAATCGGTCGGCTAAATGCTGACTGTTGCCTTGTTTTCCATCCTTATAGTGGATTGTCACTATGCAGGTACTGAAGAGCCGAGCGAGAAGTACCAGGCTAAAGCACTTCTGCTGCAATTGGCTTTCCCTCAAAGGACAAAAGGCGAAATTTTCTTATTTTCATGTGTGGCCGGCCTGCATGCTGATGTCTGTAATCCACACACTACAAAGAGTAAATGTAAGGACATAAGGCCAGAACAGTTATAAGCTACTGTTGAATGTCGCCTGGCGATTGTGACTATCTCCTGCGATAGTGACTATCGCCTGCCATAGTGGCTTCTGTGTATTTTTGTATACCATTTATGTGTTTATATAATGGACATTATTGTTGTACTTGAGTTCAAAATTTAACCCCTGAAGCTTCCGCTAGAATGCTCTGAGTTAGGATTCGAGTAGTTTTTGATATTAACATGTAACTCAGCTAACTGCATGTGGAATATGGTGTGGGGCCCCGGCCGAACCCTCTATTATATTTCATGTGACGGATAGACTCATTATAATTTTGGTATCAGCTTTTCTTGGTCTTTCTTCGCCGAATTCGTGGTCCAATACTTTTGAGAGGTGGCGAGCACGTGTATGTGCTTACCGTTATAAGAAAACAAACTCTAGAATGTCCACTTAGGAATGCAAATACACATGTTTGATGGACTTGTGCATTCCTATAATTGTTTTTGGCAATATTCTTAGTTGTTTAATTGTGTGTTTTACATTATAGGAGAGTAGAAGTGGTGCAGGGCAACAAGAACCCCAACACTCGGTGGAGAGTAGTGCAACAAATGATGTGCCAACACCTCCACCTTCTGCGGAAACTATACGGTTGGTTGCTGAAGCAGTGTTCACAATGATCAACAAGCAACCAGGAGGTCATAGACAACCTCCAATTCCTGTGGTGGTCCAGGAACCAGTTTGCGTAGCTGAGCATGCAACGGTGAGACAAGTGGTCGTTGAGCTAGTGGGCGCAAGGTTAGCGATAGAGAATGAAAGATATGGTACCTAAACACCTAGAGGGGGGGGGGGGTGAATAGGTGACCTAATCCTTTTTGACTTTTGTTTGGCAGCACAACAGCTATTTCAGAGAATTCTACAGCTAACAGCAATTACAGCATATAAACAGTAATTCCACAGCACAGCACAGCACATCACAGAAGACACACTAATTTATAGTGGTTCCCCAATCTTTGGGTACATCCACTTTCCCCCTTCGCCTATCTAGCAGTATACTAGATTCGGCCAAACTTCTCCACTAACTCAGAACCCAACTAGGTTCCTACCTCAGGCCCAAAGCCTTACACTCAGCCAAAAGGCCTACACTCAGCCACCCAGGCCTACACTCAGCCAATTAAGGCCTACACTCAGAGTTCTTCAACTCCTACACTCAGGCAATCAAGCCCTACCCTCAGCCTTTATAATATAGGCTTACAATTCTCTCAGATCCAATGGATCCTACAAGTTAAAATAGAAATACTATTGCTAACTCTACAACTCAGAAAATAAGAGAGGAGTTGAGAGTTTCTTGAAGAGTTCTTGGAAGAACTCAGTTAGATCCAAACTGACTTAGCTTCCTTCAAAGCTTCTTGATTAGAACTGAATTAGTCTGAATCTTCTGCAGTTGTTCCTTGACCTCTGCTTCTTGAAATTCAGATGACTCTGAATTCTTCTTCTCAGCCTTAGTTCCAAAGACTGAATTCTTGGTTGGAGCTCTCTCTCTCCAACTTCTTAGATCTGCAGTTGAACTGACAGACCTTCTTGTGTTGATCCTCTGTGTATCACTTCTTGATTTAATCTGATCAACTACTTAGAATATTCTCACAAGTTGTAACAACAACAATCCTTCACACCAACAACTGTTTCTGTAAACTATGGATGCCTATTTATAGGCTTCCTTCATGGTAACCGGCTGATCCGGTTCATAACAGACTTCTGATTTCTCTGACAGTTGATGTAGACCGGCTGGATCGGCAGCTGTCATGTCAACCAGTCACTTCTTGAAATTCTCTAACTGTCAGATAGTGTCGAGACTTTCTGTTCTTAAGTGTCGACACTTATAGGCCAAGTGTCGACACATGTTGTGTAAGTGTCGACACAAGTCTACAAGGTGTCGACACAATTCCTTGTATGTCTCGACACAGATTCTTCTGCATGTGTCGACACTGAAATTGAGTGTCGACACAAATACTTGTACTTCATTCTTTAACTGTATTCTTCTAAGTGTCGACACATGTTCTTTGTGTCGACACATCTTCATGTGTTGAAACTGTCAAGTGTCGACACTGCTTCTTGGTGTCGACACAAGTCTTCACTTTTGTTTCATCAGCTGAGTGTCGACACATTCCTTTAGTGTCGACACTTGTACTTAGAATATTTTGTAACTTTTCTGTTCTTTGCTAAGTGTCGACACAGCTCCTTGTGTCGACACTTTCTTCAAGTGTAGAGTCTTCAATTAAGTGTCGACACATTGTGCTGGGTGTCGACACTTTCTTCAAGTGTTGACTCTTCTGGTTGTGTGTCGACACATTGTGCTGAGTGTCGACACTTTCTTCAAATACTGACTCTTCAGCATAGTGTCGACACATTGTGTTGAGTGTCGACACTTACTTCAAATACTGACTCTTCAGCATAGTGTCGACACATTGTGTTGAGTGTCGACACTTACTTCAAATACTGACTCTTCAGCATAGTGTCGACACATTGTGTTGAGTGTCGACACTTTTACTTAGACTCTACAGACTTTTGCTGAGTGTCGACACAGCTCCAAGTGTCGACACTTTTTGGTGTAGACACAGCTCTTCTAGGTGTCGACACTTCTGCTAAGTGTCGACACAGCTTTTCTGCATACTTCTTCACTGAGTGTCGACACAGCTCCAAGTGTCGACACTTTCTGACTGGTGTCGACTCTTCTTCCCAGGTGTCGACACAATGACTCCAAGTGTCGACACTGCTTGTCTGGGTGTCGACACAAGCTTTCTCAAGTGTCGACACTTTCCCTCTGGGTGTCGACACATGGACTTAGAAACTTTTAGCTTCAGTCTAGTGAATACCTAACCTGCACAAGTAACTCAAACACACATCAAATACATTATGATGTATATCATTGAGTTAGGTGAGGCTTCTTCAAATCAGGTACATTTGACCAATGTACCCAACAATCTCCCCCTATTTGGAGAAGTCATAACCCTTAGTCAATGATATACATCACTCATAATTAAAAATTAGAGAATGATGTAAAGCAGGTATATATCAACAGAGTTAAACTTAAACATGTAATAAAGCACACATGTATACTCATACAGCATTACAGAACAAACAAGAATTAGACACATTCTACTAAACAATCATGAAATATATATTTATCAAAAATTGTTCATACATTGTTTGCAATATATTTTCAAAGATTTACAATAATGTTTAGATGTAACAGAGTACAACATTCTTCAGTCTAAGCTTAGTCTAATTCTGCTCTGGTTCTTTTATGACTATGCCTTTTCCAGCTTGCACTTTGGCTTTTACAGCAGCAGCAGCAGCAGGCTCAGCTTCAGCAGTCTTCTTCCCTTTGGAGTCCTTCTTCTTCTGTTCTTCAGCCTTGATTTTTTGCCTCTCAAAATAATGATAGGGCTTAGGAAAGTACTTGCTAGGCTCCACAGCTGTAGGAGGTAGCTTTCCTAACTTAGCCTTCCTTCTATGTTGGACAATGGCTTCCTGCCTACTCTCATGCTTCCTCCATTCTGCCTCTGAGAACCACTTGTTCCTCTCATGGGCATTGTCCTTGGCCGCTTTCCAGGCTGTGAGAATGATGTTCCTAGAAGTAGGGCTCCATTGTTCAAAATCTGGTTTTTGCTCAGCCAGTTCCCTGAACTTCTTCTTTGATAGCCTAGTCTCTTCTTCTTTGTCCAAAGCCTCTTGCATAGCTGCTGTAATAGGTTGAACAACCTTTTCCAGAACAATATTAGGCTTACCAGCAGTTGGACTATATATTGTGCTTACATCAGCATGAACCATTTCAAAATCTGGAGGTGGATAGATCACCTGAGCTACTTCCTGTTGCTCACCTCCAAGATATGCACTTTGAATACCAGATTCAGCTACATTATCATCATCACACAGGGGAGGATAGCCCAGTGTAGCCCTGATGGAATTGGATATCCATTTTGCATGCTCAGAACTTGCCTTGACTAACACCCTCTCCCCCTTTATGACTTCTTGTGCTACATGATCTCTCACATCATCTTTCTGGAACCTGATTTGGCTGTCCAAATACCTTATGCCATCCTTAAAGAAAGGTCTAAGCTTGGTAAGCTGTTCAGAAATGACCTTCTGTGAATCTTTAATGGCAGTCTTTACAGCAGCAATTTCTTCCTGAAATACTTTATCAAATTCAGCTTTGGCAGCAGCAGAGGATGTTGAAGGTTCATCAGACTTATTCTTGAGTTCAGTGACTAATGCATTGTGAGATGCAGTCAAATTATCATTCATCCTCAATTGATTCTCCAGCACATAGCCTTGCTTTAGTGCTATATCATCCACTTGAGTCTTTATTTTCTCTTGGTGGGTTGCCAGATAGACCACTGCATTAGCACCCTTTGTAAAACAATCAGTCATCTCCTTTTTATTAAGGTTCATTTCAAACCTTATTGACTTGATGTCCTGTGCCAGATCTGATTGAAGTGCCTTGTGCCCTTCATCAACATAAGTTTCTATAGCCTTCCTTTGTTCATCCATCTTGATTTGCATTGCAAGCAGTAGAGTACTGTAATCAGTGGATGGATCTTGTTGAACTAAGGAGTGTTGAGCAACAGTTTGTAGAGCCTTCTTGTAGCTCTGGCTCCTTCTTTTGAAAACAAAGAATTGTTTCTTCTTAGCTTGCTCAGTTTCATCATCCTCAGACTCTGAAGTACTGGCTATATCCACCCTATCCTTAGGGCTTGATAGTTTTTCAGTTTGCACATCTTGTGCCTTCTCAGTATCTAGCCTTATAGGCTCATCCTGAACATCCAAGTTCTCCCCCTCAATAGCAGCACTCTTCTCTTCATCAACAGCAGTCTTGTCCATGTCAAAATCTTCTTGATCTAAATTCAGAAATAGATCTTCCATTGTATATTCTGGGGGTGACTGTGCAGGAGATGTACTGTGTTCATCAGCTACAACAGATGTGTCTTGGAGAACAACATCTGGTTCTTGAGTTGCTTGCTGATTTTACTGATGGTCATTAGACAAATCAGAATTTATTATAGAAAAATTGAAAGTATTAAGGTCAACAAGTACCTCTTGGATGAGGATGGTGGCTTGCTCACTCTCCAGTGTAGATGGTTCTGCTACACCTGGAAGCTCCCCCTGGCTTGGATCCCTAGGGATGGGGCTAGTGTGAGGCAGCTCCCCCTGAATCTCATCCACATCTTTAGCAGCAGGGGTCTTTTCTACTATCTCCTCCTCTTGATTATCAGGTGTGAACACCACCTGTTCTTCACTTCCAGAACTACTTGAGGACACTTGGGCCACAACAGCAGTTTTTCTCTTCTTCCTTGGAGGGGAATCCTTCTTAGAAGCTTGTTTCTCAGGGGTGGTCAATTCCTTTGACAGCACCCTTTCCCACCTGGAGAATATCCTTGAATCCATTCTCCTCATGTGATTGATTTTAGTTCCAGCAGCAGTGCTCATTACCTCTGGAATTGATCCAGCCAGGTAGAGACTTAGTATCCTGCCCAGATTGGGCTTCTTCAGACTTTCCTTCACTTTCTCAAATACAATCATAGACCAGTCTGTTTTGAGGTTGAAGATGATTCTGGTCATAATATTGAACATGGAGGCTGACACTCTGTCATGCCCTCCAGTTTTACTGAGAATGACCTTGCCTACTATCTCTGACAGAAATTTTCCTTGAATGTTCATGCCTTTTCTGTTAAAGACAGAACCTATTTTCATCTTAGAATCAAGACCACACCAGACCAAAGCTTCCCTGGTCTTGGATGTAGAAATTTCTTCTTCTTGAGTCTTAGGTAGCTGAAGTACCTTTCTCAGACTTTTGGGTGATACCTTGACCTTGGTTCCATGCACTCTGGATTTGATCCTGTATCCAGAGTCATCCACAGTTGCTCCAGTAAGAAATTCAAGCACTTCTTTCTTCCATATCTTGGATGGTTCTGAAACCAAGTATTCTAGTCCTGAATTGCTGACTAGGGTAACCACTGACTTGATATCTTGATCGCCATCGGCGAATGCGCCGTGCACGAGCTCATAGCCTTCGTTAACATTCTCTTCCAGCTTGGGAGCCATTAGGGTTTTGAGAATTAGTCTTTAGAGAAGAGAAATGTCGACACAGGAGTTTGGTCTCGAAACTCTGAAAGCGTGTCGACAAACACAAACAGAACCCTATTTATACCTTTCTTGTTTGAAGACGAACAGGCGGGATGAATTTCTAAAGATGTGTCGACACTGTCAATAAGTGTCGACACTGACTTATAATGTCTCGACACACATGTGTCGACACAAGTTTAGTCAACAGATTTTATGTGTCGACACTTGGTTAAGTGTCGACACCACACTACTCGACATGTAGTCGAGATTTTACTTAGAAAATTCTGAGTAAAACTTAAGTGTCGACACCTTATTGGATGTGTCGACACCTACTCGACATGTGTCGACACTAACATTCTGAAGTGTCGACACCAGCTTCCTAGATGTGTCGACACCATTTTCCTGAAGTGTCGACACTTACTATTCTGTGTCGACATAGACTTGTCTATGTGTCGACACCTTTTTACTTAGCCAATTTTTAGTTCTGTAAACTTAGTCTAAGTTTATCATACCTAGTTCAATTTTGAACCTATTAAACTTAGCTTCTTCTAAGGGCTTAGTGAACATATCAGCTATCTGATTATCAGTTCTAACATATTCAAGTGCAATATCATTTCTTTCTACATGCTCCCTAAGAAAGTGATATTTAATCTCAATATGTTTAGTTCTACTATGTGATACAGGATTGTTAGCTATTGAAATAGCACTAGTAGAATCACAGTAAAGTGGAGTTCTACTTACCTGAAATCCATAGTCTTCTAACTGATGTTGAATCCACAGAAGTTGAGCACAGCAACTTCCTGCAGCTACATATTCTGACTCAGCTGTGGAAATAGCCACACTGGTTTGCTTCTTACTACTCCATGAAATGAGTCTCCCACCTAGGAATTGACAGGATCCAGTAGTGCTCTTTCTATCTTCTTTGCATCCTGCAAAGTCTGCATCTGAATAGCCTGTTAGATCAAAATCTCCATTCCTAGGGTACCAGAGGCCTAGATAGGGAGTGCCCTTTAGATATCTCAAGATTCTCTTGACTGCAGTCAAGTGAGATTCTTTGGGGCAGGCTTGATACCTGGCACAAACACATGTAGCATACATAATGTCAGGCCTACTTGCAGTCAAGTATAGTAGGGAGCCAACTATCCCTCTATACAAGGTTTCATCTACAGGTTTCCCTGCATCATCCTTGCTTAGAGACATACTTGACCCCATAGGAGTCTTCATGGTACTGGAGGAATCCATACCATATTTCCTTATGAGTTCTAGGGTGAACTTGGACTGACATATGGATAAACCATTTTCAGTCTGTTTAACTTGGAGACCCAAGAAAAACTTCAGTTCTCCCATACTACTCATCTCAAATTGACTTTGCATAAGCTTTGCAAACTTTTTGCAAAGGCTACTTTCAGTAGACCCAAATATAATGTCATCTACATATATTTGGACAAGTATTACTTTGCCTCTAGATTCCCTAAGGAATAGAGTCTTATCTATTTTCTCCCTTGAGAACTTGTTCTCAATGAGGAAACTAGATAGGGTTTCATACCAAGCTCTAGGTGCTTGTTTTAACCCATATAATGCTTTCCTAAGTCTATACACATAATGAGGTAAAGTTGGATCAACAAAACCTGAAGGCTGCTCCACATATACTTCTTCTTTCAAATTACCATTTAGGAATGCTGACTTCACATCCATTTGGTATACCTTGAATCCTTGATAAGTTGCATAGGCCAAGAACATCCTTATGGCCTCCAGTCTGGCTACTGGGGCAAAGGTTTGATCAAAATCAATACCTTCTTCTTGCCTATATCCTTTTGCAACCAGTCTTGCTTTATTCTTTATGATGACCCCTTGTTCATCTAACTTATTTCTGTAGATCCACTTAGTTCCTATAACATTGTGGTCTTTAGGCTTTGGAACCAGCTCCCAAACCTTGCACCTTTTGAACTGATTAAGTTCTTCTTGCATAGCTTCAGTCCACTGTGGATCTTGTATAGCTTCTTCAAATTTCTTTGGTTCTATTTGAGACAGAAAACTTGAATATACTACAGCATTCTGATTTCTGCTCCTTGTCTGAACACCTTGTCTTGGATCTCCAATAATTAGCTCTACTGGATGATCTCTTAGATGCCTGTTGGCTGGAGGCATCCTTACTTCTGGTTGAACTTCTACAGCATCTTCATCATGCTGAGTTCCTTGTACTTCTTCAGTTCCTGGTACATGTAGTTCTCCCCCTGGACATAAGCCATCTTCTTCTACTTGCTGTCTTGCAGCAGGTACATCTTCTATGGCTAGCTTGTCCATCTTCTTAGTAAGACCTGTGGGGCTGCACACACTACTAGACAACTCATTGTTAATTAGTTGTGTTTCATCAAAAACTACATGCACAGACTCCTCTACAACTTGTGTAGTCAAGTTGTAGACTCTATAAGCCTTACTATTATTGCTGTACCCAACAAACACTCCCTCTTGGGACTTGGCAGCAAACTTAGTTAGGTAAGACTTTCCATTGTTAAGTATGAAGCATTTGCAACCAAAAATCCTGAAATAGGATAGATTTGGTTTCCTGCCTTTCACAACTTCATAGGGGGTCTTGTTTAACCTTTTAGTGATGGTAGCCCTATTTATCACATGGCATGCAGTGTTAACTGCTTCAGCCCAGAAATATTCTGGCAGTGATGAATCACTTAATAGGGTTCTACCAGCCTCTATCAAGGTCCTATTTTTCCTTTCAGCAATGCCATTTTGCTGAGGTGTTCTAGGTGAAGAGAATTCTTGAAATATCCCATAGTCTTCACACAGCTTTGTCATGCTTTCAGACTGAAACTCAGTACCATGGTCACTTCTAATTTTGACCACTGTACAGTTCAATTCATTCTGAATTTGCTTAACAAAACTATAGAAGACACTAGGTGTTTCAGATTTCTGCTTTAAGAAGAACACCCAGGAAAACCTTGAGTAGTCATCAACAACTACAAAGGTGTAGACCTTCCTACCTAAGCTGTGAACTGGCATTGGACCAAATAGATCCATATGCAAGAGGTATAAACACCTCACAGCATCTTTGTTGTCTAAGCTTCTAAAGGTGGATTTAGTCTGCTTGCCCTTTTGACAAGCTGAGCAAATGCCATCTTTGACACACTTAACTTGAGGACCATTCCTCACTAACTCTTTGCTAAAGAGTTTGCTAATAGTCTTATAGTTAAGATGAGCTAGCCTCTTGTGCCACTTGACACAATGAGAGACTGTCTCATCAGCTACAAGACAAACAGGAGAACCATTGTTCTCAATCATGATGTCTAGACAGTAGACATTCCTCTTTCTATATCCTGTCAAAATGATCTCTTGATCACTTGACCTCTTGATATGACAACCATTTTTAACAAATGAGATGTCATACCCTACATCACTTAACTGACTTATACTAATGAGGTTGTGTTTCAACCCTTTAACATAAGCCACTTGAGTAATGGTAACAAGGTTTGAAGAGATGTTACCAAACCCTTTGATGATTCCTTTTTCAGAACCACCAAAGGTCACTTTAGGACCATTTTTGATTGGAATGTAGTCCTTCAGTAGTCCCCTTGTTCCAGTCATATGTCTGGAACATCCACTATCCAAGTACCATGTTGGGGTATGGCCACTTGGATTCACCTGCAAAACAAATTAATGAACCTTAGAACCCAAAGTAAACTTGGGTCCTTGGTGATTGTTAGTTTGCAACTTGACATAGCTACCTACTGGCTTTCCATCAGGTAACTTGCTACTCAACTTGGCACTGGCATTGTGCCAACAATCCAAGGCAAAGTGGCCAACCTTGCCACAGCACCAGCATTCAAACTTGTTGTACCTTTGCTTAGGTACAACCTTTGCTGTCTTGACTACAGCAGTCTTGTTGAATGTTGGGGCTTTGCCCTTGGACTTGAACTTGGACTGTACAGTCCCTGCAGGTCTAACAAAACCCAGTCCAGCTTTGCCTTTTTGATGAACAAATCATCAATTATTGGTAGTACTGATTTAGGTTTTGAAAACCTGGCAGCAAGTTCTTTTTCTTTCTGAAGATTTGTCTCCAGTCTCTTAATTTGATCATTCTTAAATGTAATAGTACCCATCTGAATCACAGTAATGTGTTTCAGCCTGGCTACTTCATTCAGTTTTTGATCATACTGCTTTTCAAAATCTGTTGCAGCTGCCTTGAGATCAGCAATCTCCTTTGCCTGACTTTTGGCTAGAATCTTGCTTTTCTTATAGGCTTGCAACAGTACTTTATATTCATCTAAGAGCTGATGAATATCTCCCTCAGATTCAGAAACACTTCCATCACTTGATGAAGATGAATCTGACTCTGAACTAGAACTGGAATCTGAACTTAAGGTTAGACTTTGTACCTGACTAGGTCCTGGCTGCTCCAGGATTTTGGTACTTTCAGTCAATGCCATCAGTCCTTGGCACTGACACTCTTCTTGTTCATATATTGATTCCATGATCTGCATAAACTCCTCTTCTTCTTCAGCAAATAGCCCTATGTAGGCTTCAGCATCTGTCTCAGTGTCTGAAGAAGAAATGTCTGAAAGAGTCTTCTCATTCTTTGCAACAAAAGACTTCTCCTTCTTTCCTTTGAAGTGAGTCTTCTTTTTGTCACTGGATTCTTTCCTTCTCTCAGGACAATCTGCAATAACATGACCCTGTCTATTGCAGCAGTAACATACTATCTTAGACCCAGTTGCCTTGCTAGTCTTTGTCTTTTTCTTGTCCTTCTTTGAAGGCTTCTTCTCCTGATACTGAACTTCTTTCCCTTTGGAAAATGAAGGTCTGGACCTCCACTGTTTCTTCTTCAGGAATTTCTGAAAATGTCTGGTGAATGCAGCAAAGTCTTCATCACTTTCACTGCTTGTAGACTTTGTGCTCACAGACTCATCAGATTCTGATTCAACTACCTCTGGAGGAGGAGTTGATGACTTAGTCCTGTTCTTTCTAGGTACTTCTGACTTAAAGGCAACAGTCCTTTCCCTGTGTTCAGTCCTTGTTGACTTTTCCTCCTCTTTTCTTACTGACAATTGCATCTCATAAGATAACAACTTGCCAAACAGTGTGGGAGGAGGAATTTCTCCCAACTTTGCCATTTCCCTTATGGCACAGATCTTGGTGTCCCAATCTTTAGGTTAGGGACCTTAAGAATTTATCATTCAATTCATAGTTAGAGAACTCTCTTCCATAGGACATGAGTTCATTAACAATTCTATAAAATTTCTTGTAGCATTCAGTGATGCTATCTCCTCTTCCTTGCCTAAAGCTCTCATATTCTTGATTAAGCAAGGACTTCCTATCTTGTGTTACTTCTTCAGAACCTTCCATGTAGACAATGAGGGTATCCCACATTTCTTTTGCTGTTTTACAGTGAATAAGGTTCTGGAAGGTGGCATCATCAATTGCACTAACTATGATGTTCTGTGCCCTTTTGTCCATTGTAGCTAGGACAATCTCATCCTTGGTCATCTCAGAAAAATCCTTTGGAGTTCTCTGTGTAGCATCCAAGACTGAAATCTTCATGGGCACATAGGGCCCTTCTTTGACTGTGATGTAGATCCTAGGGTCAGAGGCCTCCATGAACAGCCTTACCCTTTCTTTCCAGATTCCAAA
The DNA here is from genome assembly GCA_039583875.1 of Platanthera guangdongensis. NCBI lineage: Eukaryota > Viridiplantae > Streptophyta > Magnoliopsida > Asparagales > Orchidaceae > Platanthera > Platanthera guangdongensis. The sequence goes on along the minus strand of CM077151.1, from coordinate 165,941,114 downwards.
AATCTCCTTTCTGCATATGGGCAGTTTCATTGAACCCAATTCCTTGTGATTCTCTGAAGACCCCATGTTTCTTGATTTTCTTGAAACTGTTTCCTGACTTATACTGAATCTGCCAAACTGGATCTCCTCAGACAGTTAGTCCTTTTTGAGCAACCTCGCTTTGATACCACTTGAAAGATATGGTACCTAAACACCTAGAGGGGGGGGGGGGGGTGAATAGGTGACCTAATCCTTTTTGACTTTTGTTTGGCAGCACAACAGCTATTTCAGAGAATTCTACAGCTAACAGCAATTACAGCATATAAACAGTAATTCCACAGCACAGCACAGCACAGCACAGAAGACACACTAATTTATAGTGGTTCCCCAATCTTTGGGTACATCCACTTTCCCCCTTCGCCTATCTAGCAGTATACTAGATTCGGCCAAACTTCTCCACTAACTCAGAACCCAACTAGGTTCCTACCTCAGGCCCAAAGCCTTACACTCAGCCAAAAGGCCTACACTCAGCCACCCAGGCCTACACTCAGCCAATTAAGGCCTACACTCAGAGTTCTTCAACTCCTACACTCAGGCAATCAAGCCCTACCCTCAGCCTTTATAATATAGGCTTACAATTCTCTCAGATCCAATGGATCCTACAAGTTAAAATAGAAATACTATTGCTAACTCTACAACTCAGAAAATAAGAGAGGAGTTGAGAGTTTCTTGAAGAGTTCTTGGAAGAACTCAGTTAGATCCAAACTGACTTAGCTTCCTTCAAAGCTTCTTGATTAGAACTGAATTAGTCTGAATCTTCTGCAGTTGTTCCTTGACCTCTGCTTCTTGAAATTCAGATGACTCTGAATTCTTCTTCTCAGCCTTAGTTCCAAAGACTGAATTCTTGGTTGGAGCTCTCTCTCTCCAACTTCTTAGATCTGCAGTTGAACTGACAGACCTTCTTGTGTTGATCCTCTGTGTATCACTTCTTGATTTAATCTGATCAACTACTTAGAATATTCTCACAAGTTGTAACAACAACAATCCTTCACACCAACAACTGTTTCTGTAAACTATGGATGCCTATTTATAGGCTTCCTTCATGGTAACCGGCTGATCCGGTTCATAACAGACTTCTGATTTCTCTGACAGTTGATGTAGACCGGCTGGATCGGCAGCTGTCATGTCAACCAGTCACTTCTTGAAATTCTCTAACTGTCAGATAGTGTCGAGACTTTCTGTTCTTAAGTGTCGACACTTATAGGCCAAGTGTCGACACATGTTGTGTAAGTGTCGACACAAGTCTACAAGGTGTCGACACAATTCCTTGTATGTCTCGACACAGATTCTTCTGCATGTGTCGACACTGAAATTGAGTGTCGACACAAATACTTGTACTTCATTCTTTAACTGTATTCTTCTAAGTGTCGACACATGTTCTTTGTGTCGACACATCTTCATGTGTTGAAACTGTCAAGTGTCGACACTGCTTCTTGGTGTCGACACAAGTCTTCACTTTTGTTTCATCAGCTGAGTGTCGACACATTCCTTTAGTGTCGACACTTGTACTTAGAATATTTTGTAACTTTTCTGTTCTTTGCTAAGTGTCGACACAGCTCCTTGTGTCGACACTTTCTTCAAGTGTAGAGTCTTCAATTAAGTGTCGACACATTGTGCTGGGTGTCGACACTTTCTTCAAGTGTTGACTCTTCTGGTTGTGTGTCGACACATTGTGCTGAGTGTCGACACTTTCTTCAAATACTGACTCTTCAGCATAGTGTCGACACATTGTGTTGAGTGTCGACACTTACTTCAAATACTGACTCTTCAGCATAGTGTCGACACATTGTGTTGAGTGTCGACACTTACTTCAAATACTGACTCTTCAGCATAGTGTCGACACATTGTGTTGAGTGTCGACACTTTTACTTAGACTCTGCAGACTTTTGCTGAGTGTCAACACAGCTCCAAGTGTCGACACTTTTTGGTGTAGACACAGCTCTTCTAGGTGTCGACACTTCTGCTAAGTGTCGACACAGCTTTTCTGCATACTTCTTCACTGAGTGTCGACACAGCTCCAAGTGTCGACACTTTCTGACTGGTGTCGACTCTTCTTCCCAGGTGTCGACACAATGACTCCAAGTGTCGACACTGCTTGTCTGGGTGTCGACACAAGCTTTCTCAAGTGTCGACACTTTCCCTCTGGGTGTCGACACATGAACTTAGAAACTTTTAGCTTCAGTCTAGTGAATACCTAACCTGCACAAGTAACTCAAACACACATCAAATACATTATGATGTATATCATTGAGTTAGGTGAGGCTTCTTCAAATCAGGTACATTTGACCAATGTACCCAACAGAGAAGCAATTTAAACATGTTATGAGTTTCAATCCTACTGTGTTTACGGGTACTGGAACACCGACACAAGCCTAAGATTAGCTCTCAAGGATAAAGAGAGCCCTGACTGTAACTAAAATGGAGGAGTGGCAAAAAGTCACTATGGCTACCTTCTTATTGAATGGTGAGGTAAGGCTATGGTTAGATGAGCTGGATCAACACTAGTTTGCTGGTCGGATGTTGATCGAGATCTCTATAGAGGAGTTCTCAAGGTGTTTTCTAGCGAGATACCTTCCATCGGAACAGCGGAATGTGATGGAGAACCAATTTCAAAGGCTAACTCATGGCGAGAGGTCTGTGGATGACTACTTGCATGAGTTTACGAGATTGGTAGGATATGAACGCTTTGCGTTTGCAGATGAGGAATGGAGAACAAATCGGTTCGATGAAGGGCTAAGAGATGACCTTCGGTTGCTTCTCGAAGGATCGATGATGTGGGGTTTTCTTACCTTGGTCAATACGGCCCGCTCCCTCGAACTAGAAATGAAGCTCGTGCAGCGTAAGAATGACTTGGTAGGGAAGAAGCTAGAGTTCAAGGTACCTAGTTCTTCAAAGTCTGGATATCGACGATGGAAGAAGAAGCCTAAAACTTATGTGTCGGCTCTTTCTTCTCTTACGTCTAGAGCAACATCTGCGAGAGGTCCGCTCATATGTTATACATGTAGTAAGGTGGGTCATATAGCTCGATATTGTTGGAGTGGACTTCCAAAAGGGGAGAAAAAGACAGGTGCGTCTTATGCTGAAAAGGGAAAGGCAGTGGTGGAATCAACTGTATCTCAAGCGCAACCCTGAGTCTATAATCTTGGCCAACAGGAGGCCATAAAACAAAGTGATGTCGTAATAGGTATGAGTTAATATATAATTTTTACTGCTTTCCATAATTAATACCATGTGTGTTGCTTGTGTATGATTGGTTTGAATTAGGCTTTGTCCTAATATCGGAATATCCGGCGAGAGCCCTGTTCGATACAGGAGCTTCTCATTCCTTTCTGTCTAGGGAATTCGTGGGGCATATCAGAGTGCCTTCGTTTATGCTGATAGATCGAGTCAATGTGTTGCTACCTAATGAGTGCTTAAATGCACATTGTTGTTGCTAATATATATATAATGCCAATGCAGGGAAGGATAATCGCCGCGCCAAGTAATGGGTGGGGTCATTATAAATTGGTCGGCTAAATGTTGATCGTTGCCTTCTTTGTTATCCTTATGGTGGATTGTCACTGTTCAAGTGCTGGAGAGCCGAGCGGGAAGTAGCGGGCTAAAGACCTTGTGCTGCAATTGGCTAGCCCTTGAATGACCAAAGGCAAAATTTTCTTATTTTCATGTGTGGCCGACCTGCGTGCCGATGTCTGTAATCCACACCCTACAAAGAGTAAATGTAAGGCCATAAGGACAAAACAGTTATAAGATATTGTTTATTATCGCCGGACGATAGTGACTATCGCCTGCAATAGTGACTTTTGTGTATTTTGTATACCTATCCTGTGTTTATATAGTGGATATTACCGTTGTACTTGAGTTCAAAATTTAACACCTGAAGCTTCCGCTAGAATGCTCTGAGTTAGGATCTGAGTAGTTTTTGATATTAACATGTAACTCCGCCGACTGTCCGTGGAATATGGTGTGGGGCCCCGGCCAGACCCTCTATTATATTTCGATTATAATGGGTGCTTGATGCGTGTGGATCGAGCCTGTTGTGTTGAGGTACGAATATGAAGTCATGACTTGGTTTGGAAGCATCTATGCTACCAATATCAGAGTTTGATGTAATCGTTGGCATGGACTGGATCTCGGAGCAGCGTGCCTATATAGATTGTAACTCTAAGTAAGTCACACTAGGACAGAACACCGAACGATATACTAGTTCGCTGGTATGCGAGGATCGAGCAAGATATTTATGTCTGCTCTCCAGGTAGTCAAGACAGTTCAGAAGGGCGCAGAGTTGTTCTTCACGTTGTTGGAGGCTGTTAAGCTGAATCCCAGTGTGAGTGACGTTCCTATTATATCGGAGTATGCTGATGTGTTTCCAAAGGATCTTTCGGGGTTACCGCACCGACGGGAGATTGAATTCGCTATTGAGGTGGTGCTAGGTATGAAACCTGTGGCCCGCTCGATGTATCGTGTTGTGCCAAAGAAGATGGTGGAACTAAAGGTTTAATTACAAGAGTTGCTGGAGCAAGGCTATATACACCCAAGTATGTCACCTTGGAGCACACCGGTCCTCTTTGTGAAAAGAAGGACAGAAGCTTGCTGCTATGCATTGACTATTGAGAATTGAACAAGTTGATGGAAAAGAATAAGTATCTGATACAACATATTGATGACTTGTTTGATCAGCTGGTTAGATCAACGGTATACTCTAAGATGGATTTAAAGTCTGGCTATTACAAGTTGAGGATTCAGGAATGTGACATTCCCAAGACAGCGATTGGTACACGCTACAGTAATTATGAGTTCACTGTAATGTCGTTTGGGCTAACAAATGCACCATCGGTGTTCATGGACCTAATGCACGGAACATTTTGGGAGTACTTGGACTTATTTGTAATCATCTTTATTGATGATATTTTAGTGTACTCTCAGTATGAAGAAGATCATGCGAACCATTTGTGGATGGTATTGCACACCATGAGAAGAAACAAGCTCTGTGATAAGTTTTCAAAGTATGAGTTCAGGCTATCGTTAGTGGCCTTTCTTGGTCATGTGGTAAGTGGTGAAGGCATTGCAGTGGATCCAACGAAGATAGTTGTGATACGGGAGTGGCCGGTTTTGTCTTTTGTGGCTGAAATCTGGAGTTTTTTTGGACTTGCGGTCTACTACAGGCGTCTCGTTGAGAACTTTTTGTGGATAGCCTTGCCTCTTACCACACTAACAAATAAATATCAGAAGTTCGTTTGGACACCAGAGTGTGCACGAGCTTTTGGGGAGCTGAAAAGTCATCTGACTACAACACCAATCTTGATGTCACCATGTGGTTCAGACGGCTATGAAATTTATAGTGATGCATCAGGGAGTGGCATAGGCTGCATTCTTCTTCAATTTAGAAAGGTCATAGCTTATGGCTCACTCTAGTTGAAGGTGCATGAACGAAATTATCCAGTCCACGACCTAGAGTTGGTGGCTATGATTTTTGCACTTAAACTGTGGTGTCACTATTTAAATGGCTTGAAATTTGACATCTTCACAGACCATAAGAGCCTTAAGTATCTTCTGGATCAGAAGTATCTAAATATGCGACAGCAGAGGTGGATGGAGTTCCTCCAGGACTACACCTTCTAGATTCATTATACTCCCGGGAAGGTAAATGTGGTCGCAGATGCCTTGAGTCGTAGGACTCCGGTAAGGCCAAGTTGGTTGCAGATGCATGATGAGCATCTAATCCAGGAGTTGGGGGCCTTAGTCATCTCTTGTGTGGACAAGAATGTTACTACAAATGCATGCCTGAACAGGACGGAGGTACAGTATGACCATAGAGATAGGGTTTGGAAATCCACGGAACTCGATGAAAGTCTATAATGTTATGCAGCGGATAGGTCAAATGCCCAATTCTCCTGGGATAATGGCCTTTTGCGGAGAGATGGTCGTTTGTGCATCCCGAATGTGGAAAAACTACGAGAGGAAGTGATGTATGAGGCACACTTCTTGAAGTACTAAATTCACCCAGGGAGCACAAAGATGTACAAAGACATGAAGAAGGTGTTCTGGTGGTAAGGTTTGAATAAAGACATAGCCCATTACATGTCAAAATGTCAAACTTGTGCCTTAGTGAAAGCTGAATGCCAGAAACCTGACGGTTTCCTAAAGTCATTACCAATCCGGTATTGAAGTTTGATGACATTTCTATGGATTTTGTCCATGGATTGCCGAGATCACAGAGCAGAAATGATGTCATGTTGGTGATCATTGACCGATTGACAAAGTTATCACACTTCATAGCAAATAAAAAGGACGATTCAGTGGAAAAATTGGCCAAAATGTATGTGGAAAACATCGTACGATTACGTGGCATGCCCCGTAGCATCGTTAGTGACTGAGATGAGCATTTTACTTCAAATGATTGGAGGCTGATCGACACATTTTTGGGTACTCAACTAAAATTCTGTACGACCTTTCATCCTCAAACGGATGGTCAAACTGAGAGGACCAACAGAACTATAGATGACATGTTCTGAATGTGCCCCTTGTATTTTTGGAAGAGGTGGGAGGACCGTCTCTATATAATTGAGTTTGCCTACAACAATAACTATCAAGCTAGCATACAAATGACACCCTTTGAAGCTTTATACGGTAGGAAGTGTCATACACCGTTAAATTATGCGGAAACAGCCGAGTCAATGCTATATAAGGATATGGAGGTCAAAGGTGCAAATTCGACCATACGCACTATAAGAGAGCGGCTAATGATATCCCAGGATAGGCAGACAAAATACTACAATGCCAAACACCGAAATGTGGAGTTTACGATGGGTGATTGGGTATATTTAAAGATCAAGCCATTCCAAGGCGTGTCCAGGATTCGGTGCTTGAAAAAGATAAGTCCGAGATATCTAGGTCTGTTTGAAGTGGTTGAGCTGATTGGAGAAGCCGCCTATCGATTTGCTCTTTTGACAAAGCGAAGTGCCTTGCACGATGTGTTTCACATATCGGTGCTATGAAAAGCTGTGAAATAGCCAGCTCAAGTCATTGCGGATGATGAAGTACTGGTCGATAGTTGGCTAACGATGAAAGTTTTGCCCATTCGAATCGAGGATATGGAGATCAAGCAACTGTGAAACAAGACAATCGGGATGGTCAAAGTCCGGTGGGACAACTGTGGCCGTGTAGAGCTGACGTGGGAGCGTGAGCAAATCATGTGCGAGGAATACCCCGAATTGTTTGTAAAATAATGTTGTAACATTGTTTCTGAGAGTAAAATATGTTGTAACATATAAATTGCTATTTTGTTTCCCTTATAACTGAATAAAATTTCAGGACGAAATTTATGTATGAAGGGGAGGGTTGTAATACCACAAATTTGATAGCAGAACTTTTGGTCGCTATCGCCAGGCGACAATGTGTATTGCCAACGGCGATAGCAATAGCACTCGATGCCATGAAGCATTCAGTGAGCTAAACGCACTTGATGCCTTTCGACGAATCGTTGAATAAGTGACTATCATGTGGTGATAGTGGGTTTCGCGTGATGATAACCACAGCTCTCTATGCTCTCGTTGCCTTAAAGCATTGAGTGAACTCAACGCACTCGACGCCGTAAAGCGTTGAGTGAGCTATCGGAACGACGATAGTGGGTATTGCCAGGTGATATTGCCATTTATGTGTAGACACGTGTCAGATGGCCAGGTGGCGGCCGAAGAGCGGTGGTTAACGGGGCCAAAGAGGCTATCGATTATATTGCTAAGGCGATAGCGGATATCACCAAGTGATACCATTAATGTTGACTATTTAACCGAAATTGTGGCCTTTGCTTCCTTTTGATAAAATAAGCATGTTGTTGGAATTAATCTCAAGGCCACTTAAGCAGAGGAAAGATCAAGAGAAGTATCATTTCAATTCTCTCTCTCTCTCTCTCTCTCTCTCTTCATTTCCATTTGCTCTCTTGGAAGAAGGAGCTAAAGAAGAAGTGTGAAGCTGAGCTTGGAAGGCTTGGTGAAGGATATTCTGTGGTCGGAACCAAGAACTAAGTCTATGTTGGATCCCTAGTTTGAATTTGGGATAGGTTCACTAATTAGGATGTTTGACCCACTTTGTATAGCTAGGGTCAAGTCTATTAGTCATAGAGTTTAGGCTAGTCATTAGTATCAATCTTCATGGACCAGCCTGTAGAGGACTTCAGTAGACTCAGGACTTAGAAGAATTCAGAGTTCAGATTATTCGTTCGAGGTTCTTCGAACTCAACTCAACGATCGTTGATCGCAGATCGACGAACTCAGAAATCTTTCTCTGGGTTGAGCTCGACAATATTCGAGCTCAGGTCGACGATCTCTTCCTCAAGACAGATTCTCTACTCGACGAACTTGGAGCGTAGAATTGGCAAGATATTTCAAGTTTGTAGTTCGCTGAGCTCAAGTCGACGAACATTATTTCTCAACTCGACGAACTTGGAACTCCAGTTGACGAATTCTACCCAGAGGTCGACGATTTCTATCCCGAGTCAGATTAATAAGTTTTCCTTATTTCTGTCCCCAATTTCTTATATTATTTAGCAGTAATTCTCCGAGTAATTAATGCTTATATTCTCAAGAATATAGAAGTTCTTGGCACATTAATTATAGATTTCATCTGAGTTAATTGCTTGCTTATTTTGATGGGACAGTTGGGGAAACTCATTCAAGAAAATATTTTAGCCGTTTCATTTTCCAGAATTAGTCAGCAATTAATGCTTGAAATTTAAAATTCAAAAGGAGAATTTAACAGTAGAATGTATAAGAGAGAATTTTCTTTCAGACGACAGAACACATGTGATACAAGCAAGTAAGAAAAAAAGATACACATGATATAAACCGAATACAGAACACAAGAAATGATAGAGAGAAGAGATACAGAAATATACTGAAAGTGCAGGTTAGATCTGAAATACTTTAGAGGGGGGGGGGGGGGGGTGAATAGAGTATTGTGCTCACTACAAACTTTTTATAATTTTTGCTGTAATCCTAAGTGAACAAATTAGCAAATAAGGAAATAATCACAACAACCTAATAAATCACAGAACACAGTAAAAACAAAATAAAAGGGCAACCAGACAACACAAGAAATTTATAGTCGTTCCCCAACCTGGGTACATCCACTCTTCTACCACCCTGGTAGGAATCCACTCAGGTTTTTGATCAGGTGCCTGACACCAATGAGCTTTTGTTCAGGTGCTCAAAAACCAAAACCTCAAGTCTTTTTGTAGGAGACTTGCAACCAGGAATAATTTTCAAGGGAATTAAAACCCTGTACAGAGGATGGAAAAGGGATGATGGGGTCTTCTCTTTCTCAATAACAACTGAGAAGACTAGTGGATTGATTTTTGCAGATTGCTCCCCCTGAGATCTTGAATGGATCATGAATTCTGGAGCACTTCTTCAGGGTGACAGGTCTTCAAAGAGCTTGATTGCCTTGACCAGAGAATTCTTCAGGAACTTCTTTGACAGATAGAGATTATTGTCCTTCTGAAGTTGTCTTGGAGGATTGAAGGAAGAAGACTCTTGATAGTGATTGAATATTCTTCTTCTTCTTGATGATGTTCTCTGGCTTAGGTTGATTGCAGTATGAAAACATTAGATTTTTGTAAGACTGTTCTATAGTGTACTGTCTGTCCGTGTCTGTGTGTCTGTAACACTGCTTAATGTTTTCTTTTCTGACTTTTTACTGACTGAAAAACATTCGAAATTTGAATGTTTGAGCAGTAATTGCAGTCGGCCTGGGAAGGAAGCGGCAATCAATGAATTTCCTAACTGTCCCATAGAAAATGGCATGTAATAATCCATGATCAATGCTCGTTCTAACGGTAACATTCGGAGAAGATTGAGCATTAATTACTCAGGATTCATTGCCAAGAAAAGGGACGGAAAACTGGAGAAACCTAGTCTGGAATTGTCGAACGAAGAACAGGAATCATCGAGCTGAGTTCACAGTTCGTTGAGCTGAGCTGATGAGTTCGTCGACCAGACAATAGCAATTTGTCTTCAAGGGCAACTTGTCAATTCTGCTACAATCTTCATCGAACTGACAATCTTCATTCGTCGAATAGAGTTACAAAATCATCGACCGAAGAATGATTGTGGACTTAGAATCTGAGAAGTCTCTGACTGGGAAGGATTCAAATCGTAGACTAGAAATCGTCGAGTAGAGTACTGAATTCGTCGACCTGAGAAGTTGTGAACTTGAGGTCCAAGTTCATCGAGCTCAGAATCTAGTTCGTCCACCAAAGCCTGAAGTTGGACTTAGAAAAATATGGAGTTATCCTGACTTTAGCTTATTAAAGTATCTTAGTCTTCGTCGAACAGAGAACAAAGATCGTCGAGCTCAGCACAGAGAAATAACTCAAGATCATCGAGCTCAGAACGCCTTTCGTCGAGCTGAGTTCGACGAACGTCGAACTCATTTTACTTAGTCTTGAAATCTTCTAAGTCTTGAGTCTTTGATGGTCTTGTTGATAGCTGGTCCATCTGATGTTGACTCTAAGGACTTGGCCTACACTCTAGGACACAAATTTGACCCTGGCTATACATGTTGGGTCACATCCTAAGCTAGTGAACCTAGACCAAATCAACTAGGGATCCAACAATCTCCCCCTATTTGGGTGAGGTCACTAAGAGACTCAAAACAGATAAACAAAGCAGATAAACAAAGCAAGAAAAGAAATATATCTGACAGAGAATTACTAACACATGCAGCAGATATATATATAAATAGGCTTTGTTTAAACAAGTAACATAGTTTGAAAGAAAATGCAGAAAGAAATTGAAACAAAATAAAGATTACTTCTTCTTTTTCTGCATAGACTTGTCTTCTGTTGTCTTCTCTCCTGGCTTTTTGAAGATAATTTCTCCGTTTGGATCTAGAGCCTGTGCCTGAGAAATTGTCATGTCAGCTGCCCCAATGATCTTCAGTGATGTAGCTCTGGGGACAACTACTTCAGGGTGGAGCTTCATATAATCATCAACATTGAAGAGCTTGTTGGCTTTGTCAAATCTTTTTAATTCTTCCTTCCTGTATTTAGACATGGTTGAGTATCCTGAAATGTCTTGACCTTCAGCTTTAGCTTTATTGATCAATGATAGGCCAATTAGTTCCTAGAATCTAGCCATTTTTACAGTGTTGGCTGTTTCAGGATCTTCAAATGGAATAGGAGGAGAGTATGACCTTTTAGGACTGTCAGCTTTCTGTTCTTCAGATATATATTGCTGTTGCTGCTGATGTTGATTACCTGAAGATTGTTTCCTCTGCTGGCTGCTTCCAGAGGATCTCCCTGAATGTCTCTGATAGGTTTGCATGGGGGCAGATCTATGAGAGCTAGAGCCAGTGGCACCAGCTGCTAGAGGAGGAGGAGGAGGATCCTTTCTATATCTGTGGACTGGAGGAGAATATCTCCTACTTATTTTCCTTTCTTTTTGCTGGTTCTTTGATAACCACATCCATGCAGGCATTCCCTTATAAGGAGTAACATTATGCAAAATGTAGTAGGGAGTGTCAGCAGTTGGATTAGGCTTAGGAGCTGGAGGAGGAGCCCTCCTTTTCTTTGACTGCATTTTCTTTTTCTTCTTGGCAGATACTTCATCAGAATCATCATCATCATCATCTTCATCATCACTGCCAGAACCCTGAGGGTTATCATATAAAGCATCCAATGCTTTCAAAGCTTTATCATCAATAACAACCTTTTCTGTAGCAGGAATAGAAGTTGAAGTTTCAACAACTGGAGTTTCAGCAGTAGTGGAAGAAAAAACTATGCAATAAGCAGAAGTAATTTGGACAGAGCTTTCAGCTGCTGCCTTATTTTCCTCTTCAATATCAGCCAAGATTAACTCATCCAGATCAGACATAGGAGAGTCATCCATAACAAAAATTGGTGCTGAGACAGCTTCTGGAATAACTTCAGATGTTGGAGCAACAATAGGATTTGCAAAACTGTCATAGAGTTGCTTAGCAACTGATGGACTTATTGGAGATGTATAGGGCACAATAGCCAACTGTGGCTTGGTAGAGGGTAACTGTACATAAATTGTATCAAAACTTCTCAACAAAACAGTCAAATTAAATGTGGGATTTAAATGGAAATCACCAACAGTTTTTATTTGCTCTGGAATTGACTCATCTAAGTCAATGTCAGTATCCATAAAATGAATCAATTCAATCAAATCAGAGTCAGAATCAAATTCTGGCAAAATTTCTGCATCTGTATCTGAAACTACTGTAAAAGGAACTGCTGCTGTGTCTGCTGCTGCTGCTTCTGCATCTGCATCTGCTGCTGCTTCATCACATAGCATCTCCCCCTGCCTGGGTTCAGGAGAACCTGGAGCCAGGCCCCTGAATGAAGAGGGGGCAGCAGTAAGGGTAGAAATTTGGGCAGATAAAGAATTGATAGAATTGACAAGAGGTGTAATGGCCTCTGTGATTAGGGATTTGATGAGGGGAGTGATGAAGGAGAGGAGAGAGGAGATGGTAGAGGGATCCAATGAAGAAGTGGGAGAGGATGTTGCATTTGGTGTGGAGGAGGGAGCAACTTGGGATGGAATGGAGGGTGGAACAACATGTATGTGAGAAGGGGATGGTGATGAGGATGGAAGGGTGGAATCTGGCATGGCAGTGTCTGAGGGTAGGATGTAAGATGGAATGGAGGATAAATGGGGGGGGGGAGTGGAGACTGTGGAGGTGTAAGAATAGATATGTCATGAGGTGAAGTAGGAGGGGTTGGTTGTTTATTTGCGTGAGGAGGGGAAGATGGAATGTTAGTGATGTCAAGTGGCGGAGATGGAGGTGGAGTAGGCACAGAAGTATGCTGTGGTGATGGAGAAACATGAATGGGGGAAGTTGGAGGAATTGGAAGAGTGGTTGAGGATGGAAGATGGGTTGCTGGAAGAGGTTGTGGAGATGGGATGACCTCTTTTGTAGGGTGGGGAGTGGCCTTCACAGCCCTCGTGCTCTCAGAAGCTGGAAGGGAGGAGGAGGAAGCCTTGGATGGCTTAGAGATCGTCCTCTCCCATCTGCCAAACAAAGCGCATGTGAGGCGCTTGCTGGCATTGATGAAGATGGTCAGGGAGACCATGAATTCACCAGCTTTTTCTTGAAGGAAAATACCCAAGATTCTTCCGAAGCAGACCTCTTTCTTACTATTCTTCTTCTTTATCAAATCAAAGAAGATCTTGCCCCAATCGACTTGTCTCTTATTGACCACTGCACACATGACAAGGACTTGGTGTCTTGTGATGTAATCGTGCGCTGAGTGCTTTCCCATCAGCACTTTTCCCACAATATCCGCCAAGAACTAGTAGGCAGCAGAAAGTTGTTTCTTTAACAACTTGTTAGGGTTACTCCCAGTAAACCCCATCAGATTCAGCATGGCACTAAACTCATCAGAATCTACATCCAAATCGTCTTCTCCATTTACCAACCCAAAAATTTCAGAAAGAACGGCGGGAGATAAAGAAACAGTATTACTCCCGATATTTCCTGTCAAGACATTTTCCTCAGAAACAAAAGAAGTGTATACCCATTCTCTAATTTCAGTTGCATGCAGTTTAATTCTTCTGGTCATAAAATCCTTGAGACCAAGTTCTTCTAGAAGTTCCAGAATGTAGAGAAATATTGGGTCAGAGTGCTGGAATGAATCAAAGTCCATGTCAAAGCCGGTGTCGAATTTCATTGCGGCTAAAGCTCCTGCTGGAATCGCCATTGAGATCACCTGCAAGATAGACAGAGAAAATGGCGATCAAGGGAAACAGGAACTGAAAGCGCGGGACGGAGGTCGAAGAAAACGTAGATATAATGTGTTCCAGAATATGAATCGACAATCTCCATTCCACGAAAAAGAAATGAAAGTCCACCTAGTGTCAACTATGTGCACCTATGGGGGGGGGGGGGAATAGGTGACGAGTAGTGCTTTTGCAGAATTTACGAGAGTACCTGCACAATAAAAATAAAGAGCACAGCACACAGAAAACACAGCAAATTTATAGTGGTTCCCCGACTTGGGTACATCCACTTTCCCCCTTCGACGTATCTCCCCAACAAGGAACGACTCGGTCACTTCTCCAACGGGATTGAAATCCAATCCCTGCACTACCGGAAGGAACCCTTCCACACGTGAGAGTCAACACTCCCACAAAACGGGTTGCACCCAACCCTTACAACACGGAACACAAGTTCCTTTACAACAAAAGAAAATATAGAATGTACACGAAATACAAACTTATTTTGGAGACTACGGTGTTCCTCTTCGTTCGACGACGTGTTCTTGAAGTCGATGAAGAGTCTACAACCTCGGTCTCTCTTGGAGAGGATCTCCCCGAAACCGGCGGCGGCACACGAGCGGCGGCTAGCTTCGGGATCGGCGGCTACGATGATGAGCGACTGTTGAACTTGGAGATCCAAACTTCGTAGCGAAGCAAACTCGGTCTACTAATGGTCACTCTAGGATCGGTCGTCTCGATCGATTCGGACGGGGGAGTTTTTCCCGGTCAACAAGTCGAGAGACAAGAGATCTCTGGATAGACACGTGAGACACAAGCTTTGCTAAGCTTCTGTCGCCGGAGATCACGAAGGAATCTCGAATGTTGACGGCGACCTACGTTCCCGAGCGCGACGGCGGCGGCGGAGAGGAGTCGCGGTTTTAGGGTTGCGTTGCGGCTCGGTTTATTTTTCTTTTCTCCGTAGTTTTACTGTTCAAAATACTGGAATATATATACTGTAGATAACTCCAATATGACCGTTTGTGGGACCCACACTAGAAATCCCTAAGTCCGGTTCAAACTAGTCTAGAGGCAGAAACCGGTCCAGCAGCAACCTGAGAAAACGCTAAGTGAAAATCGGCGAGAATCGCAGGCGATTCTCGACGAATCGGCGAGAATCACCAAGTGATTCTTGACGATTCGTCGAGAATCGTTAGTGATTCTCGCCGAATCACTTATTGATTCTCAACGAATTTCACATTGTATACATGAGCTGCTTGGCCACTGGTTCGGCGAGAATCACTAGTGATTCTCGCCGAATCTTACTTGGCACCGTTTTGAGGTAGCCAGAAGGAGTCGGCGAGAATCACTAGTGATTCTCGTCGATTCGGCGAGAATCACTCTCGTCGAATCGGCGAGAATCACTTGGTGATTCTCGTCGAATCGGCGAGAATCACTTGGTGATTCTCGTCGAATCGGCGAGAATCACTTGGTGATTCTCGTCGAATTTTCCTTGGACGAATTTTCGTCTTCCACCCTGGAGCTGCTCCTTGACCCATCCATGCTCCTTGTCTTCTCTTGCATATGAACGACCCTGTACTTGAAAGTAAGTGCACTCCAATAGAGAGAGTACACGTAGGCCAACACACTGATCTGCTCAACGAGGGATTACGTCGTGCAGACCCGTGTATATTAACCTACTGCACCCTGACATTGGTGTGCACTTAGCGTGGAGGAGCTGCAAGTACAACTTAAGATGTTTCATCAAATACCTTGTGAATTCATCTTAGCTTGACAGGTGGCTTCCTCAAATCTAGGTAATCGTGGATACAATACCCAACAATCTCCCCCTATTTGACGAAGCCAAAACCCTACTAGCTAAGATGAATAACACATATCAAATAATAAACATTGCATTCAGAAATTAAACATGTAGCACAAGAGAATATATGCAATCAGATCAGGACTTGAGTCATTCACAAATTCAAATATATATACCAATATAAATATATACACATATAATCCAGAATTGTTTCTATGACAACAATAATCATTAAATGTTCTTAAGACAAAGTGACAAGCTATAAGTTTTTGACTATTTTTCCTTAGCTAAGTCACCCTTAGGATTTTGAGCCAAGTACTTCTTGCTTTGCCTCTCCATGTATTCTTTGGGCTTCGGGTAATACCTAGGAGGAGCAACTTTATCTGGATCCTTGTTGTTTTTGAAAAAGATGTTGCGTTTCGCTTCAAACGTTTTGTGCGTTTCCCACTCATACTGGCTATATACTTCGTTTCGATTGATCTCTCCTCTTTCTTGCAGCCAGAAGGTGTCTAAGATGATGTTCCTTGAAACTGGACTCCACCTTTCGTTTCGTACATCCTCCTCATTCATTCGAGTTCTCTTTGCAGCTAGAGTCTCCTTGGAGGTCCCTTCCTGAACTTTTCTCTTTCCCCTGGCTTTTGCTAGGGCCTCTTGATCAAACATGCTCCTCAGTTTAGCTTTGGAGAGAGCCCTAGCATCAGCGTCATTTGTGGGAATATCTGCAGCACTTGCACTTACGTCCTCAGCAACCCTTACTTCCTCAGCGGCCTTGGGTGTCTCAGGAACATGAATACCTGCAGGATTGTCAGGCAGAAAGACGCCTAACGTACCTAACGCCTGTTGGAGCATCCACCAGCTGCTTTCATAGACATATTTGCTTGATTGTGCGAAGTGTGTGCTCATGCTTTCTTGAAGCTCGGCCAACTTAGCTATATACTTTTTCTCCCCCTTTTTGGCTTCGACAGCTATGCAGTTGGCATATGAGTGCAGGGAGTCATCAATATGCTTCGTGGTCTTGGAGAATTCAGTGATCAGGGCCTGCTGATTGGCATTTAAAGTGACCATATTACCATCAAACTTCTGAATGTTGTTGGCTACAACGTGTGCGTTCTGATTTACGACAGCCAGAGTATCAGTATTCTTTTTCAAGCCGGCCATTAAGAGTGTGACAGCTTCGCCGGCCGCGGTATACTTCTCTTCAAATTTCTTCTCCATCACGTCCAGCTTATGGTTGATTTCCACCATATTCTTGAGCATCAGATTTTCAGAAGTCTTAATCCTTTTCAGCAGTGTTTTCTGAGCTGTATCAAAAGAGACTTTAAGTTCATTCACAATGCCATGAATGATATTGACAGTGTGAGTAGCTAGCTCATCTCGTAACGGAATAGCCGGAGGCACTTGTGGGCCTTGCATTTCAGCAGACGCATCTGTAGAGCTGGATACAATCACAGTCTCTAATGGAGGAATGCTGGCTGCCTCTGTAGATTTATCTAACTCCCCCTCCACTGGTGCAAACTTGTCAGATGGAGGTTAAACAGGATCCGGAGTCTCAAATGCTTCATATCCCTCATTCTCATCTTCCTCTTCGTCCTCATCCAAGAATTCATCTATATCAGCAGCCTCTTCCAATTCTCGGTCAGCAGTCTCCAGTGCTTCAGCTTCGGTTCCTTGAGTGTTTCTGTTCAGGACCTCCTCATCCTCCAGCTCAGGTTCACTTACTTCATGAATTTCGGCCACTGCATCCCTGGCCACCTGGCCAATTTCAGAAACTACATCTGTATGAGGGGGTAGAGTCTCCCCCTCGATTCCTGCAGTCAGGGTATCAGGAATTTCACGGGGGGTTACTGCTGGAGATACTTCCTGTCGCTCTTCCACGGCAGACTGCCCGATCCGCCTCTCCCATCGATCAAACACACTTGCATCCATCTTCTTCAAGTAGTGGAGAGGGATGCCTTTGCTCATGTCAAACTTGTCTCCGTTCAGCTGGTTTAGATATAAGCTTATGATGCGGCCAAAACTTGGAGTGCCCAAGGTGTCCTTGATCTTTTGGAACAGCAACTCCCCCCAGTTGAACCTCTTGCGGCAGACAATAGCTATGAGGATCTTGAACATATCTCCTGAGATATGGTCATGCGAGCCCGGCTTGCAGATGAGCACTTTTCCAATAACGTCAGATAGGAGCTTCCCTTCTTCATTCATCTCCTTTCTCTTAATTGATCGAGTTCCTCGTGGAAGACCGCAGAACAAGAGAGTTCTGGTTTTGTCCTCGTCCTCCAAATAGTCCTCCTGCTCCGAACTAGAAAGCTGCAGGTAGCGAGTCAGCTTGCTGGCAGACATCTTTACTTTTGCCCCGGCCACCTTGCTCTTGATTATAGAGTCTCCATCTCGGAGTCTTGCGGTAGCGAAGAACTCCAGCACCTCTTTGTCCAGGATTTTGCAAGGGTGCTCCAAGACGAAGGTTAGCCCAGCCTCTGCCAGCATTAGAATAATGTTGCGGAATTCGTCCGAGGCGTGAGAAAACCCAGTTCGAACCAGCTCGCAGCCAGAGACCAACCCTGCAGTTGTCCTTGGAGCCATTGTAGATCTAGAGATAGAAGCCCTACTCTAATCATTAATGAACATTCAAAAAGAAAGCATCACTAGTGAGCGCGTCCAAGTACGGGTGAGGAAGAGGTTACCTAATGGCGTATACGGTGAGTTAGTTCGAGTGGAGAAGAATTGAAACTTGAGGAGTTCGTCGGCGAAGGCTTCGGCGGGATGCTTGCGGGAAACCTTTGATGGGGGCGAGCTTTCCAGCAGGAGTCGGCGAGGTGTCCTTCCGGTAAGTGTCCCTTGCGGCGATTAGTGGCCCCTCGGCGAGTGTCCAGAGGAGGAGAGTCGGCGGGAGCTTGCTAGAAATTTTCACGTTGATGTTTGGCGTAGGCGAGGAGCTTGCTGCGGGTCGTCTGGAAAGCACTTGCGGGTTTCGGCAAGTCTGCGGAAGAGCTCTTGCGGAAGAAGTCTTGCGGGTTTCGGGATATTTGCTGCGACGTGAGGCGGGAGTCGTGAAGAAGGCGAAGGGTTTTGCGGGATTTGACTAATTCGGCGAGATTTGTCAAATTCGGCGGGATTCGTGAAGAATGCGAAGGGTCGGTGGGATTTGTCTAACAGGAGATTTATTTAATTCGGTTTCTGATACCATTTGTCTAATTCGAAATAGAGAGGTCTCTTGACTAGAAATTTTCACGTTGAGAAGCTTGCAACATTTTTGAAATTTTCTGATGTCAAGTCAATATAAGGTGGATAACCACATGTATATTTTAAAGTCAATATATTTGGATTTGAACGAGGCTTTTCCAAAAACTGCTTGATGTCTATTGTGAGTTGTCAAGATTTACGATGACATAACTTCGTTAACCCTTTATTGATGCGTAATGGTTTGCATGCATCGAGTTAACCTATCCTTAGAGATGCACACATACATGTATAAGCCTAAGTATAAATATACACATGGATAGAAATATATATATGTATATATATTTTGAATGAGGATGCAACATGACACAAGTCCTTGAACTGATCAAAATTACCTGGGATTTTGAGAGTCATCGTTTTAGTCCCACAGGTAGAACACATCAGAAGCTCAATGTGAGTATGCTCAAATTGATATCACAACTGTTATTTCAGACGATTGTTCCAATTTAGTCTTGAGCCACCTACTGTCTAGTTCCCATCATATTCACGGGAACCTAGACTACCCTGCAAGAAAGAATTACTTTACCTTAGGAACCCAAATCATATTGGGTCCTAGGTTCCTGTTATCATGAGCACGCCACTGCCTTCCTTCAAAAAACCTGTCTGGAAGACTACCTCTGTCCCTAGAATGTGGATAAGCCCTTGCCGTGGGCACAGAGGGGTTGTGCCAACAATCGATGGCAAAGTGTCCCACTTTGCCACAGCACCAACATGGGTGAATGTTGTATCGCCGTTTCCGACCTGATCTCGTGACTGATGTAGTCACAGTCCTAGGTCTAAACGGGATAGGGCATGATCTTGTCACAAAAATTCCTCTTCCATCGTGACACGAGGAAGGGTGGAAAGAATGCATGTTGTGAGCGTTATGAGGCCGGGAAGGTGGTGCCATTCTTTCAGGCATCTCCATTACAGGGGCCCCATGGAACCTGACATCATGACTTCTATCCTCTCTATCACGTGTCCTCGAGTGGTGAGAAGTCTTCTGTGAGCTGGGACATGCAGATCCACACTGTGTTGAGGCAGTGGCAGTGAATATGAAGGGCTCAGAATGAGCCTTAGATATTTCCTCATGGGTGGCCATGACGCCACTTGCACTATGGATGTTTCCACAAGGGGACAAATCACCCTTGCAGTGACCACGACCATTCCTGTGGTCATACCTGAAGGCATGATGAGTTGCCTTCCTGCCTGGAGTGGGGGGTCGGAATACCGTTTCCCCATTTCTCCACGAATTGACAATCCGGGAGATCCACCCGTTTTCTTGCTTTCTCTTAATGGCATCAACCTTGGAGAAGTTTGATACTATTCTTTTCTCATTCTCCAGACTACTCTCTAGAGCTAAGATCTTAGAGTCCTTGGCCTTGTTGGACGCCAATTGGAGAACCAACAAGACCTTCAGTCGAGCAATCTCTTGAGCTTGCTCCTCAGCAAGTAGATTGCTTGACTGAAGGGCTCTCTTCAGGGAATCAGCATTTTCTGAAGGAGGGCAGTTCCTGTCTTCAGAAATTTCAAGAGATACGGGGCAGGATGAGGAAGTTACCTGCACTTCTGTGTGACTGTCGTTAGATCCAGTGACTATTGTTTCATCCACATCAGAGCTGCTTTCCTCACTGTCCTCTTCAGTCTCTGACATGGACACTGGAGCTCTGATGCAGTCCGAAGGATCCTTGCCTTCATCTTCAGAAGTGAGGACTCCTACATACGCTTCATCCTCTAATTGACAGCATATTCCAGCTTTCTCTGACCCCCCCATCAGCTCTGAGATCATCATCCACAGCGATTTAGCCGTTCTACATTTTTCCAATCTAGAGCGAGAGGCTCCAGAACAGACATCCATGATAATTTGTCGAATCCTCTCGTCCAAGTGAAATAGTGATAGTTCCGTCTCTAACATCTCAGCAATGTCCATGGGCACTTGGATCCCAGAGTCGGAGGTCTTCATGGGGATAAACGGACCCTCTTCCAGGATGAAGGATGCTCGAGGATCGATAGCATCAAGGTGAAAGGATACTCTCATTCTCCAGATGGGATAATATTCCTTTGTGCATGCGTGGAGTTTGAGTGGCGGTATCTCATAATCCAGATCCATGCTTCTGACACTGGTGGCAGGATTCTACTCAAGGTGTTGACCTTTTTGATGAGCAACCTGGCTCTGATACCACTTGAAAGTCCACCTAGTGTCAACTATGTGCACCTATGGGGGGGGGGGGGAATAGGTGACGAGTAGTGCTTTTGCGGAATTTACGAGAGTACCTGCACAATAAAAATAAAGAGCACAGCACATAGAAAACACAGCAAATTTATAGTGGTTCCCCGACTTGGGTACATCCACTTTCCACCTTCGACCTATCTCCCCAACAAGGAACGACTCGGTCACTTCTCCAACGGGATTGAAATCCAATCCCTGCACTACCGGAAGGAACCCTTCCACACGTGAGAGTCAACACTCCCACAAAACGGGTTGCACCCAACCCTTACAATACGGAACACAAGTTCCTTTACAACAAAAGAAAATATAGAATGTACACGAAATACAAACTTCTTTTGGAGACTACGGTGTTCCTCTTCGTTCGACGACGTGTTCTTAAAGTCGATGAAGAGTCTACAACCTCGGTCTCTCTTGGAGAGGATCTCCCTGGAACCGGCGGCGGCACACGAGCGGCGGCTAGCTTCGGGATCGGCGGCTACGATGATGAGCGGCTGCTGAACTTGGAGATCCAAACTTCGTAGCGAAGCAAACTCGGTCTACCAACGGTCACTCTAGGATCGGTCGTCTCGATCGATTCGGACGGGGGAGTTTTTCCCGGTCAACAAGTCGAGAGACAAGAGATCTCTGGATAGACACGTGAGACACAGGGTTTGCTAAGCTTCTGTCGCCGGAGATCACGAAGGAATCTCGAATGTTGACGGCGACCTACGTTCCCGAGCGCGACGGCGGCGGCGGAGAGGAGTCACGGTTTTAGGGTTGCGTTGCGGCTCGGTTTATTTTTCTTTTCTCCGTAGTTTTACTGTTCAAAATACTGGAATATATATACTATAGATAACTCCAATATGACCGTTTGTGGGACCCACACTAGAAATCCCTAAGTCCGGTTCAAACTAGTCTAGAGGCAGAAACCGGTCCAGCAGCAACCTGAGAAAACGCTAAGTGAAAATCGGCGAGAATCGCAGGCGATTCTCGACAAATCGGCGAGAATCACCAAGTGATTCTCGACGATTCATCGAGAATCGTTAGTGATTCTCGCCGAATCACTTATTGATTCTCAACGAATTTCACTTTGTATACATGAGCTGCTTGGCCACTGGTTCGGCGAGAATCACTAGTGATTCTCGCCGAATCTTACTTGGCACCGTTTTGAGGTAGCCAGAAGGAGTCGGCGAGAATCACTAATGATTCTCGTCGATTCGGCGAGAATCACTAGTGATTCTCGTCGAATCGGCGAGAATCACTTGGTGATTCTCGTCGAATCGGCGAGAATCACTTGGTGATTCTCGTCGAATTTTCCTTGGACAAATTTTCGTCTTCCACCCTGGAGCTGCTCCTTGACCCATCCATGCTCCTTGTCTTCTCTTGCATATAAACGGCCCTGTACTTGAAAGTAAGTGCACTCCAATAGAGAGAGTACACGTAGGCCAACACATTGATCTGCTCAACGAGGGATTACGTCGTGCAGACCCGTGTATATTGACCTACTGCACCCTGACATTGGTGTGCACTTAGCGTAGAGGAGCTGCAAGTACAACTTAAGATGTCTCATCAAATACCTTGTGAATTCATCTTAGCTTGACAGGTGGCTTCCTCAAATCTAGGTAATCGTGGATACAATACCCAACAAGAAACAGTTATTCGAACTGAGGTCGACGAAATAAATTATGGACAAATAAGTCGTCGATCTTATCTGGAAGAAACGAAAATAGTTCGTCGAACTTCGTTTGACAAAATATCTTCTAAAGCAAAGTTCGTCGATCTCCGGTCGACGAAAATTATTTCCACACAGAGAATTCATCGATCTCCGTTCGACGAGCATCTCTCAAACTTTCCCTAATTTGTCGAACTCCGTTCGACAAACTCTGGAAAAATTCATCGAATGCAGACAGAAACTAATTAACTCTTCTCCATTGATCATTCCCAGTTGATTTATAAAGAACATATGATTTTTCTCATCCAATGGTTTGGTGAAAATGTCTGCGCTCTGTAGATCAGTAGGAATATGGATTAGGTTATTTTTCTTTTTGTCTACATTATCTCTGATGAAATGATGCCTTATATCAATATATTTAGTCCTACTATGGTGAACTGGATTCTGTGCTATAGCAATAGCACTAGTATTATCACAAAATAATGTTGAATTATTTAAGTTGACAGCATAGTTTAGGAGTTGGTTTTGTATCCATAACATTTGTGAACAGCAGCTGCCAGCAGCCATGTATTCTGCTTCTGCAGTTGATGTAGACACCGATGTTTGCTTTTTACAAAACCAAGAGTAAGTCTCATACCCAGGAACTGGCAAGTTCCACAGGTACTCTTCCTGTCCACTCTACATCCAGCATAGTCAGCATCTGAGTATCCAGTTAACTCAAACTCTGACTCTACAGGATACCAGAGTCCTAGATTAGGACAACTCTTTATATATCTCAAAATTATTTTTAAGAAAATAAGGTGAGATTCTTTGGGGTTCACTTGGAACCTAGCACAAAGGCATGTGGCAAACATGATATCAGGCCTGCTAGCTGTTAGGTATAATAAGGATCCAACAATTGCCCTATAATGCTTCTGATCTACAAGTTTCCCTGTTACATCAGAATCCACAATAGCATTGGTAGCCATAGGTGTTTTCATTCCTGAAGCATCACCCATCCCAAACTTCTTAATAAGCTCTTTAGCATACTTAGCTTGGGAGAGGAAGATACCATCAGGGAGCTGCTTCACTTGGAGACCAAGGAAGTAGGAAAGCTCACCCATGCTACTCATCTCAAATTTGGAATGCATGAGGTCAACAAACCTCTTGCATAATTTGGGATCAGTAGACCCAAAGATGATGTCATCCACATATATTTGTACTAACAATATTTGTTCTTTATGATGTCTAGTGAAAAGAGTTTTATCTATGGTCCCTCTTATAAATTTATGCTCTAAAAGAAAGCGTGCTAAGGTCTCATACCAAGCTCTTGGAGCTTGCTTTAAACCATAGAGAGCTTTATGCAATTTAAATACAAAAGAGGGTTGAGTTGGAGAGATAAAACCTGGAGGTTGTTCCACATAAACCTCTTCTTGAAGCACTCCATTCAAAAATGCACCCTTGACATCCATTTGAAAAACTTTGAATCTCCTGTGAGCTGCATAAGCAAGGGATATTCTTATGGCCTCCAACCTTGCAACAGGGGCAAAGGTTTGGTCATAGTCAATTCCTTCCTCTTGCCTGTAGCCTTGAGCAATAAGCCTAGCCTTGTTTCTCACAATATTTCCTTGAGCATCTAGCTTGTTTCTGTAGACCCATTTGGTTCCAATAACTGGGTAGTTATGAGGTCTTGGAACCAAATCCCAAACTCTACATCTCTCAAACTGATTTAGTTCCTCTTGCATTGCAATGATCCAGTGGGGATCTTGCTCAGCTTCATGGATGGAGAGAGGTTCAATCTGAGAGAGAAAACAGGCATGCATCAAGTCTTGGTTGAGTTGATGCCTTGTCTGTACACCTGCTAAAATGTCTCCAATCACTTTAGATCTGGGGTGATCTCTAAGTGTGACAAGATCAGTGGGTGGAGTTTGTTCAGCAACAACTTCTGTAATTAATTCCTCTTGAGGAATGTTATTAGCTGTTGAGGGAAGTTCAGCCACTTCCACTTGAATCTCTTCTTCACTGTCTTCAACAACCTATGAAGAAGGATGGGTTGACACCTCTTGGGTAAGGTTTAGTCCATCCATAGACTCACACAGTTGTGGAACCTGCAAAGAGCTATTAGTAGAAATCTCTTTCTCCTTATAAGATATGTTAGCTTCATCAAAAGATAAATGGACTGACTCTTCAATTTTAAGAGTGGATTTATTAAACACCCTATAGGCCTTGCTTACTTGGGAGTATCCTAGAAAAATCCCTTCTTCAGCCTTAGCCTCAAACTTTCTAATGTATCTTTTGTTGTTTGTGTGAATATAACATATGCAATCAAAAACTTTAAAATATGTGATTTTAGGTTTCTTACCTTTAAGTAATTCATAGGGGGTCTTATTTTTCAGCTTATGTATAAGGCTTCTATTCAGGATATAGTTAGCAGTATTTACAGCTTCTGCCCAAAAGGATAGAGGCATGTAAGCATCTTCCAATAATGTGCATGCAGATTCAATGAGTGTCCTATTTTTCCTTTCAGCTACCCCATTTTGTTTGGGAGTTCTAGGAGCTGAGAAGCACTGCCTGATACCTTCCTTCTCACAAAACTCATGCATAAGAAGAGACTCAAACTCTGTGTCATGATCACTTCTAATCAATGCAACATGAGTAGAGAACTCAATCTATATGGTCCTGAGAAAATCTGTAAGAACCTTGAATGTATCTGACTTAGTTCTCAGAAAGGTCACCCAACTGAATCTGGAGAAGTCATCAATAATCACTAAAGTGTAAGAATTCCCTCCTAGGCTTTGTACAGTAATGGGTCCAAATAGATCCACATAAAGCAAATACAAAAACCTAGGTGAATCACTTTTATTAATGGATTTGAAACTAGTTTTAGTTTGCTTGCCTAATTGACAAGCCCTGCATAGGTTTTCCTTCTTGTAGGGGCCAGAAGGTAAACCTCTAACAAGGTTGTCTTTAGATAACCTAGCTATATTCTTAAGGTTTACATGACCTAATAGTTTGTGCCACAACTCATTTTGGTTACTAGTGATATTGAGTAAACAAACATCAGTTTTGGCAGAAATAAAATCTACTAGATATATGTTACCTTGTCAAATTCCAATTAAAACAATTTTGTTTTCATTATTAATAATAGAACAGGAGGTAGAGTTAAAGTGTACCTGATAACCTTCATCACATAATTGGCTTATGAATATTAGGTTATGTTTGAGTCCTCTTACATATGTTACTCTCTTGAAGGTAACTGTTCCAATCTTTACTGCTCCATATCCTTCAACCTGGCCACTATTTGAATCACCAAAGATCACCTTTGGTCCTAGCTTGGACTTGTAATTTGATAGATTGTCCTTGCTACCTGTCATATGCTTGGAGCAACCACTATCCAAGTACCAGGTCTGACTCACCCTTGGACAGGTCTTCACCTGTACCTGTAATGAAAAACAAAACTCAATTGTTCTTAACCCAGGTTACCTTGGGTCCTTTATTTGGTTGAAAAGAAAAATTGGAAATAACTGACAAAGTAGGTTGAGATTTATAACCTAAGGGGTGATATCTCGTAGGTGGAATAACCCAATCAGCTACTGGATTGAATGGTTTATTAGCTGGCTTAGAATTTCTATAAGAGAAATGATTTATGTTTGGTCCTTCTGGGTTCGACGAATTCTTGTAAATTCGTCGACCAGAGTTTGACGAATAGGGCTGAGATCATCGATCTCTGCTCAGAGAATGACAATAGTCATTTTTTGCGCCCCATGTTAGTCGACCTCTGCTCGACAAACCATACAAAGTTCGTCGATCGCAGTTAGACAAATTATTATAACTGAAGTTTGCGTTCAGCGTTCGTCGATCTGGGTTCGACAAACTGGCCACATTTCGTCGATCTGAGTTCGACGAATGCTGCTGAACCTTTTTTTATTAGCTTTTTTATGATTTGTATTGCTCTTGTCTATGGGTATTTTCTCTTTTCCTTTGACAGAAACAAATTTAATGGGTGTGGTAAGAATATTTTTCTTAATTATGGGGGGCAAACCTGATGATGCACCCAAGCACAGCTTGCCATTTAATCTGGCATTTACTGTGCTTGTTATGTCCATCAGCTTGAGACTTCTTCCATTGAGAGATTGCTCAAGTTGTTTGGACTCACATAAATCAGATTTTAATTTAATTATATGTTCATTAGCTAAAGTTAGTTGATCTTTTAGTTTAATATTTTCTGAGTTAACAGATTCAAGATTTCCTAGTCTTTCTCTAAGGGTTTTTATTTCTTTCTCTGAATTAATTAAATATAAACACATAGTTTTGAATTCAATTTTAAATAAATCAGAATTAAAATCAAAGCTTGAAAGAACCTGATCTGCCTCTGAGTCTGAGGCTGCCTCATCTTCAGATTCTCCTTCTGATCCTGAACAGCTCCTGGGGGCATCAATTGCCATAAGGCAAACCTCCTTGGATCTTGCTTCTTCCTCTTCTTCACTTGAGCTGGAGGAGGATGATTCTTCTTCAGTATCACTCCATGTTTTAGCAACAAAGACTTTGTCTTTCTTTTTATACTTGCTGGAGGAGGGTCTGCTGCTGTGTTTTCTCCTGGAGTCCTTTTCTCTGCTTTTCTCCTTCTTCTGGTTTTCTGGACATTCAGAGATGTAATGTCTAGGTTTTCTACATCCAAAGCACACAACCTCCTTGGTTGGTGTTTTGTCAAATCTGGGCTTATCATCCTGCCTTGATGATTTCCTTCTGAAATCCTTTCTAGCCATCTTATAAAATCTTTTTGCAAAGAGGCTCATGAGTTCTTCATTTGATGTTGAGGTATCACTTTCCTCAGATGCCTTGAAGGCTATACAGTGATCCTTTCTCACTGGAGTTGTTGCTTTCTGTTCAGCTGCTTCTCTTGATTTGATCAACTGCTCATAAGACTTTAATTTGCCTAGCAGAGATTCAGTTGATATCTCATTTAGGCTTCTAGCTTCTTTGATAGGAAAGATTCTTGAATCCCAAGAGCTAGGGAAGCACATCAAGATTTTGTCATTCACCTCTGTCAGGGTGATGTCTTTATCTAAGGTTTTAAGCTCATTGATGATTGAGCTCAACCTATTGTACATTTCAGCCACTGATTCAGCCTTATCCTTCTTAAAATTCTCATACAGGGATATGAGATTTGATCTCCTGTCTTTCCTTTCATCAGCTGAACCAGCTACATTTGGTTGAAGGAGTCCCAAGTGGCCTTGGCTAAGGTGCACTCAGCCACCTTCTGAAATATATCATCTGACATAGTCTGAGACAAGATGTTCATTGCTTTTGCATCTGCAATTTTGGCTTTCTTGTAAGCATAATTTTTCTCTGGAGGAGGTACTGCAGTCATGTTTGTGGAGGTGCTTGTAGAAGCTGCACGTGCTGGAGGTACTCCTGTCAAGATGGATGTAAAAATATCTTCATCAATAGAATTCATGTATAGTTTGATTCTTGCCTTCCAAATGGCAAATCTGTTAAGATTGCATACTGGAGGTCTGATGCTTGCATAATCTTTGTTTTGAGCTATTTCTGTGAAGAAATAAATCTAATAACAAAAACAAAAC
The DNA here is from genome assembly GCA_039583875.1 of Platanthera guangdongensis. Classification (NCBI taxonomy): domain Eukaryota; kingdom Viridiplantae; phylum Streptophyta; class Magnoliopsida; order Asparagales; family Orchidaceae; genus Platanthera; species Platanthera guangdongensis. Next base: position 165,912,883 of record CM077151.1, on the reverse strand, counting down.
AATCAGATCTAACAAGAGGGATCTTTATGGTTCAGGTGTTAGCCTGTACAACCAATTAACCTCTTAAGGTGTGGTAGATTAACCAACCTCTCTCTGATACCAATTGAAAGTGCAGGTTAGATCTAAAATACTCTGGAGGGGGGGGGGGGGGGGGGTGAATAGAGTATTCTGTTCACTATAAACTTTTTACAACTTTTTTTGTAATCCTAAGTGAACAAGTTGGCAAATAAGAAAATAAACACAACAACCTAATAAATCACAGAACACAGCCAAAACAAAATAAAAAGGGCAACCAGATGACACAAGAAATTTATAGTGGTTCCCCAACCTGGGTACATCCACTCTTCTACCACCCTGGTAGGAATCCACTCAGGTTTTTGATCAGGTGCCTGACACAAATGAGCTTTTGTTCAGGTGCTCAAAAACCAAAACCTCAAGTCTTTTGGTAGGAGACTTGCAACCAGGAATAATTTTGAAGGGAATTAAAACCCTGTACAGAGGATGGAAAAGGGATGATGGGGTCTTCTCTTTCTCAATAACAATTGAGAAGACTAGTGGATTGATTTTAGCAGATTGCTCCCCCCTGAGATCTTGAATGGATCAGGAATTCTAGAGCACTGCTTCAAGGTGACAGGTCTTCAAAGAGCTTGATTGCCTTTACCAGAGAATTCTTCAGGAACTTCTTTGACAGATAGAGATTGTTGTCCTTCTGAAGTTGTCCTGGAGGATTGAAGGAAGAAGACTCTTGATAGTGATTGAATGTTCTTCTTCTTCTTGATGATGTTCTCTGGCTTAGGTTGATTGCAGTATAAAAACTTTAGATTTCTGTAAGACTGTTCTATAGTGTACTGTCTATCTGTGTCTGTGTGTCTGTAACACTGCTTAATCTTTTCTTTTCTGACTTTTTACTGACTGAGGAACATTCGAAATTTGAAAGTTTGAGCAGTAATTGCAGTCGGCCTGGGAAGGAAGCGGCAATCAATGAATTCCCTAACTGTCCCATGGAAAAACGACATGTAATAATCCATGATCAATGCTCATTCTAGCGGTAACATTCCGAGAAGATTGAGCAATAATTACTCAGGATTCATCGCCAAGAAAAGGGACGGAAAGCTGGAGAAGACCTAGTCTGGAATCGTCGAACGAAGAACAGGAATCGTCGAGCTGAGTTCATAGTTCGTTGAGCTGAGCTGATGAGTTCGTCGACCAGACAATAGCAATTTGTCTTCATGGGAAACTTGTCAATTCTGCTACAATCTTCGTCGAACTGACAATCTTCATTCGTCGAACAGAGTTCCAAAATCGTCGACCGAAGAATGATTGTGGACTTAGAATATGAGAAGTCTCTACCTGGGAAGGATTCAAATCGTAGACCAGAAATCATCGAGTAGAGTACTGAATTCGTCGACCTGAGAAGTTGTGAACTTGAGGTACAAGTTCGTCGAGCTCAGAATCTAGTTCGTCGACCAATGCCAGAAGTTGGACTTAGAAAAATCTGGAGTTATCCTGACTTTAGCTTGTTGAAGTATCTCAGTCTTCGTCGAACAGAGAATAAAGATCGTCGAGCTCAACACAGAGAAATAACTCAAGATCGTCGAGCTCAGAACTCCTTTCGTCGAGCTGAGTTCGACGAACGTCGAACTCATTTTACTTGGTCTTGAAATCTTCTAAGTCTTGAGTCTCTGATGGTATTTTTGATAGCTGGTCCATCTGATGTTGACTCTAAGGACTTGGCCTAGACTCTAGGACACAAATTTGAACCTGGCTATACATGTTGGGTCACATCCTAAGCTAGTGAACCTAGCCCAAATCAACTAGGGATCCAACATATACTGAAGAATATCTGCTTCTTCTCTGTGCTGAAAACTTTCTGTTTTCCCCTTGATCTTTCAAAAGACTGAAGAAGAACATCAATCTTATATCAAGAGTATTCTTCAACTTCTACTCCAGGAATCCTCAAGGACAGCAACTCTAGATCTATCTACAAGTTCCTGGATTTCAACAAGACAAGGCTGAAGACCTACACCCTGAGCAAGTCTCCAGGCTTTCTGAATATCTCAACATTTCAGAAGGAGCTTTGATAATAACAATCCACTGTGTCTTCTCTGTTGAATAGAAAAAAGAGAATACACCATCAACTCTCACAACCTCCTGTACAAAGGGTTTATTAACTCCCTTCAAAAGTTTATTGTTGGTTTTTGGGCACCTGATCAAAAGCCTAAAGGGTTGTGAGATCTCCTTGTAAATAGATCTTGTGGTGGCAGTCACCGGATCAAAAACCTGATAGTGGATTCCTACCAGTGTGGTAGAAGAGTGGATGTACCCAGTTTGGGGAACTACTATAAAAATTCTTGTGTTATCTGGTTGTTCATTTTCTCTTTGTTTTGCTATGATGTGATAGTGTAGTTTATCTTAGTTTCCATTTGTTTTTATACTACTACTATTATTACTTATTTCTCTGATAAATATTTTTTTAGCCAAAAAGTTTTAAGTTACTCTATTCACGCCCCCCTAGAATAATCAGATCTATCCCCTAACTTTTAATTGGTATCAGTAGATTATCAATTGCCTTAGTTGTCTTTCAACTGGTATCAGAGCCAGGTTCCTTTGGTTTCTCAAGCTAACACTTGAACAAATAGATCCTTGATAGATCTGATTTCTTTTTTCCTTAGTTATTTTGGTTATTTTATATTATGGTACGGAACAAGGATTATGTAAGCATCAGACCTCCAGTTTGCAATCTGAATAAGTTTGCTATCTGGAAGGCAAGAATTAAATTATATATGAACTCTATTGATGAAGATATTTTTAATTCTATTTTGACAGGACCACCAATTGCAGAGGCTACATCTACTGCAACTTCCAGCACTCATGTTGTTCCACCACCTGAGTGGACAGATGCACAAAAGAAGGCCAAGATAGCTGATGCTAAGGCCATGAACATTTTGGCTCAGACAATGTCAGATGACATTTTATAGAAAGTGGAAGAGTGCACCTCAGCTAAGACTATCTGGGATTCTCTAAACCAGATGGTTGCTGGATCTGCAAATGAGAGGAAAGACAGAAGATAAAATCTCATCTCTCAATATGAGAACTTCAAGAAAGAAGTGTCAGAGTTAGTGAGTGACATGTACAATAGACTCAGCTCAATCATCAATGAGCTGAAAACCCTGGATAAGGACATATCACTCACTAAGATCAATGATAAAATTCTCATGTGCTTCCCCAGCTCATGGGATTCTAGAATCTGGCCAATCATGGAGGCCAGAAGTCTGAATGAGATATCCACTGAATCTCTACTAGGAAAGCTCAAGTCCTATGAATAGTTAATGAAGACTCGAGAAGCTACTGAGCAGAAGACTCCCTCATCAACTAGAAAGGAGCAAAACATAACATTCATAGCTTTAGAAGAAACAAAAGCTCCATCAGCTAGTGAAGGACTTCTGAGTCTCTTAGCCAAGAGATTATACAAGATGGCCAAGAAGGATTTCAGAAGGAAGTCATCTAGACAAGATGACAAGCCAAGGTATGATAAAACCCCAACTAAAGAAATTGTTTGCTTTGGTTCCAAGAAGCCATGACACTTCATATCAGAGTGTCCAGAGAACCAAAAGAAGGAGAGAAGAAGAGAAAAGGAGCCCAGGAAGCAGCACTACAGCAAGCCCTCCTCCAGCAAGCATAAAAGAAAGGAGAAAGGCTTTGTGGCTGAAACCTGGAGTGAAACTGAAGATGAATCCTCATCTTCCTGCTCCAATGAAGATGAAGAAGAGGCTAAAGAATAGGAGATTTCCTTGATGGCTATTGATGCATCAGACAGCCTAGCAGAAGCTGAGCAGTCAGACAATGAAGAACCATCTGAATCTGAGGCATATTAGGTACTGTCCTCTTTTGATTTCAATTCAGATAGTTTTAGAATTGAATTTAAATCATTATATATTGATCTAATAAATTCTGAGAAAGAAATTAGAACACTTAGAACAAAACTGACTGAACAAGGTAGTTTCATTTCTAAAAACATTAAACTGAAAGATGAATTAACTTTAGCAAATGAACAAATCATCTCATTAAGTACTGAATTGGCTGAGACAAGGCAACTTGAAGAATACCTAAATGGGAGAAGCATCAAGTTGATGGACATCACAAGCACAGTGAATGCCAAACTTGATGACAAGCTGGGCTTAGGTACTTCATCAAGCCAACCCCCATTAGTTCAGAAAAACATACTAACAACTCCAATTAAATTCGTCTCTGAAAAAGGTAAAGAGAAAGTAGATGATATTAAGCTAATAGAATTTAAACAGAAAAATAAGAAAAAGAGAAAGAACAAGAAAAAGTATAACTATAACAATGTTCAGCAAATTTCGTCGAACTCAGATCGACGAAATGTGTACAGTTCGTTGAACTCAAGTCGACGAACTCCGAACGCAAACATTATTATAATTATTCTTTGAAATCTGATCGACAAAACCAGTATGGTTCGTCGAATGGAGATCGATGATATTGGGGCACAGAGAATGATTACTTCCATTCTCTGAGCGGAGTTCGATGAACAAATCCCAATTCGTCGACCTCAGCTCGATGAACTTACCAGAATTCGTCGACCCCTGTTCAAAATAACAGAAATCTTAATTCCTACAGATAATTTAATCAACCAATAGAATATGTTAAACCATTCACCCAGTGGATAATTCCACCAAGAAGATACCATCACCTAGGTTATAAAAATCAACCTGAATACTCTTATATCTCCAGTTTTAATTATGTAAATAAAGAAGGACCCAAGATAACCTGGGTCAAGAATAGCTAATCTGTTTCATTGCAGGTGAAAGACTATCCCACCACAGAGCAACAGTGTTATCTAGATAGTGGCTGTTCAAAGCATATTACTGGCAGCTAGGACAATCTAATCAACTATAAGTCTAAGCTAGGACCAAAGGTAATATTTGTTTACTCCAACTATGGCCAAACTGAAGGTTATGGGAAGGTTAAAATTAGAGCAGTCACTTTCAGGAAGGTAGCATATGTAAGTGGACTGAAGCACAAGCTGATATCCATAAGTTAATTATGTGATGAAAGGTTTTAGGTATCATTTAATAAAACCTCCTGTATTATTACCTCAGTAGATAACCAAGTTGTATTAACAGGAACTAGAGTAGGAAACATCTATGTTGTTAACTTTAAATCTGCTAAAACTGAAATATGTCTATTTAATCAAACATGCAACAACCATGAGCTTTGGTATAGGAGATTAGGACATATCAACTTGAAAAATATTACTAAACTCTCTAGGGTCAACCTTGTTAGAGGATTGCCCTCTTGCCCCTACAAGAAGGAAAGCCTTTGTAGTGCTTGTTAATTAGGCAAGCAAACTAAAAAGAGTTTTAAGTCACTTAATAAGAGTGATTCACCTAGGATTCTGTATTTCCTCCATATGGATCTTTTTGGACCCATTGCTGTACAGAGCCTGGGAGGGAAGTCTTATACCTTAGTGATTGTTGATGACTTCTCAAGGTTCACTTGGGTGTTCTTCTTGAGGAACAAGTCTGATAACTTTAAGGTTCTTTTAGATTTTATTAAGTGCATGAGGATTGAGTATTCTACTCCAGTTGCATTGATCAGAAGTGATCATGGTACTGAGTTTGAGTCTCTTCCCATGAAAGAATTCTATCAGAAGGAAGGTATCAGGCATTGCTTCTCTGCTCCTAGAACTCCTCAACAAAATGTGGTAACTGAAAGGAAAAACAGGACCCTAATTGAAGCTGCAAGCACATTACTTGTAGATGCTTACTTACTATCACAACCCGCATTTTCACCGCATAAAAAGCTTATCGGAGTAAGGGAAAATGTGCGTCATGATGCCACGTCAGCAGGGGATAACGGCGGACGCTCAGGCAGACACCAAACTAATCATGAAGAAAGGTTCTTTTTAAGTTATTTTAAAGAAAATCAGTTAAGTGCAGTAGTTAGCCGTATCCCTCAGCTTAGTGGCTCATCTAGTCCACGAATCAAAATATATTATACGCTGCGGAAAAATACTTGGTTAGATTAACTCAAACATCCTACATGAGTAAAAACATCCCTAAGGGACAACTCATGCTATGCAAGACTCTAAATTTATTATAATAGGAAAGGTAACTTTTACGGTCGCTAAAAATAACAAGTTAGAGTTCCAAATTATGCAATGCATGAAGTAATAGTAGTAGATTTTATAGTTGAAAATACCTAACATGCATTATTAGCATAAATCCTCCCAGAGAACAAGTAATCCACATCCACATTTAAAGAAATGAGCAGCTAGCAAGTATCAAACAACTAACAATTCAGTGGGCGGCAATAAGCTGACATGAACCCACGAACAAAAGTATGTCTGAACTAGTAAAACTAAACAAACATCAAACTACCTCGCTATGACGAGGCAACAACCACGGCCAACACTACCGCCTAGAAAACTCCAAAACCCGCACTGCTAACTGCTACTGCTCTGAACCTGAGGCATTTCAAAGACAGAACACCTCAGCAAGAAGTTACAAATGGTGGCAGGAAAACTAATGAGCCAAAATAAGCAAAGGTCAACAGGGGTACCAACCTAAGACCAAAGACACTGAAGTAAAGTACAAAAGAAAAACAGGGCATCAACAGGAAAATAACTCCTACATGATTTGTCACGTTCCACAAGGGTACAGCAGACGCACAAGGCTATAAGGTGACTACATGAATATTTCACCAGAAAGGAAATACAAAACCTTTATTAGGCACCTGTGGTCGAATCTACCCAAAAACACGGGCGAAGTGGTCACTCTTGGACACACCACCCAAAAACACGGGCGAGGTGGTCACTCTTGGACACACCACCCAAAAACAAAACGGATATATAATCTGTCTAACTGTGAGGGAGTCTCATACTCTCCACCATACACCGCAGACATCCAAAAACCAGGTACACTTCCACGGGGCACTAATGAAGGTAACAAACACTGCGGAGGTGGAATCATCCACTATCTCCCGCATTCAAGAAACCCAAAGAAACCACAACACAAATATCTCGAGATTTGGCTCGACAAATTCTACTTGACATTACCGAACTCAAGACGCGATTGATCAACCTCTAGGAGCAATTTACAGTCCTAGATAAATTCTAACGCGCTAAATAACAAAAGCTAAAACATGCATAGCCATCATTAAGACACACCAGGAGCAATTAACCAGAACCAGACAAAATCAGGCTTTCCAAGACAACACCTTACAACAACAAAGGATCGTTGAAATGATTAATCATAACAATGATTTTGAAGAATAAACTCAGAAAATTTAAAGAACATGAAAGTATAGTCGTTACCATCAGATCGGACAAAGAGAAATGAGGGCAAACCACCACTTGCCTTGGTTTTTACCGGAAAAGTCCTCTGAATCGTTCTACGTCGTAGATCGGGGCAAAAGGCTGCGGGAGGAGTTGAAATCTATACAAAAATGGTCGAAAAGGGATTAGGGCCGAAAAAACCCTAACGAGAAATCTCAAGAAACGGGGAAGAAATTACCACGAGGGCGTAGCTCTCGACGAGAGCTTTCCAGATCTACGATCGGTTTGAAATTCCGAGCACCGGAGCACTATCAACGGCCACCGGAAGAAATAAGGACGGACAACCTCTTTCTCGCTCACGCCACTCTAGTTCGGGAGGAAAAAGAATCGGAGAAGATGAAGAAGATGAAGAAGGTATTTATACTAAAGGTGATAACAGGAAGAAAACAAAAATAATTCGAGTTCAGCTGAACCGTTTTTCCCGAGATAGAAGGAACAGATTACTTGAGTACTAAGGGAATTACACGAGTACAGCACGGGGATTACTCGAGCACTAAGGCACTTACTCGAGTACTGCACGAGAAAACTACTCGAGTACAAGGGAAGAATCTCTCGAGTACCAGGATGGAAGAATTACTCGAGTGCTTAAGGGAGACAACTCCGATCGACTCTTAGTCGAGATCAGCTCGACGTTCATCGAAGAAAAGGAAAAAGAACCTCCACTCGACGAATTCTGTTCGGAAAATCGTCAAACGCAAGGCCTGATTGTCGATCCCAATTCGAAAATCGTCGAACGCAGAATGCAGGGCCCGATCGTAGAACTCAATTCGAAGATCGTCGAACTCGATTCGAAGGGCTCGATCGTAGAACTCATCACGAAGATCCGCTAGACCTACGGCAAGCTCCGCTCGACATTTCGTCGAGCTCAGTATGACAATCGTCAAGCTCCGCTCGACGATTGTCGACCTCCAGACAATGCCCAGGAAAGAAAACAATCGTCGAGCTCCGCTCGACGATCGTCAACCTCGATACTGCGCCCAGAAAAGAAAACAATCGTCGAGCTCCGCTCGACGATCGTCAACTCAATACAGCACCCATAAAAAATACAATCGTCGAGCTTCGCTCGACGATCGTCGAACTCGATACAGCGCCCAGAAAAAATACAATCGTCGAACTCGATACAGAGCCCAGAAAAAATATTACAAGAAGGTTGGTTCGACGAAATCCCACACCTTTAGGAGGGCTTCCCGAGAATCAAAACAAGCAGTCATTAATATAGCAATTATCGTGTTCAGATAGTTGAACATGGAAATATGAGATCAAAACAAAGGCTCAAACGCGCCAAATAAAACGAAACTCACGCCGTAGGCAAAGACTTATGCTACGAACACAACGGTGAAGTCAAAACCAGAATCCGACGAGCCATTCCTAAGATATTAGCCGTCAAAGTATGCGGCGAACAAAAACAAAACCCAAAACTTCGATCGCGTGCCGAGACTCCAAAAATGCTCGGGTTGCGACGAAACTGGACGAGCATGTCCAAAACTACTCAAATACAACACTCGACGTTAAAAGTAACTCCATGACGTCATAAATCTGATGTTGCCCAAACAAATAAAATCATCGAAAAATCGGGAGCGTTACACTTACACCTATCTTTTTGGGCAGAGGATGTAAGTACAACAAACTATATACTGAATAGAAGTTTGATTCACAAGCTTAAGGGCAAGACCCCCTATGAACTACTCAAAGCGAAGAAACCTAAAGTAGATTATTATAGAATTTTTGGTTGTACTTGCTACATTCATAATAATGACAAGAGATACATTAGAAAGTTTGAAGTCAAAGCTGAAATAAGACTTTTTCTTGGATATTCCCAAATCAGCAAGTCTTATAGGGTTTATAATAAATCAACTATGAAAATAAAAGAATCTATTCACATTTCTTTTGATGAAACTAACATGTTTTAAAAGGAGAAGATTCCTTCTACCAGTGAGACTTTGTAGGAACCACATCTATGTGAGAAGTTGGATGAGTTGACTCTTACCAATGAGGTTATTGCACATCCTTCTCCACATGTTGTTGAAGACAGTGAAGATGATGTCATTGAACACAGTGAAGAGCTAACAACATCTACCATAATTCCACAAGAGGAATTAATTCCCCAAGATGTTGCTGAACCGAACCAACTCCTCCTACTGAATTAATCACACTTAGAGATCACCATGTATCTCAAGTGATTGGATACATATCAGTGGGTGTGCCGACAAGGCATCAACTCCAACAGGACATGATGCATGCCTGCTTCATATCTCACACTGAGCCCCAATCCATCAAAGATGTTGAGCAAGATCCCCACTGCGTTATAGCAATGTAAGAGGAGCTCAACCAATTTGAGAGATATAGAGTTTGGGATTTAGTTCCAAGACTCAAAGACTACCAAGTCATAGGCACTAAATGGGTATTTAGAAACAAACTAGATGCTCAAGTTCTTATCATCAGGAACAAGGTAAGGCTAGTAGAACAAGGCTATAGACAAGAGGAAGGCATTGATTATGATTAGACATTTGCCCATATTACAAGGATTGAAGCTATCAGAATATTCTTAGCTTATGCAGCCTACAAGAAGTTCATAATATACCAAATGGATGTCAAGAGTGCATTCCTTAATGGTGAACTTAAAGAAGAGGTTTATGTGGAATAACCACCAGGTTTTATCTCTCTATCTCATCCCTCTTATGTTTTTAAATTGCATAAGACTCTCTATGGTTTAAAGAAAGCTCCAAGAGCTTGGTATGAAACCTTAGCAAGCTTTCTCTTAGAGCATAAATTTTCTAGAGGCATTGTAGATAGGACTTTGTTCATAAAGTATCATCATGATAAAATTTTGTTAGTACAAATATATGTAGATGACATTATCTTTGGTTCTACTTATTCCAAACTATATAAAAGGTTTTCTGACCTTATGCATTCCAAGTTTGAAATGAGTAGCATGGGTGAACTCTCCTACTTCCTTGGTCTCCAAGTGAACCAGTCACCTAATAGCATCTTCTTATCCCAATCCAAATATGCTAAGGAGCTAATAAAAAGGTTTGGGATGGCTGGTGCCATAGCTAAGAGAAAACCTATGGCTGCTAATGCAGTGATTGACTCTGCTGAACATGGGAAACCTGTTGATTAGAAACTATATAGGGCCATTGTTGGGTCCCTGTTGTATCTCTCAGCAAGTAGAACAGACATCATGTTTGCTACATGTCTTTGTGCTAGGTTCCAGGTGAACCCTAAAGAATCTTACCTTATATTCCTAAAAAGAATTTTGAGATATATAAAGAGTTGCCCATATTTAGGACTCTTGCATCCAACTGAGTCAGGATTTGAGTTGACTGGATACTCAGATGCTGACTTTGATGGATGTAGAGTGGACAGAAAGAGCACATCAGGGACATGTCAGTTCCTTGGTGATAGGCTAGTGTCCTGGTTTTGCAAGAAGCAAACATCTGTGTTTACTTTAACAGCAGAAGCTGAGTACATAACACCTAGCAGTTGTTGTTCATAGATGTTGTGGATTCAGAAATAAGTCCTAGATTATGGTGTTAACTTAAATTATTCAACTCTACTTTGTGATAATACTAGTATAATTTCCATTACATAAAATCCAGTGCATCATAGTAGAACTAAGTTTATAAATGTAAGACATCATTTCATTAGAGAGTGTGTAGACAAAAAGAAAATTAATCTTACCTTTGTCTCTACTGATTTACAAAAGGCAAACATCTTCACCAAACCTTTGGATGAAAAGAAACATCTATTATTTCTGAATCAGCTAGGTATGATAAATGGAGAAGCATTAATTTAAGTTTTTGTCTAAGGTCGAAGAATTTGTCACAGTTCGTCGAATGGAGATCGACGAACTGAGAAAAGTTCTTGAGAAAATTCGTCGACCAGAGATCGACGAAATCTCTGTGTGAAGTCTTATTCGTCGAATGAATATCGACGATACTGCTTCAGAAAATTTTCGTGGGCCTGAGAACGACGAAAACTTTTCCATTCTTCAGACTGAGATCGACGAACTCTTTTGTCTATAAAATATTTCCTCGAACTCAGATCGAAGAATTTTATTTATTTCGCAGGACGGAGTCTGCCTCTTCATATTCTGAAAACCATATAACTAGGTTTTCTTCGAGCTCCATCCTGAGCTTTCTGATCCCTTTGCACTTGGTCTCTATTTTCATTTTTGTAGGAAACAATGGCGATTCTAGCGAGTTCTCTTTCAGGAATGAAATTTGACACAAGATTTGATATCAAGTTTGAATCCTTTCAACATTCAGATCAGATATTCGTCGACTTACTGCAGTTGTTTGAGGAACAATAGTTGAAGAAATTCATGACTACCCGGATAAAGATAGCCGCGACTGAGATTAGAGAATGGGTGTTTACTTCTACTACTCCAGACGTCGACTCAATGACAGGCACAATCTCTGGCAATCAGGTTTCTCTTACTCCCGTAGTTCTAACTGAAGTTTTTAGTTTAGTTAATGGTGATGAAGATATTGAGATTGATAGTGCTGAATTTGTTGATATTTTAAATAAAATGGGTCATACTGGTGAGAACCATAATAAATTGTTAAAGAAAAACTTATTTGTTGAATATAAGTTTTTAGCTGATGTTGTGGGAAAAGTCTTGCTAGGCACGCATACTGCTCATGACTACATTACCAGGCACCAGTTTCTGGTAATGTGTGCTGTAGTGAATAAGAAAGTAGTGAATTGGGCAAGGATTTTTTTGATTTGATATGAAAGTAGAATAGTAAGAAGGAAGTTTGTTTTGTAGGAATTCTTGGAATTTTCCTTCAGGAAAAAGCATCTGAATCCCTGGTCTCCCAGACCATATTCATAAATGCTTCCAAAAGGCTAATTTGTGCCTTGTTTGGAAGATGGGAGAGGAACATCTCTAAGCCATCTAAGGCTTCAACCTCTTCCAGAACCTCTAAGGATACAACAGCTATTACAGCTAATCCCGCACCTCCAGAATATATCATTCCCTTCATCCAGATTCCCTCTCCTCCATGCCAACAACAACCTACTCCTCCAAAAGTTCTAATTCCTTCATCTACTCCCCAACAACAACCATCCACATCACAAATTCATGCTCCAACACCACTTGTCTCTCCAGTGCATCACCCAACACCAATTCAATCTCCAGAGCACAACTCACCCCCTTCATCCCCATTACCACAATACCTTGTTGACATACCACTCACCAACCTTCTATCCATTCCATATTTTGATCTTTTATCATCATCTCCCATCCACACACCATCATCCATAGATGAACCTATGACTGACACCACACATTTGCCTTCATCCTCTTCCATACATCCATCTGTATCCACTCAGACACCCTCTGAATTTGTACAATTGGATTCCCATTCCATTTCAACTCTCTTGGAGCTCATCACTCCTCTCCTCATAAATCTCATAGCAGAGGCTATTCAACCTAGTGCTAATTCCATTTCAAATCTCTCTCCTCTAATTGCTATTGCTCCTACTGTCCCTTCTTCTTCTGGGGGCCTGGCTTCAGGACCCTCTGAAACCAGGCAGGGGGAGATATCCAATGAAGAAGTTCTAGTACTCTCTCCTCCAGCAGTAGCAGCAGCAGATGTATAGTTGGATATAGCAGCAGATGCAGATGTATATATGAATACAGAAGTTGAGGAAGTTGAGATTGATATGAGTTGTATAGATGAGCCAGTAGATCTTCAAGAAATTTTGACTGTTGGTGATGGCTTTATCAATCCCATAGTAGACTTATTAAGTTTATTGAATTCATTTGATTCATATACATTACTTACCATAAGTTTGTCTAGAGAATTTTATGGTTATAGTTTGCTATACTCCTCCCATAAGCCCTGAGGTTGTAAAGCAACTAATGGCAAGTTTTGCAGTCATTGAGCCACTTATAGAATCTACTCCCAAGGCTATCTCTCCTCCAACTTACAAAATGGATGAAAGTCCTATAACAAACCTGGATGATATCATACTTGCAGATATAGAGGAAGAGAATCAAATTGTTACTGAAAGTATTGTTGTACAAGAAGTTTCAGAATCTCAAGTGCTACCTCAAGATGAAAAGCAAATTTCTAAGGAAGCCTTGATGGAGATTGATGATATGTATGATAATCCTCCTGAATCCTCTGAAGACAATGATGATGACAACTCTGAAGATTCTGATGATCCTAAAGCTAAGAAGAAGATAGTTAAGAAAAGGAAGGATGTTCCCAAGGCTGTTCCCAAGCCTAATCCAACTCATGACACACCTTACTACATTTTGCAAAAGATTACAGCTTACCCTGGGATGCCACAATGGATGTGGTTGTCTAAGAATGAGCAGAAAGAAAGGAAGTAGAGAAGAAGGTACAGTTCTCCTCCCAAGCACTTCAGGAAAGACCCTCCTCCTCCTCCTCCTCCTCCATCAGTTGGGGCCTCTGGAAGTGTCACTCATAGATCAGCTCCAATCACTAAGACTTATCAAAGACACTCCAAGCCTAATTTACAAGGCAGCAGTGATCAATAACATTAAACTTCAAAGAGCAACCCTCCTCCAGCTTTAGAAAAGAAAAGTACTCCAGTACCTCTTGATGATTCAAAGGACACCAATCCCAAAAGGCCAGTAACCCCTCCAATTCCTTTTGTAGATCCTGAACAAGAACCCACTGCTAAAATGGCCAGATTTCAAGAATTAATTGGACTTTATCTGATCAATAAAGCAAAAGCAGAAGGCAAGGACCCATCTAAGTACTCCACCATGTCCTCATATAGAAAAGAAAAGCTCAAAAGGTACAATAATGCCAACACATTTTTCAAACTAGATTATTATATGAGTCTCCATCATGAAGCTATAGTACCAAGGGCTACTTTTTGCGATATTATTAAAGTATCTGACATGACCATGTCTAGGAGAGAAGCTGCAAACCCTAACAGAGAAATCATTTTCAGACAACCATCTGACAAAGCTGAGAAAGAGAAGTCCAGGAAAAACAAATAATTATTTATTTAGTTTGTTTTCTGAACTATTTTGTGTTTAATCATAAAGCACCTTTTGTACATATATCTGCTAGATATTTATTTCCTGCCAGATATCTTTTATTTTGCTTTATGAGTATTTTCTTTTGTTTGTATTAGTGACCTCACCCAAATAGGGGGAGATTGTTGGATCCCTAGTTTGAATTTGGGCTAGGTTCACTAATTAGGATGTTTGACCCACTTTGTATAGCTAGGGTCAAGTCTGTTAGTCCTAGAGTTTAGGCTAGTCATTAGTATCAATCTTCATGGACCAGCATGCAGAGGACTTCAGTAGACTCAAGACTTAGAAGAATTCAGAGTTCAGATTATTAGTTTGAAGTTCTTCGAACTCAGCTCGATGATCATCGATCGCAGATCGACGATCGTCAATCGTAGATCGACGAACTCAGAAATCTTTCTCTGGGATAAGCTCGATGATATTTGAGCTCAGGTCGACGATGTAAGACCCCCCCCCTCCCGAATCCCAAAACACGGCACGAAGGGGGAGTCTTATGCCCGGAACAGCCGCCTTGTGGTAGCATTAGCACACGGGCTAACCTGTACCACAAGACGCCTATTCCGCCGGCTACAACAATATCAATAGAACATGCCAACCCAACCAAATACAATAAGCAAGAGAAGTCAAAATCCACACTAAGTATAAATGTCCAAAACATCAATAATGAGAAGCTAAACATGCTTCTACAATATATCAGAGTATAGCTAATCATTGCCCAAACGGGCTACATCAGAGTAATCAAAATACTAACATCAGTAATCGACGGTATCGACGGCACAGTCACTTTAGGCCCTGTCGTCCTGGCCTGGCTGTCCTACTGCGTAGTATGCGGCTGCTCTACCTGCGGCGTGACCTCCTAAAAAGGAAGACGTAGCAACCGTTAGTCGAAACGACTAAGTGGTTTCACATCCGCTCCCCCGGCGACTCCTTGGCACCGGGCGGAGAGAAGGAACAAGGGTAATATATATGTATGCAAGTAAAGGAAGTACAAGCAGGTAGTAGTAGTGTAAGAGTAACAATAACAACCTTATCTAGCAAATATTTAAGAGCCACACTAAACTAGCAAGTATAAGTAACAGCAGGAAAATAACTTAACTTATAAGAATGCCCATACAAACTTATAAGTTAAGGGTCGGGTTCATAAAGGTAACTCATCGTATATGAGTGCCCATACAAACTTATACGATGAGGATCTTGTTGTGAAATATTATGGAATGCTATGAATGCTATACAATGACTCACCCATGCACACACATGCAATTGCTATGTCGATACAGACTATAGTTCCCACTTTTCGAGCAGGTAGCTAACCTCTCAGGCATCAGCCGCCGTGGCCAGGCGGTGATAGTAGAACGGGCACTTCTACTACTAGGCGGGTATCACACTACTTCACTTAAGCCTCCATATGCCTCAACGCTAAGAACACAACAGCGGAGCCCATGCGTACCATGGCCTAGCGGGAGCCTCAGGTAGATGTGCACTGAGGACCAAGCCCCAAACTGACCTTGTGTGACTCGGAAGGAGCCTCGGAGTGAGCACAAGGACCAAGCCCAACCGTTCACCTGGCACGGAAGGAGCCCCGGGATATGAACACCGAGGACCAAGCCCAACCGCCCAAAGTCTAACTGTCGACTCCCGTCGGTGTGACGACTGGCGAGCCCATAGACCTGCCACACTATCCTTAACCCAGGATTACGACACCGCGTGTCGACTCACACCACATGCAAATACCACATCAACATAACATGAAAGGGTCCTCGGAAGTAAGCATGAGGACATGGCCCAACCATCCATCCATACCTTATCTCAACACAACCAAAACAAGTGACGGTTAACACCGCACTTATATCCCTTCACAATACTACCCGTAGGGAGACAACGTTCTAAGTATTGGACTACTAGACTAATTTCATTAATCAAACATACCCATGGCCATAATCTATTCATCTATATGACTTTCCAAATGATGACAACGTAATATAAACATGATGCGCATATAAAGATCTATCACACTTTTCATTTGATAATGCCATAATATAAACATGAAGTGCACAATTATCAAGCTTTCAATTCCTACCAATTCAATTCGTTTAAATAAGATTGCTTCATAATTTGATTATATGAAATCTGATTAATAAGATACATCAATCATGCAACAAATGATTAATCATAAGGGTTCATCCAAGCCAAGTATCTTGCAATATTAATTCCACCGAATCAAAATCCATATTATATAAAATCCCAAACTTTAAGTGCAGAATTAATCTTGACAGTAATTTCGACCGTAGATTCTCGAAGCTACAGGAATTCGGTGAAGACGTGTAACCACACGATGGAAAGGTCTTTCCATGGGCTACAATGTTCGTAGTCAGACCTTAACCCAGATTTGACATTAACCTATTTGAAATCGGACTTGAAGTTCGCTGCGTGCATAACACAATTTCTGCATGCAGGACTTATTGAACACCATTTTCGTTTAGACTTTCCCATGGCTACAGACTTCGCCTGAAGTCGTGCAACCATTCATTGGAAAGGTATTTGCAAGGGCTTCAACTTTTGTGTTTAGCCAAAATCCCAGATCTGGCCATATCACACCTAAACATGGCCACGAAGTTCACTGTGCGTAGAATACAGATTCTGCACGCATCTTAATGCAGAATGAACGGCATCGGCTCATCTTCCTCCTCAAGGCGATCTTCCCAAATCATTCCAGAAAACCTCCTAACTTATTCAACCTCATGAGGCCTTTGCTCTTCACGAAACCATCCCCTATCTCCACATAAAAGATCGGAGAGGTTGAAGAAACCACTAACCAAGAGCACAAGCCCCGGATTGGCCTCACCCAAGAGAAAGCATCTTCTCACATGTCAAGACTCTTTTGAGTCGACGTCTCGCCTAAATATCTACAGATCTAGCATCAAGGGAGAGGGTAGGAAACTCACATCGATTCCAGCGATTCCTCCATTTCCAACCATGGATCTCGTAATTCTCCTTGGCGGCATCTTCTCCTTCACAGTGATGGCGGATTTTCTCCTGTAGAACTTGCTCCAGCAGTTTTCTCTCTCACCAGGAGTTCTCACAGGAAATAGGGAATGAAATGAGCATGAAAACGGCTAGGGTTTTCTCTCACCCTTATATATGAAAAGTGACACGGGTAGGGACACGACTGTGTCCATACCCGTGTCCTGCCTGGGCGAAGCGACAACGACAGTTTCCATGTCGGTTCAATAGTTGACACGGGTAGGGACATGCCCGTATCCCGACCCGTGTCCCGACCCGTGTCCACATGACACGGCCGTGTGCCCTGGCCGTGTCCTTCTCGGGATGCATTTCGACGATCTCAACATTTCGTCGATCTCGATCGAAATCGTCGAGTGGAGAACACGGGTAGGGACATGCCCGTGTTCCTACCCGTGTCATGTTAATTCGTCGAAGTCGACGCGCAGTTTGTCGATCTCGAAACCTCTTATAGAGTGTAACTCGACACATACGGGTAGTGACACGCCCGTGTCACTACCCGTATCACATGGTGTCGACACAGCTCGTCAGTCTCGACACATCCTGTCGAGTATAACTCGACACACACGGGTAGGGACACACCCGTGTCGCTACCCGTATCATATGGTGTCGATACAGCTCGTCAGTCTCGACACGCCCTGTCGGGTGTAACTCGACACACACGGGTAGGGACACACCCGTGTCGCTACCCGTGTCACATGGTGTCGACACAGCTCGCCGATCTCGACATGCCTCGTCGAGTTCAGCTCGACGCACACACGCACACGGGTAGGGACACGCCCGTGTCTCTACCAATGTCCCTTCACAGTACTGATTTCTCTACTCTTCCACAAGTGCAGTCCAATTCCCTGCACATCCCAGGACTCGAGTCAACCCTCCTGACTCAAAAACACACACTATGGGCCTAGAGCGATTCGGGACGTTACAAATCCTATAAACAAAATAAAAGATTTCGTCCCCGAAATCAGCCTTAGGCTGTGGGAAGAAAAGCATAATAGATAATTTAACATATGCTTTTAAATAAAATTACCTAGAGCAAACAACTCCGTGTAACGTTGCTGCATCAAATCCATTGGCTCACATGTGTACTCCTCTTTCCCATGATTCGGCCATAGCACCTTCACTAAGGGAACACTGTTGCGGCGCAATGTTCTTGTCTAGCTGTCAACAATCCGCACCAGCTCTAGTCGCACAGACCTATCTGACGCCACTACACCATCAGTAGTGGGAATATATTGGTCAGGCCGCAACAGTGCTTTTCGAAGCGACGACACATGGACCACGTCGTGGAAATTCTCTAGTTCTGGTGGTAACTCCAACAGATAGGCCAACGGGCCAATCCTTTCTCGTATAGTATAAGGCCCAACATACCTCGGGCTGAGCTTTTTCACCCCACGTACCCGCGACACTCCGTGCATCAGACGAATCTTGAGGAACACTTTATCGCCGACTTGGAACTCCATCATCAGGTGCTTTTTATTGTAATATTTTGCCTGTCGACTTTGAGCCTCCAACATGCGATCCTGTATCAATCTGACCACAAGCATCAGTATCATCTATATATTCATTTCCCAATGCCTTCGGATCTTCATCCTGCACCCAAGACAAGGGGGTCCTGCACCTTCTTCCGTAAAGGGCTTCATGGGGCGCCATACCGATGCTCGCCTGATGGCTATTATTGTAGGAAAATTCCACCAGGGGCAAGAGCCTGTTCCACGGCTCTCCTCTGTCCAACACACATAATCTCAACAGATCCTCCAATGTCCTAATGGTCCTTTCAGACTGCTCGTCCGTCTGAGGATGAAATGCGGTGCTGAAGGTAAGGCGTGAGCCCAAATATGCCTATACCGCCTTCCACTCCTTGGAAGTAAACCGACCATCCTGATCCGAAACAATTGTCTTGGGCACGCCATGATACCGTACGAATTGCTCCATAAAAAGGCGTACCAAAACATCCACGTGTTCTTCCTTCTTCATTGGAATGAACCGGGCCACCTTTGTCAGTCGATCAACAATAACCCACACTGAATCATTCCTGGAGCGGGAGCGAGGTAGCCCATGGACAAAGTCCATGGAGATATCCTTGAACTTCCATTCGGGAATGGGCAACAACTGCAACAAACCACTGGGACTCCTGCATTCAACCTTCACTCTTTGACAAGCTTCGCAACATGTAACATAGAAACGAACATCCTTCTTCATTCCTGGCCAGTACATGGCCTTCCGTAAGCCGGCGTACATCTTGGCAATACCCGGGTGTACATAATATTGAGAGGAATGTGTCTCTCTCAAGATATCCTCCCGGATTTTGCTTCCCTTGGGAATATAGAGCCGACCACGAAAATAAACGAGGCCGACTTTTAGTGTGTACTCATCGGTGGTCCCATCTTCAATTGCCTTGATTGCCGGGGCCAAGGTCGCATCCATTCCTTGCTCCACCCGAATCCGGTCCCGGATATCACAAACTATGCTCATGCTAGCCAAATACTCCGCATACTTTGCCAAAGGAGCCTTGAATACCAGAGTAATTTCCATCTCCTCAATCATCCGAGCCAACTCCATACTCATCAACCGAGACTCTGGGCTAGATCCTGGCACTTTTCTACTCAATTCATCAGCTACCGAGTTCGCTTTCCCGGGGTGGTAGTTCATGGTGAACTCATAGTCGCATAGAAATTCCAACCACCGACGTTGTCTCAGGTTCAACTCCTTCTGAGTGTGGACATACTTCAAGTTTTTGTGATCGGAAAAGATCTTGCAGTGGACGCCATATAGATAATGCCTCCAGACCTTCAAAGCGAACACCACTGCTCCCAACTCCAAATCATGGACCGGGTAATTAATTTCATGTTTCTTTAACTGTCTTGAAGCATATGCGATCACGTGCCCGTGCTGCATCAGTACCGCTCCCATCCCTTGATACGATGCGTCGGTGTAAACCTGAAATCCTTCCTTCCCAGATGGAAGTGTAAGGATGGGGGTGGAGGTAAGCCTATCCTTCATCTCTTTAAATACCGCTTCACATTGTTGTGTCCACTCAAATGGCACACCTTTCTTCATCAGTGAGGTAAGAGGAAGGGCAACCTTTGAAAATCCTTTCACAAACTTGCGGTAGTACCCGACAAGTCCAAGGAAACTCCTCACATCGGCCGCCGACTTCAAGGGCGACCACTCTTTCACGGCTCGCACCTTTGCTGGGTCCACTGCTAATCCTGCTCCACTGATCACATGCCCCAAGAAGGCAACCTCCTTAAGCCAAAATTCACACTTGCTAAACTTGGCGTACAAGGCGTGCTCCTTCAATTTCTTCAAAACCAAGGTCAGGTGCTCGACATTCTCCTCCTCCGTCTTTGAGTAGACCAAGATGTCGTCGATGAAAACAATGACGAAGATGTCCAAATATGGTTCAAACACCTTGTTCATCAAGCTCATGAAGGCCGAAGGGGCATTTGTGAGCCCAAACGGCATTACCGTGAACTCACACAAACCATATCTTGAACTGAAGGCTGTTTTCTGAATGTCCCCTTCTTGTATCCTCAACTGATAGTATCCAGAGCGCAAGTCCAATTTAGAAAACCAATGTGCTCCCACTAATTGATCGAACAACTCGTCGATCCGAGGTAGCGGATAAGTGTTCCGCACCGTCAACCGATTGAGTTCCCGATAATATATGCACAATCGCAGTGTTCCATCCTTCTTCTTCACGAACAGCACAGGGGATCCCTAGGGTAATGAACTGGGGCGAACGAACCCTGACTCCACCAGTTCTTGCAATTGAACTCTAAACTCCGCAAGTTCTTTCGGGGCCATTCTGTACGGAGCCTTGGATGCAGGCTTGGCACCTGGTACTAGATTGATCTGGAAGTCAACCTCTCTATGCGGGGGAAATCCTGGCAGCTTCTCAGGAAATACCTCGGGAAAATCCCGCACTACCCGTACATCCATCACTTCTAATGCTTCTTCCTTCAACTCAAACCAGACCATGAAGACCTCGTCCCCCTTCATATAGGCTATTACAGCCTGAATAGAAGACAATATCATACGCGGCGCGAAGCCAATACCTTGGAAGATGACGTCAGAATCTCCATGTCTCAAATAGATCCGCTTCTCTGCCCAGTCGATCCTCGCGAAGTGCCAGTCCAGCCATGCCATGCCCAAAATGATGTCGAACTCCGGCATTCTCAGAACCGTGGCCGGCGTATCAAAGGCCTTCCCATCAATAAATAACTCCAACTCGTACTTGGCGGTTGCGATCATCTCCGAGCCATCCGGAAGGCATACACGTCGGGCTATGCCAGTGAAGTACTGTACACCCTCCATGTCTTTTATGAAATCCTCGGACACAAAGGAGTGTGAGGCACCGGTATCAAACAGTGCATAGGCCGTCTTCCCGCCAATAATCACGGTGCCTAAGTGCCAACAACCAAAACTTATTGCTAGGTGTCTAGTAAGTCTTAATCAATTCAAGTTAGACCATGAAAATATGTTAATTAATTAAATCATACCTACAATCACATCTTGTGGGTTCCGTTCCTGCGCCATGTCAAGTGCGTACACCTGATCCCTAGCAGGGTCGGGGTTACCTCTTGGCGGTCCTCGTCCTCGACCACGCATATATTCCCATCCTCGTGGGGCTGCTGGAGGGAGAGCAGGAGGGATAGCAGGAGGTACGTTCCCAAATAACTGTGGGCAGTAACGTCGGATGTGTCCCGGCTGGTTGCATTCGAAGCACAGCAGACCACGACGCCCTTCAAGTTGTTGAAATTGCTGAGGCTGTGGTGGTGGAGGCAACGCAGGCGGCTGCAGAACCGGATGCTCCACCCTATAGTTACGGTGGACATGCCCTCCACCTCTTTGATAACCTCTTCCTCCTCTGAAGTCCCGCCTCCTTCTATTGCTTGGGCCGGCTTCCATCACGTCCTCTGCAGGCCTCTTACTACATCCCAGGTGGTCCGCCTCCAATCTTTTCGCCATATCAATGATCTCCGCCAAGCTACCATCCGCTATAAACAAAAGGTACTGCCTTAGGGGATCTCGCAGCCCTTTGTAGAAGCACTTGGCATAACCTCTGTCATCCAACTCGTAAGAATCCGCAAACCTTACGAGATGCTGGAATTTTCACTGGTATTCCGTAATCGACTTTGATCCCTGCTTTAGTAGAAGGAACCTCTACTCAAGCTCATCTCGGGCCGATGTAGGGATAAAGTGCTCCAAGAAAACACCCGAGAATTCACTCCAAATTATCTCTGTGTAGATCCGGCCTTGGAAGGTAGAGCCCATGAGGGACTACCACCACCTCTTAGCATGTAAGTCCAAGACGGACACCGCCAATGTCACTGCCATATTGGCCGGGCAACGGATACCAGCCAACAACTCCTGTACCGTGTCTAGCCATTCCTCTGTACGTACGACCAACTCTGTCCCAAGGTAGGCGAGAGGGGAGAGAGCCCAGAAGGTGCTCAGCCAGTTGGAGCTCGGGTCCTGTTGTTGCACCGGGGGCTGCTGCGCCCTAAAAGCATCAAGAATGGCGGTGAGCATCTGCCCCAACTCAGACTGTTGAAACTGAGTGGGTATGGGAGGGGTAGGAGTACCCCCCATCGGCTCAACATGCAGTGGAACCACATGTACACGACAAATTCGTGGTCAGGTTGGCTAAACTTAAGGTCAAAGTTGGACAAACTTAATGTGAATTACATATGGGCACACCACTGCTTCCTCTAAGTCAGTTTGTCCCCAAACTGACTAATCAAACGGGGGTGGCACCATTGTTAAATGAATTATATAGTTGAGGATCATGGCAAACTGATACCATTTGTAAGACCCCCCCCCCCTCTCGGATAACAAAACACGGCACGAAGGGGGAGCCTTATGCCCGGAACAGCCGCCTTGCGGTAGCATTAGCACACAGGATAACCTGTACCACAAGACGCATATTCCGCCAGCTACAACAATATAAATAGAACATGCCAACCCAACCAAATACAATAAGCAAGAGAAGTCAAAATCCACACTAAGTATAAATGTCCAAAACATCAATAATGAGAAGCTAAATATACATCTACAATATATCAGAGTACAACTAATCATTCCCCAAACGGGCTACATCAGAGTAATCAAAATACTAACATCAGTAACCGATGGTATCGACGACACTGTCACTTCAGGCCCTGTCGTCCTGGCCTAGCTGTCCTGCTGCGTAGTCTGCGGCTGTTCTACTTGCGGCGTGACCTCCTAAAAAGGAAGACGTAGTAATCGTTAGTCGAAACGACTAATTGGTTTCACATCCGCTCCCCCAGCGACTCCTTGGCACCGAGCAGAGAGAAGGAACAAGGGTAATATATATGTATGCAAGTAAAGAAAGTACAAGCAGGTGGCAGTAGTGTAAGAGTAACAATAACATGATCTAGCAAATATTTAAGAGCTACACTAAACTAGCAAGTATAAGTAACAGCAGGAAAAAAACTTAACTTATAAGAATGTCCATACAAACTTATAAGTTAAGGGTCGGGTTCATAAAGGTAACTCATCGTATAAGAGTGCCCATACAAACTTTAATGATGAGGATCTTGTTGTGCAATGTTATGGAATGCTATGAATTCTATGCAATGACTCACCCATGCACACACATGCAATTGCTATGTCGACACAGACTATAGTTCCCACTTTTCGAGCAGGTAGTTAACCTCTCAGGCATCAACCGCCGTTGCCAGGCGGTGACAGTAGAACGGGCACCTCTACTACTAGGTGGGTATCACACTACTTCACCTAAGCCTCCATACGCCTCAATGCTAAGAACACAACATCGGAGCCCATGCATACCATGGCCCAGCGGGAGCCTCGGGTAGATGTGCACCGAGGACCAAGCCCCGAACTGACCTTATGTGACCCGGAAGGAGCCTCAGAGTGAGCACGAGGACAAAGCCCAACCGTTCACCTGGCACGAAAGGAGCCCCGGGACGTGAACACCGAGGACCAAGCCCAACCGCCCAAAGTCTAATTGTCGACTCCCGTCGGTGTGACGACTGGCGAGCCCGTAGACCTGCCACACTATCCTTAACTCAGGATTATGACACCGCGTGTCGACTCACACCACATGCAAATACCACATCAACATAACATGAAAGGTGCCTCGAAAGGAAGCACGAGGACACAGCCCAACCATCCATCCATACCTTATCTCAACACAACCAAAACAAGTGACAGTCAACAGCGCACTTACATCCCTTCACAATACTACCCGTAGGGAGACGACGCTCTAAGTATTGGACTACTAGACTCATTTCATTAATCAAACATACCCATGGCCATAATCTATTCATCTATATGACTTTCCAAATGATGACAACGTAATATAAACCTGATGCGCATATAAAGATCTATCACACTTTTCATTTGATAATGTCATAATATAAACATGAAGTGCACAATTATCAAGCTTTCAATTCCTACCAATTCAATTCGTTTAAATAAGATTGCTTCACAATTTGATTATATGAAATCTAATTAATAAGCTACATCAATCATGCAACAAATGATTAATAATAATGGTTCATCCAAGTCAAGTATCTTGCAATATTAATTCCACCGAATCCAAATCCATATTATATAAAATCCCAAACTTTAAGTGCAGAATTAATCTGGATAGCAACTTCGACTGGAGATTTCCGAAGCTACAGGAATCCGGTGAAGACGTGTAACCCCACGATGGAAAGGTCTTTCCATGAGCTACAACTTTCTTATTCAGAACTCAACCCAGATTTGAAAATAACCTATATGAAATCGGACTTGAAGTCCGCTGCGTGCAGAACACAATTTCTGCATGCAGGACTTGTTGAACACCATTTTCGTTTAGACTTTCCTGTGGCTACAAACTTCGCCTGAAGTCGTGCAACCATTCGTTGGAAAGGTATTTTCAAGGGCTTAAACTTTCGTGTTTAGTCGAAAGCCCAGATCTGGACATATCACACCTAAAAATGGCCACGAAGTTCGCTGCACTCAGAATATAGATTCTGCACACATCTTAAGGCGGAATGAACGTCATCGGCTCATCTTCCTCCTCAAGGCGATCTTCCCAAATCATTCCAGAAAACCTCCTCCCTTATTCAACCTCATGAGGCCTTTGCTCTTCACGAAACCATCCTCCATCTCCACATAAAAGATCGGAGAGGTTGAAGACACCACTAACCAAGAGCACAAGCCCCGGATTGGCCTCACCCTAGAGAAAGCATCTTCTCACATGTCAAGACACTTTTGAGTCGACGTCTCGCCTAAATATCTACAGATCTAGCACCAAGGGAGAGGGTAGGAAACTCACATCGATTCCAGCGGTTCCTCCATTTCGAGCCATGGATCTCGTAATTCTCCTTGGCGGCATCTTCTCCTTCACAGTGATGGCGGATTTTCTCCTGTAGAACTTTCTCCAGCAATTTTCTCTCTCACCAAGAGTTCTCACAGGAAATAGGGAATGAACTGAGCATGAAAACAGCTAGGGTTTCCTCTCACCCTTATATATGAAAAGTGACACGGGTAGGGACACGGCCGTGTCCTTACCCGTGTCCTGCCTGGGCGAAGCGGCAACGACAGTTTCCATGTCGGTTCAATAGTTGACACGGGTAGGGACACGCCCGTGTCCCAACCTGTGTCCTGACCTGTGTCCACATGACACGGCCGTGTGCCCTGGTCGTGTCCTTGGGATGCATTTCGACGATCTCAACATTTCGTCGATCTCGATCAAAATCGTCGACTGGAGAACACGGGTAGGGACACGCCCATGTCTCTACCCGTGTCATGTTAATTCATCGTAGTCTACGTGCAGTACATCGATCTCGACACCTCTCGTCGAGTGTAACTCGACACACACGGGTAGTGACACGCCCGTGTCGCTACCCGTGTTACATGATGTCGACACAACTCGTCAGTCTCGACACATCCTGTCGAGTGTAACTCGACACACACGGGTAGGGACACGCCCGTGTCGCTACCCGTGTCACATGGTGTCGACACAGCTCGTCAGTCTCGACACGCCCTGTCTGGTGTAACTCGACACACAGGGGTAGGGACACGCCTGTGTCGCTACCCGTGTCACATGGTGTTGACACAGCTCGCCGATCTCGACATGCCACGTCGAGTTCAGCTCGACGCACACACGCACACGGGTAGGGACATGCCCGTGTCTCTACCCGTGTCCCTTCACAACACTAATTTCTCTACTCCTCCACAAGTGCAGTCCAATTCCCTGCACTTCCCTGGACTCGAGTCAATCCTCCCGACTCAAAAATACACACTGGGGGCCTAGAGCGATTTGGGACGTTACAGACGATCTCTTCCTCAAGACAGATTCTCTACTCGACGAACTTGGAGCACAGAATTGGCAAGATATTTCTAGTTTGTAGTTCGCTGAGCTTAGATCGATGAACAAGATTTCTCAGCTCGACAAACTTGGAACTCCAGTCAAAAAATTCTTCCCAGAGGTTGATGATTTCTGTCCCGAGTCAGATTAATAAGTTTTCCTTATTTCTGTCCCCAATTTCTTATATTATTTAGCAGTAATTCTCTGAGTAATCAATGCTTATATTCTCAAGAATATAACAGCTTTTGGCAGCATTAATTATGGATTTCATCAGAGTTAATTGCTTGCTTATTTTAATGGGATAGTTGGGGAAACTCATTCAAGAAAATATTTCAGCCGTTTCATTTTCCAGAATTAGTCAACAATTAATGCTTGGAATTCAAAATTCAAAAGGAGAATTTGACAGCAAAATGTATAAGAGAGAATTTTCTTTCAGACGACATAACACATGTGATACAAGCAAGCAAGAAAAAAAGATACACAGTGATATACACAGAATACAGAACAAAAGAAGTGATACAGAGAAGAGATACAAAAATATACTGAAGAAAATCTGCTTCTTCTCTGTGATGAAAACTTTATGTTTTCCCCTTGATCTTTCAGAAGACTGAAGAAGAACATCAATCTTATATCAAGAGTCTTCTTCAACTTCTACTCTAGGAATCCTCAAGGATAACAACTCTAGATCTGTCTACAAGTTCCTGGATTTCAATAAGACAAGGCTGAAGACCTACACACTAAGCAAGGCTCCAGGCTTTCTGAACATCTCAACATTTCAGAATGAGCTTTGATAATAGCAATCCACTGAGTCTTCTTTGTTGAATAGAGAAAAGAGAAGACACCATCAACTCTCTCAACCTCCACTACAAAGGGTTTATTAACTCCCTTCAAAAGTTTATTGTTAGTGTTTGGGAACCTGATCAAAAGCCTAAAGGGTTGTGAGATCTCCTTGTAAATAGATCTTGTGGTGGCAGTCACCTGATCAAAAACCTGATAGTGGATTCTTACCAGGGTGGTAGAAGAGTGGATGTCCCCAGTTTGGGGAACCACTATAAAATTCTTGTGTTGTCTGTTTGTTCATTTTCTCTTTGTTTTGTAGTGTTGTGATAGTGTAGTTTAGCTTAGTTTCCATTTCTTTTTATACTACTACTATTATCACTTATTTCTCTAATAAATATTTTTATAGCCAAAAAGTTTTAAGTTACTTTATTCACCCCTCCCCCCTCTAGAGTAATCAGAACTGTCCCCTAACTTTCAATTGGTATCAGTAGATTATCAATTGCCTAAGTTGTCTTTTAGTCTAGATCCGCAAAGAGGAAAGTGGATCAATCCTTTACAACAGGACATAAAAGCACATTTATGGCTCCAAAATAGACTACTAGGGTAACGATTTTCTCCTTGGACAAGTGAAGTCCTCAATTTGGATACATGCATGGAACCCCTCACCAAAAGGTGAAGAAAGGGTGGTTTCCAGTGGGTCGATCATTGTGATCCCCGATTATATTTTCATATAGATCCAGAAATTTGTAGTACGGAATAGGCATGTTGTGTGAAGCCCATCCGATGGGTTGGTCTGGATTGGTGATGTTTTATTTTGTATGTCGGAGAAGTCTCCGTGTATAAACGAGTAGTTTACAGGGTCTGTGAGTTATGCCTATGAAATGGGAGTAGAAGGAAGTACTAGAGATGCTCTCCAGGAAAATAACCAAGAAATTCCACGACTATAAAACTTTTAGATATTGTTGGGAGACAGTGAGTATCGTTGGCGATAGCTCCCAGTGAGTTATGTTTGTAAGGCCTGTCTCAGGGAGATGTGGGGGTCATGTATAAAAAGCTAAGAGCCTGTAGTGCCCAGCTATAGTGTCTATGGGTGCCAACCTATTTTGGTGTAAAGAATATTTTGCGAAGTCAATGAGGCTAGTATGTGAGTTGACCCCTGAAGGCCAACTATTTTGGTTGTTAGAGCCATAACGAAGGTGTGAGCCTATAGTGCCCATCTCTAAAGGCCGTTGAGCCGAACTAGAAAGGGGAGGTCCACCCGCGTCTTGTCGATTACCCCTGATTGCTTTGGTTGTCAGTAGTGGCATGGCGATCTGAGCAACGGGAAGTGACTGAACTGCCCCCGTGTTATGTCTTTCGAACAGGATTGCCTAAGGTAACTGGCTTTTATCGTTGGCAAAATGAGAGGCTTAGGCCTGAGGCCGGAAAGAGTAAAAAGCTAAAGAATGAACCATTAAGTCTTGGACCTCTAAATGGGAGGTAGGATGCGGGAAGTCTGGTACACCATGAATGTGCCCTTTGTGCACGGGGTGTGTGGTCGTTGAGCTCGTGTCTGTGTTGATGAGTGCTTAAATACACATTGTTGTTGCCAATATATATATGCTGTCATTGCTGGGAAGGAGAATTGCCTCCCCAAGTAAGGGGTGGGATGGTTATAAATTGGTCGGATAAATGCTGACCATTGCCTTGTTTGCCATCCTTGTAGTGTATTGTCACTATGCAGGTGGTGGAGAGCCGAGTGGGGAAGTAGCGGGCTAAAGCCCTTGTGCTGCGATTGGCTGGCCCTCGAAGGCCCAAAGGCAAAATTTTCTTATTTTCATTTGTGGCCCGCCTGCTTGCCGATGTCTGTAACCCACACCCTGCAAAGAGTAAATGTAAGGCCATAAGGCCAGAACAATTGTAAGCTACTGTTGATTGTCACCGGGCGACAGTTACTATCGCCTGTGATAGTGACTTTTGTGTATTGTTGTATAACATTCCTATGTTTATATAATGGACATTACTATTGTACTTGAGTTACAAATTTAACCCATGAAGCTTCCTCTAGAATGCTCTGAGTTAGGATTTTAGTAGTTTTTGATATTAACATGTAACTCTGCTGACTGTCGGTGGAATATAATATGGGGCCCCGGCCGGACCCTCTATTATACTTCATGTGATAGATGGAGGTGTTACACTCTGCATGTCATATTGCTCTTTAGCTAAGGAAGATGGTAGAGGCTAAGGCTAAGCTTGAAATGCTTAGTGAAGGAGATCCCGTGGTCGGAAGCAAGAACCAAGGTTAGATCCATAGAGAGGAATGCGAGGTGCTCCTTTCCAACTGGATAGAAAAGTGTTCATGGCTCTGAAGAAAACTACAAGGGTAACGATCTTCCGTCTTAGACAAGTGAAGTCCTTCTTTTGCATATGAATGGAATCCCCCACCAAAAGGTGGAGAATCGAGGATATTCTAATGGGTCGATACATAGTATCCCCGAGTTTGATTTTGCATATAGATCCGGAATTCACAGTACGGATTAGGCATGCTATGTGAAACCCATCCAGACAGGTTGGTTTGGATTGGTGATGTTTCTTTTGTATGTCGGAGAATACTCCGAGTATAAACGAGTAGTTTACGGGGTCTTTGGGTTGTTCCTGTGAAATGAGAGTAGTAAGAAGTACTGGGGGTCAGCTACAGGAAAATAACCAGAAAATACCACAGTTTGCATAATTGTTGGATATCGTCGGGCGATAGCGGGTATCGCTGGAGATTGCTCTTGGTGAGCTGTGAT
This sequence comes from Platanthera guangdongensis, assembly GCA_039583875.1. Lineage (NCBI taxonomy): Eukaryota > Viridiplantae > Streptophyta > Magnoliopsida > Asparagales > Orchidaceae > Platanthera > Platanthera guangdongensis. Next base: position 165,882,587 of record CM077151.1, on the reverse strand, counting down.
TGCTATGAAAGACCAGTTTTCTAGCATTGTAGGATGCTGCAGGGTATTGGCTGGACGAATGTTCTAGTTGTGGTTGGCTCTGGAGACAGATGAGAGTTTTGTCTCTAATGCCAGGCGATAGTGGCTATCACTGGCGATAGTTTCCAAATAGCTTTGGGCTTGCAGAGCCTGTCTCGTGGAGACTGAAGGGCTAGCAGGTGAGCTGTGAGCCTGGGTGCCCAGCTATTGCTGTGAGTGCAATTATGTGTCGATTGTAGGCTCTGGTCCTAGGGACCTGGTGGGTAGCAGTCGAGGAAAGGCCAGAGAGAAGAATGAAAAAGGGGAGGCTAACCCACGTCTTGTCATTTGCCATGATGGCTGAGACCATCGGCGTTGGTCTGGCGATTTTAGCAACGGGAAAGAGCTGAACTGTACCTACGTTATGTCGTTCGGGCTGGAATACCTAAATTAATTGGCTTGCGCCGGTGGCATAATGAAAGTCTTAGGCCCTGTGCCGAAAAGACTAGATTTCTCAAGTATACCATCAAGTCCAGGACTGTGGATGGTGGTGGGCCCTAGAAAATTCTGGTACACCGAGAATGTGCCCTGAGTGTACGGAACGTTTGGCCTTTAAGGCATTCATTTATCATATATTGATTGGAGATTAAGTGCACCTCCTTGTGATATATCTGTTATATTAATGATGTGCCTACAGGGAAGGAATACTGCTACCCCAGGTATGGGGTAGGGTCGTTATAATTTGGTCGGCTGAAAGATGACCATTACCTTATTTTCCATCCTTGTGGTGGATTGTCCTTGTGCAGGTGCTGGAGAGTCGAGCGAGAAATAGCGGGTTGCTGCCCTTGTTGCTATGACTGTCCTCGAAGGTCAAGCAAAGCTTTATTGCTTTCATGTGTGGCCGGCCTGCGTGCCAATGTCTGTAATCCGCACCTATAAAGAATAAATGTAAGGCCTTAAGGCCGGAACAGTTTTAAAGTACTGTTAACTGTCGTCGGGCTACAATGACTATTGCCGGCGATAGTGACTTTTGTGTATGTTGTAACACTCCAGAGTTTATATAAGTGGACACTCCTGTGATACTTGAGTTCAAAATGGTAACCCTTGAAGCTTCTGCTAGAATGCTCTGAGTTAGGATTCCTGTAGTTTTGATATTAACTTGTAACTCAGCCGACTGTCTGTGGGATATGGTATGGGGCCCCAGCTGGACCCTCTGTTATATTTCATGTGACAGATATAGGTGTTACAAATTTTGGTATCAGCTTGTCTTGGTTTTCCTTCTGCGAATTCGTGGTCGAATTATTTTGACGGGTGGCGAGCACTTGTTTATACTTACCATTATAACACAAAATGAACTCAAGATTGTCCACTTAAGAATGAAAATACACATATTTGAGGAACCTGTGCATTCCTATTTGATAGTTTTTTGCCTTTTGAGTAGTCGCTAAATTTTGTATTTTATACATATAGGTGACTAGAAATGGTGTGGGGCAGTCTGAACCTCAACGTTCTGTTGAGAGTGCAGCACCAGTTAATGTGCCTGCACCTCCTCCTTCTGTAGAAAAATACACTTAGTTACTGAGGCAGTATTTGAAATGATTAATGCACAGCTGACTGGGCAGGTGCGACCTGCGATGGTGCCAGTACAGGTTGGTGTACCCGAGCCTATAACTGCTAGGCAAGTGTCTGCTGAGGCTTTGGTTGAGATGTCAACTACTGAACAACAGCTGAAGCACTTAATGAGCTTTAGTCCGCCTACATTTACAGTTGCAGGATCCCCAACACAGGCAGAGGACTAGCTTTTGCGAGTCGAGAGGATATTGATGGCAATTGAGATAGAGGAGGGACAGAAGGTCACCTTGGCCACTTTCCCGTTGGAAGGAGATGCTCGGCTTTGGTGGGATGAGTTGGAGTTGCACCACTTCGCGGGCAGGTGACTATCAGAGCCCTCGATGAAGGAGTTTTTGAGACTGTTCTTGGCAAAAAAATTTCCATCGTCACAACGAATTGCCACGGAAAATGAGTTTCAGTGGTTGACTCAGGGTGAGGGTTGTGTGGATGACTACCTCCATGATTTTACTAGGTTGGGACGGTATGTGGGGTCTACTTTCATTGACAAAGAGCGTAAGACCAATAAGTTCTACGAGGGACTGCGAGATGATCTGAGGTTATTGCTCTCGGGTCCGATGAACCAAGGTTCCTAAGTGTTGGTGAATATGGCTCGTTCGTTAGAAAAAGAAATGAAGAGGGTGCAGGGCAAGAGGGACTTGGCTGTAATAAAGTCTGATTTCAAAACGCCGCGTCCTGGAAATCCTGACTACCGCAAGAGATGGGGTAAGATGTCAAAGTCTTTTGGACAGGCACCTTCTGCATGCACTTCTGGAGCAACATCAGGGCGAGGCCCGATCACATGTTTCACTTGTGTCAAGCCAGGGCATTTTGCCCGTGAGTGTACCAGTGGCCTTCCAACGATGGACAAAAAGGTAGGAGCATCGTATACTGAAAAGGGAAAGGAGGTGGAGTCCACTACGTCCCAATATGCTCTAGCCCAGCCAAGAGTGTACAATCTTGGCCAACAGGAGGCCATCAAACAGGCTGATGTCATCATAGGTATGAGTAGTATATAGTTTTCATGCGTTATATACTTTATGCATTGTGAATTTCCTGTGTATAACTTGATAAGTATAGACTTTATTCTTATTCGGGATCATCCGATGAGGGCACTGTTCGATATAGGTGCTTAGCATTCTTTTTTATCTGAGGACTTCGTATCGCGGATCAGAGTGCCTACTCTTGTGTCGACCAATAGAGTAAAGTTGTTGTTACCTAACAGATGCATGGTGCGTGCAGATAAGTCTTGTTGTCTTGAGGTATGGATTGGAAGTTGGGATTTTAAATTAGAGGCATCTATATGGCTGATATCTAAGTTCGATGTAATCTTTGGTATGGACTGGCTCGCGGAGCAGCGTGCCTATATAGATTGAAACTCTAAGGATGTCACACTAGGATAGAACACCGAACGAGAGACTAAGTTTGTTGGTATGCAATAATCGAGCAAGATATTGATGTCTACTCTCCAGGTAGTCAAAGCTGTTCGGAAGGTCGCAGAGTTATTCTTCCCATTGTTGGAGGCTGTTGAGCCAAAGCCCAGTTTGAGTGACACTCTTGTCATACCAGACTACAAAGATGTGTTTCTTATGAATCTTCATGGGCTTCCACCCCAGCGGGAGATTGACTTCGCTATAGAGTTGGTGTCAGGTGCGAAACCTGTGGCTCGCTCATCGTACCGTGTTGCGCCAATAAAAATGGAAGAAATGAAAGTTTAATTGCAATAATTTCTAGAGCAAGTCTATATACGTCTAAGTATGTCACCTTGGAGTGCCCCAGTTCTTTTTGTGAAAAAGGACGGAAGCTTATGTCTATGCATTGATTATCGAGAGCTACATAAGCTGATGGAGAAGAACAAGTATCTGATTCTACGGATTGATGACTTGTTCAATAAGTTGGTGGGATCAACTGTCTACTCGAAGGTGGATCTAAAGTTTGACTATTATTAGTTGAGGATTCGGGAAGATGATATTCCCAAGGCAGCATTTGGTACATGCTATGGCCATTATGAGTTCACTGTAATGCCTTTTGGGCTAACAAATGTGTCATCGGTATTAATAGACTTAATGCATCGAACGTTTATAGAGTATTTGGACCTATTTGTGATCATCTTTATTGACGATATCTTGGTGTACTCTCAGTCTAAAGAAGATCATGCAAATCATTTGGGATGGTTTTGCACACCCTGTGGAGAAACAAGCTTTATGTCAAGTTCTCAAAATGCGAGTTTTGGCTGTCGTCAATGGCTTTTCTTGGGCATGTGGTTAGTGGAGATGGTATTGCGGTGGATCTAGCAAAGATAGTTGCGATATGGGAGTGGCCTGTGTTGTCTTCTGTAGCAGAAGTCAGGAGTTTCCTTAGGCTTGTTTGCTACTATAGGCACTTCATAAAGAACTTTTCACGGATAGCCTTACCTCTCACTACGCTGACGAGGAAAGATCAAAAGTTCTTTTGGATGCCTGAGTGCGTGCGAGCTTTTGAGGAGCTGAAGAGTCATTTGACTATGATGCCTATTTTGAGTTCGCCATGTGGTACAGACGACTACGAGATTTATAGTGATGCAGGTTGCGTTCTTCTTCAGTTCAGAAAGGTTATTGCTTATGGCTCATGCCAAGTTGAAAGTTCATGAGTGGAATTATCTAGTCCACGACTTGGAGTTGGCTGCTGTGATTTTTGCACTTAAACTGTGGAGCCATTATTTATATGTCGTGAAAGTTGACATCTTCACGGACCACAAGAGCTTGAAATACTTAGTAGATCAGAAGAATCTAAATATGTGGAAATAGAGGTGGATGGAGTTCCATGAGGACTACACCTTTGAGATACAATATAGTCATGGGAAGTGAAATGTAGTCGTAGATGCCTTGAGTCGACGGATTCCGGTAAGGGCAAGTTGGTTGCAGATGCACGATGAGCATCTGATCCAGGAGTTGGAGGCCTTTGAGATTTCTTGTGCTGACAAGAATTCTATTGATAATGTGTGTCTGAACTGGACGGAGGTACAGTATGACCTTGCGAACAGTGTTCAACGAGCAATGGAACTCGATGAGAGTATGAAATTCTATGCGGTGGTTGAGTCAAATTCCCAATTCTCCATGGAAAACAGTCTTTTTAGAAAAGATGGTCGTTTGTGCATCCCGAATATGGGTAAACTACAGGAAGAATTGATGTATAAGGCACACTTCACGAAGTACTTAATTCACCAAGGGAGCCCAAAGATGTACAAGGACATGAAAAAGATGTTCTGGTGGCGGGGTTTGAAGAAAGATATAGCTCTTTACGTGGCAAAGTGCCAAACTTGTGCCTTAGTAAAAGTTGAATGTCAAATGCCTAGAGATTTCCTGAGGTCGTTACCAATTCCTGTATGGAAGTTCGATGATATCTCTATGGAATTCGTGCACGGATTGGTGAGATCACAGAGCGAAAATGTTGTCTTGTGGGCTATCGTTGACCGATTGACAAAAGTATCTAACTTCATACCGAACAAGAAGGATGTTTCAGTGGAAAAATTGGCTAAGTTGTACGTGGACAACATAGTACGATTGTACGGTGTGCTACGTAGCATCATCAGTGACTGAGACGGGCACTTTACTTCGAATGATTGGAGACTAATCCACCAATTATTGGGTACGAAACTGCAGTTCAGTACGGCCTTTCATCCGCAGACGGATGGCCAGACCAAAAGAACCAACATAACAATGGAGGATTTGCTCCGGATGTGCGCCTTGGATTTCAGGAAGTGGTGGGAGGACCATCTCTATATGATCGAGTTTGCCTATAATAATAGCTATCAAGATAGTATTCAGATGGTGCCCTTTGAAGCTTTATACGGTAGTAAGTGTCGTACTCCTTTAGCTTGTGCGGAAACAGGCGAATCAAAGTTGTATAAGCGGAAGGAAGTCGAAGATGCAAATTCGACTATCCGCTTGATACGTGAGCGGCTACTGGTGGCCCAAGATAGGCATGCAAAGTACTACAATGCTTGATGAGTGTTATTATATAAGTCCTTTTTCTATCATATTTGTAATCATGTACACTATTATCTACCTCCATTCATTATAATTGCACGAAAATAGTTAAGAACTTGAATTATAATGAATAGAAGAGCTCAATTTAAATTTTCCTTCATTTTACTTATTAAGTTATTTATTTATTTATTCATTAATATTCTTAATGCAAGTATTGCAAGTCCTTGGAACTAAAAGTCTTTGAGCAAGCAGAGGTGTTCACAGATCCAAGACGACTGATGGTCGGGCTTTGGATTGGGCACCACACGGGTAGGGACACGCTCGTGTCACTACTCGTGTTCTTATCAGGACGGATCAAACTTGGCTCCCTAATAAACACACGGTCGTGCTACCAGCAGTGAAGAACACATGACCGTGTTCCTAGCCATGTCAAATGACACGTCTCACAACCAGGCATGCCTTTTCTTTTAAAAAATGTCGAGACACACCGTTTACACTCAACACGGCCCATGACACGGCCATGTTAGAACCCATATCCGACATCAGTTTGCTTGAAGACTATAAAAACCTGCAAAATAATTAGAATGGAGTTTTTTTGGACTAAAGGACTTGGAGAACTACTGGAGGAAGAAAGTGGAGCACTCAAGTGAAGGGGAATCACAAGAGATAATCCTTATGATCTTAATCTTCATGTATCTCTTTTAATCTTCCCCTTTTATTATTGGATCCGAACTTTATTTTTACATTTCGCATGAGACTTGTTCTTTGAAACGATTCACTAATCATGTATTGTGGTTTTTATATCAGATTTGTGGTATTTTATCCATATCTGTGGTTTCAAATAAAGAGATTAATCCTAGATCTAAAGTTATTATTTGTTTTTATATTAATCTCAAACTTCTATATTGAGAAATTGGAAGGCTATGATGATGACTTATAATTTCATTCTCTGGTGTTCTCTCTCTTTGTATTTCAAATTTCATGATCGAGAGATATGTTGTTTGGATAACGACATTATGGATAATGAGATTCGTGGTATCTTAGAGATAGGATTTCATGGACTTTTGTATTAGATAGGGTTATTTTATTAATACAAATTTGAGTTTTGTGAGTTGTTCGAGAGAAAACTCACTCAACTTAGGTTTAGGTATTAGATTGCTCGAGAGAGAATTCGATGAAGATCGAACCCTTACAATACAATGAATTTGATAATATGGTTAATACATTGTTACATATAGTTGAATTAAAGAGTGAATTTTCTCATGTGATTACTCATAGACTTTCTGCTTTTTATCATCCTTAATTCTCCAGTGTCACTTTATCCAATTAGTCCTTGTAATGCTAGTTTAGATTTAACAACCAATTTTAAATATAGGTACGATAATAGAGTGAGAGTGAGTATGAGTACTTGAAAAGACCCTGAGGAATACGACACAAGATGTGGAATTTTCATATAGTATGATTGATAGGTGCGCTTGCCTGAGATTAAAATCAATCTAGCTTATGCTTATCTACATCGTTTATACTAGAGTGTAGAAAGAATCTGCATCAAGTTATAATTTATAAACATCAAGTTTTTGGCATTGTTGTTGGGGACTCATTTTCAATATTTTGAAAGCTTAAACTCTATTAATCTACCAACTTTTGATTACTAACATATGATTGTAATGTAAAAGACGAACAGAAATAAGCTGGAAGTGGTTTTAATTGAAACTTTATTATCTGAAAAATGTATATATTACAAAGGTATGACCTCCCTTATATAGAATGGAGGAGAGATGAGAGAAAACAAATAAGAGATGTGTGACTAAAAAATTACATGACACAAGCGGACTATACAGACACAAACCGCACAAGCCGCACGGTTAGACAGAAGGGCTAACCGCTCGGCTACTGCCACAGAGAGAGAGAGAGAGATCTCCATGGGAGACCGCTAGACCGCCCGGTATCCAAGTCGCCAGAGGCAAACCACTAGACCGCTTGGACCTCAGACAGCAACACACATCAACCAAACTGCTGAAGAGTAATAGCAAAACCGCGCGGTCATCAACCCGCCAAGCTAGACCGCCAGACCGCCCGGTCACCAACTTCAAAACTCCCCCTCAAGCTGGAGCATATATATCGATCATGCCCAGCTTGTCACAAATATGAGGAAGCGAGGCAGATACTGGCTTGGTGAAGATGTCAGCTACCTCTTTGTCAGAAGTGATGAAGGGAGTGCAAATTTATTCTTTCAAAATCACTTCACGAATAAAATGAGAGTCGACCTCAATGTGCTTGGTTATTTCATGGAAGAACGGATTTTTGGAGATGTATATGGCAGCATTGTTGTCACAGAACATAGGTAGAGAATGGTTGTAGACCTCTCCTAAATCCAGCATGAGAGCCCGTAGCCATTTTTACTCACAAGTGCTCGATGCCATACTCCGATACTCTGCTTCAGCACTGGACCTGGAAACAATAGACTGCTTCTTGCTCTTCCAGCTTACCAGATTTCCCCCAACAATAGTGCAGAGTCCGGAGGTATATTTGCGATCCCCTTTGTCATCAGCGTAACTCGCATCTGAGTATGCTTCAACCCTCAGATGACCATTCTTTGAAAGAGTAGACCTTTCCCAGGCGCTGCTTTGGCATACTCCAAGATCCGCAAGGCGGACTGTAGATGGCAATCCCTAGGTGCTTGCATGAATTGACTCACCTTGCCCACAGCATAGGAAATGTCGGCCCTGGTCACTGTGAGATATATGAGCTTACCAACTAGATGCCTATACCGAGTAGTATCTGAAAGAAGAGACGAATCATCTGTCCAAGTTTTGTATTCTACAATTATCATGGGGCATCGGGTGTAACACCCCAGTTTTGTAAGAGGGTTAGTCTGCAGTTCTGGAAATTTTTGGGTTTCTGGCAGGGGTCACACAGCCTGTGACACGGGCGTGTCGCAGGGCGTGTCGAGCCCGTGTCGACACTCGGCCCAAGTGTCGACACTTTCACTCAACAATGTGTCGAGAGTTGGGCACACGGCCTGCGACACGGGCGTGTCGCAGGGCGTGTCGAGCCCGTGTCGACACTCGGCCCAAGTGTCGACACTTTCGCTCGACAATGTGTCGAGAGTTGGGCACACGGCCTGCGACACGGGCGTGTCGCAGGGCGTGTCGAGTCCGTGTCGACACTCGGCCCGGGGTGTCGACACTTTCGCTCGACGAGTGTCGAGTGTCGAGACTGGGGCACACGGCCTGTGACACGGGCGTGTCACAGGGCGTGTCCCGCTTGGTCGACGATCTTCGCTCGACGTTTTTCTGTGGTGTCGACACAAAGGCTGTCGACGAGTGTCGATACTTGGCACACGGCTTGGGATACGGGCATGTCCCATGCCGTGTCACCTCTCGGGTTGGTTTCGGGGCCGTGTCGTTGGAGGCACACGGCTGGCCACACGGCCGTGTCACTGAGGACACGGGCGTGTTGGATCGAACACGGGCGTGTCGGATGCCCGTGTGCTATTCCAGGCACGTCGATTCGAGATGGCGAATGAGGCACATGGCCCTGGATACGGGCATGTGCCAGGCCGTGTTCGGCCCAGGTCTTTTATTTTTCTGTCGGATCGTGGCCATTCTTTCCCAGATTTTAGGATCTGACGGTTCAGGACTGTTCTTGGGGAGTTAAGTCCGAGAATATGGTTGAAAACCCTCATTCTTCTCCAAGCACTCTCTTACTAAAGATCTAGAGAGAAGTGAGAACAAGGAAGAAGGAGAAGGAGAGTTGGTGCTGTAGGAGGGGTTTCGGTGCTCCAAATCGCGAGCCGAGTCCAGATCCGTGGACCTTAGATCGTTGCGAAGGTTTTCATCCGGCTATTTTGCCATTACAAGGAAGAAGAGTCGGAAGGTAACGACACTTCTCCTCTCGGTCTTAGGATACATGTTTTAGCATCATTTATTCTTCTTTCTAGTTTTTTTGGGCACCAAACTCTCAAATGAGAGGGGTTTTGGTTTGCCAAAGTTCAAGAGGAACCTCCGGGTTGATTGAGTCCGTCCCCGGCATATTTTTGCATTAGGGATCCGCTCCATTAGTGGATTAGGCATGGTGGGTGAAGCCGTTGTCGCGACCGTTAGTCCGACTCGGTGATGTTGCATAAAAACGCTAAGGATTCGTAGAGATTCCGTTGCGGCAAGATGTCGTTTGTGATGTGGTGATGTTTCCCTCTTTTTCTCGAGTGAGTACGTGTAGTCGGAATCGGACAAGGTTAGCTCCTCGTGGCGGTAGATGTTTTCCTTGGTGGACAAGGTTAGCTCCGCATGAGTTGGAGATGGTTTCCTTGGTGCGCGGAAACGCTGCAGTACAAATGAGGGACTAGGGTGGATTTGTCTTGGTTTGTGTTGTACCAAGGCGTGGCTAAGTCTCCGTGGTCGGCTGGCTATCCCGTGACGTTCACGTCATGTGTGGAGAGTGTCCCGGCGAGACTAGTCCCCTTCTGTGTGACTGACAAGAGTTCCAAGCATGGGGACAAGCCCGGGCAATGAGGCCATGAGCGGGTGGGGTCCGGCAAGGCTTCTTAGAATCGGTCAGTTTTGTGTTTGTTGGAATCCTGACATGAGATGTCAGAGCTTGTAGGCAAGCCCGGGTCTAAGACATTGAGCGGGTGGGGCCTTTGCAAGAGTTCCATGTGGCGGCCTGTGTGCCGATGGGGGGGGGGGGGAAATGGTTTTTACACCTTTTGTTTGTGGCTTTATGCCAATGGGGAATCGATGAGTACCCATATGATGTGATGATGTGCTAGATGCATACGAGTTAGGGTGCCTTGGGTGAAACCCAGGTTTTTGCATACATGATTGCATAAGTAGGCCCTTTTATTATTTGCTCAACCAGTAGAGAACATGTATGATGTGTGTGACATCCAAGCCTGTTTCTGTAGTTGTTCTTCTTGCTTATGATTATTGCATATGAAGTGCTAACTTGCAGGTTGGAGCGGTACCCCGGGGTCCGTTAGGGGCGACCGGGAGGAGATGTGTTGTTACACAGTTTGAGGTCAGCCTTTGCTGACCCACGTTACTATTAAATTTTACAGGGCAAGGATCACACGCAGGAGCTAGCTCGTCGGCCAGAAAGGCCTAAGCCTCATGAAGTGCTTTACTTTTGTAGCTTTACTTCTGTGATGTTATATGTTTGAGACTCATGTTGTCCGGCTTACATGCCGAGGTAGACTAGGAGTGCTAAGCACATTCATGACTGTTGTATTATTTGCTTTTGGACACTTGTTGTAGGCCATAAGGCCATTTGTTTTACTCTTTAGTGGTGGATAACTTCTAGTCCTGTTTTGTCTTCGCTGTGTTATGCAAAGAGTTTTGGATGTGGGTAGCTATATCAACTTTTAATACTAAAGCTATGGCGTCCGTATGTTGTGGGTCCCCGGCCGAACCCATATTATACATTCATTACATGGGAGGTGTTATAATTTGGTATCAGAGCCAGGTTAGATTCAAGGTAAAAGCGTAGAGAAGTTATCCACATAAGAGTAATGCGGGACCATGAGTATCCTTATGTTTAAGTCCTGAGGTTTGAGACTGATTCCTTGTTTCTTGTTTCTTGAAGAGTGCAAGCAACGAGGCGGGAACGTCAAGAGCAAGAGAAGAGCTTTCGGCGAGCAGTGCTACTGCTCCAGGTCTTTTGGGCACGGGTGTAAACCCGGCCGACTTCTGCCGCATGCTTGCAGAGGCGATGGTGGTAGCCCAAGCTGCAGCGGCAGCTCAGGTAGCAACCCCTGCTACACCGAACACGGCGACTGCCGTGCCAGGTGGAGAGGCTAGGCGAGTGGAGCCTTTGGCGGAAAGGGTGGTTGTCGGACATGGAGACCGACACATGAAGTACTTCCTGAGTTTCCATCCCCCGTCATTCAAGGGAGTGGGTACGCCAATAGATGCGGAGGACTGGTGGGTTCGCATTCAAGAGCTGCTAAGGGCGGTTGAGACGCTAGAGGAAAAGAAAGCTGAGTATGCGGCTTTGATGTTGGAAGGAGGCGCCAAGTTATGGTGGGTGAGCCATAGCGGCCGCCAGTTCCCGAGACGCACCCCGTCGGTGGAAGAGTTTGGGGATGCTTTCCTAAGGAGGTATATTCCAGTTTCTACACGATTGGCCCTTCAGAGGCAGTTTCTGCATTTAATGCAGCGAGACAAGACAGTAGATGAGTACGTGCAGGAGTTCACCCGTTTGGGTCGTTACGCGGGAACGACTATGGCAGATGAGGTAGAGAGGGATAACCTCTTCTACCAGGGGCTGAGGGAGAACCTGAGACAACCCCTCATCTCTATGAAGAGGGAGGGATTTAATGAACTAGTTGAGGCTGCCAGGACTCTGGAAAGTGATTTGGAGCGAACCCAACGCCGAAAGGGTTTTACTCCCAAGCAAGGGGAAGGGAAGCCTTCCCAATCTCATGGAAAGTCTGAAGGGAGTAGGTGGAGGAAGAAGCCACACACTTCCAGATCCGGTGAGAAGAGCAACTGGATGCCTGGAGGTTCACACTCTAGGGGACCGCCGACATGCTACAACTGCGGTAAGGTGGGGCACATAGCTCGTGTTTGTCCCCAAGGAGGAGCGGGGCAAGAGGTTAGGCAGGAGCAGACTATGCGCTCCGGCCCCAGTGTTGTAGAGAAAGGGAAGATGGCGGAGTCGAGCGCTTCTCGGTTCCAACTGGTGCAACCAAGGGCTTACAACCTTGGACAGCAAGAAGCGATCCGCCAGACCGATGTTGTGACAGGTATGAAGAAAATTTAAGTTTAAATTTTGTGCTTCATCCTTTTAGACTTTTGTGTGATGTCTATGTTGTAGGCTTCGTGTTAGTTTTCGGGTACCCCACTAGGGTATTGTTTGATACGGGAGCATCACACTCATTTCTTGCGGAGAGCTTCATCCAGAGAATAGGAGTTGAGTCTATCTCAGCGGACGCAGAGTTGAAAGTGCGCATGCCCGATGGGTCATCCATGACCACTGGGGCCAAAGGGCGCATCTGTTGGGAGCTAGATGGAGTTGACTTCATTTTGGTAGCAGCGATTTTACCGTTGGTTGAGTTCGATGTCATTTTGGGCATGGACTGGCTTGCAGAGCAGCGCGCCAGTATTGATTACCTATCTAAGGTAGTGACTCTAAGGTGAAAAGGGCAGACAGAAGTCAAATTTGAGGGTCTTTGTGGGGTGGCCTATTCCCTGATTTCGGCCATGCAGTTGGTGCGGGCGGTTAACCAGGGTGGTATAACGCTTGTAGCGTTATTGGAGGTTCGTCTCTCCCAGTTGTCTATTGATGAAGTGCCCATAGTGGCAGAGTTCAAGGATGTATTTCCGGATGAACTTCCTGGAGCGCCACCTCGGAGGGAGATCGATTTCTCAATCGAGTTAGTGTCGGAGGCTAGGCCGGTGTCACGTCCTCCGTTTAGGATGGCACCAAAGGAGTTGGCTGAACTTAAGGTATAGTTACAGGAATTGTTGGATCAAGGGTATATCAGACCCAGTTCTTCACCGTGGAGTGCGCCGGTGTTGTTTGTAAAGAAGAAAGACGGCAGCATGCGGCTATGCATAGACTACCGAGAGCTGAATAAATTGACCGTCAAGAATAAGTATCTGATTCATCGGATAGATGACTTGTTCGACCAATTGGTAGGGTCAGTGGTGTATTCAAAGTTGGACTTGAAGTCAGGCTATTATCAGTTGCGAATTCGGGATGAGGACATCCCCAAGACTGCCTTTGGTACAAGGTATGGGCACTTTGAGTTTACGGTGATGTCGTTCGGGCTGACGAACGCACCATCTGTGTTCTTGGATCTTATGAATCGAGTATTTCGTGAATACTTGGATTCTTTTGTGGTTGTCTTCATTGATGACATCTTGGTGTATTCCAAATCGGAGGTGGAGCATGAGACCCACTTGAGAGTGGTCTTGCAAGTGTTGAGGGAGAATCAGTAGTATGCAAAATTCTCCAAGTGCGAGTTCTGGTTAGAGAAGGTGGCATTTTTGGGCCACGTGATTAGTGGGGATGGGGTGGCAGTGGATCCAACAAAAGTGGAGGCCATCAGAGATTGGCCAGTCTTGAGGACCGTGGCGGAAGTCCGAAGTTTTCTTGGACTAGCCGGGTATTACAGGAGGTTCGTGGAGAATTTTTCGCGGATAGCCCTACCCCTCACCTCAATCACTCGTAAAGATCACAAGTTTGTGTGGACTCAAGAGTGCAGCCAAGCATTTGAGGCACTGAAGGAGAGACTGATGATGGCTCCAATCCTAAGTCTACCGCAAGGGATAGAGGGATTTCAGATTTTCAGTGACGCATCAGGATGCGGTTTGGGTTGCGTGTTGGTGCAACATGGCAAGGTGATAGCTTTTGGGTCTAGACAACTGAAGCCACATGAGTGGAATTACCCCGTCCATGACTTGGAGTTGGGGCGGTAATTTTCGCGTTGAAAATATGGCGGCATTATGTTTATGGTGCAAAGGTGGAGATCTTCACGGATCACAAAAGCCTGAAGTATCTCTTGGATCAAAAGGACTTGAACATGCGGCAACGCAGGTGGGTTGAGTTTCTTGGAGACTACGAAGTGGCAATTCAGTATACGCCAGGTAAAGCCAATGTGGTGGCTGATGCCTTGAGTAGGAAGTACTCGGGGCAAGGGAATTGGATCGAAGCTCATGATGAGCGGTTGGTACGGGAATGGGAATCCCTTGGTTTGGAATGTGTTGCAAGAGGAGAGTACAACGAGGCTCGGTTGAACTGGATTGAAGTGCAGAACGACATGTCCGATCGCATTCGGGAAGCGACTCGGTTGGATGTGGAGTTTCAACCTTTGTGTTGGAGACTCAAACGGGAGAGAGCAGCGCCTGGGAGATGATTGATGGGATTCTGAGGAAGGACAGAAGGGTTTGTATACCGTAGTTCGGCAAACTCCGTGAGGAGTTGATGTTTGAGGCTCATTTCACAAAGTACTCCATTCACCCGGGTAGTACAAAGATGTACTTGGATATGAAGAAATCCATTTGGTGGCCGGGGTTGAAGCGGGACGTAGCTTTGTATGTGAATCGTTGCCAGACTTGCGCCTTGGTGAAGGCTGAGTGTCAGAAGCCGGGCGGGTTCCTGAAGCCCCTTCCAATCCCTGAATGGAAATTTGATGACATCTCCATGGACTTTGTGCATGGTTTGCCTAGATCGCAGCAGGGTAATGATGCTATTTGTGTGATCGTGGATCGCCTAACCAAGGTGGCTCACTTCATCCCAAATCGGAAAGAGGACAGCGTGGAGAAGCTGCTGGAGTTGTATGTTCGCAACATTGTGCGACAGCACGGAATTCCTAAGAGCATAGTCAGTGATCGAGATGGACGGTTTACGTCCAAGGACTAGAGATTGGTTCAGAAGAGCTTGGGCACGAAGCTAAAGTTCAGTACGACGTTCCATCCTCAAACTGATGGGCAAACGGAGAGAACGAACCGTACTATGGAGGATATGCTGAGAATGTGTGTTCTTGACTTCGGCAAAAAGTGGGAGGATCACCTCTTCATGGTGGAATTCGCGTACAACAACAGTTTTCAAGCAAGTATAAAAATGGCGCCATACGAAGCTTTGTATGGGAGGCAGTGTCGAACACCAATGTCTTGGGCAGAGGCGGGAGACACCAAAATTTTGGGAAAAGAGGTGGTAGTAGATGCTTGTGAGTTGGTACGGACCATTCAAGAGCGTATGAAGGTGGCGCAAGACCGATAAGCAAAATACTTTAATGATCGTCACCGGAAGTTGGAGTTTGCGGTAGGTGAGTGGGTCTATTTGAAGATCAAACCGTTCAAAGGCGTCTCACGGATTCGCCGACTCAAGAAGTTGAGTCCAAGGTTTTTGGGTCCTTTTGAAGTTATTGAACGGGTGGGAGAAGCAGCCTATCGGTTGGCGTTGTCCGCGGAGTTGAGTGGATTGCATGACGTCTTCCACGTCTCCGTTTTGAGGAAAGCCTTGGTGGAGGCTAGTGTGGTGATTCAGCCGGCATCGGTGCCGATTGAGGAAGACTTGAGGACGCAAGTCCTTCCAATCGCTATAGAGGATACGGAGACTCGGCAGTTGTGGAATAAAGAAGTTAAACTCGTGAAAGTTCGATGGGACAACTGCGGTCGTGAGGAGTTCTCTTGGGAGCGAGAACAGGCCATGCGAGAAGAATATCCAGAACTCTTCACGTCAGGTACGAGTTAAGTTTTGTATCCTTTTATTTTGTAATTTCGGGACGAAATTCTATTAAGTGGGGGAGAGTTGTAACACCCCAGTTTTGTAAGAGGGTCAGTCTGCAGTTCTGAAATTTTTGGGTTTCTGGCAGGGGGCACACGGCCTGCGACACGGGCGTGTCGCAGGGCTTGTCGAGCCCGTGTCGACACTCGGCCTAAGTGTCGACACTTTCGCTCGACAATGTGTCGAGAGTTGGGCACACGGCCTGCGACATAGGCGTGTCGCAGGGCGTGTCAAGCCCGTGTCGACACTCGGCCCAAGTGTCGACACTTTCACTCGACAATGTGTCGAGAGTTGGGCACACGGCCTGCGACACGGGCGTGTCGAGTCCATGTCGACACTCGGACCGGGGTGTAGACACTTTCGCTCGACGAGTGTCGAGTGTCGAGACTGGGGCACACGGCCTGTGACACGGGCGTTTCACAGGGCATGTCCCGCTTGGTCGACGATCTTCGCTCGACGTTTTTCCGCATTGTCGACACAAAGGCTGTCGACGAGTGTCGAGACTTGGCACACGGCTTGGGACACGGCCGTGTCCCAGGCCGTGTCACCTCTCGGGTTGGTTTCGGGGCCGTGTCGTTGGAGGCACACGGTTGGCCACACGGCCGTGTCACTGAGGACACGGGCGTGTCGGATCGAACACGGGCGTGTCGGATGCCCGTGTGCTGTTCCAGGCACGTCGATTCGAGACGGCGAATGAGGCACACGGCCCTGGACACGGGCGTGTGTCAGGCCGTGTTCGGCCCAGGTCTTTTATTTTTCTATAGGATTGTGGCCATTCTTTCCCAGATTTTAGGATCTGACGGTTCAGGACTGTTCTTGGGGAGTTAAGTCCGAGAATAGGGTTGAAAACCCTCATTCTTCTCCAAGCACTCTCTTACTAAAGATCTAGAGAGAAGTGAGAACAAGGAAGAAGGAGAAGGAGAGTTGGTGCTGTAGGAGGGGTTTCGGTGCTCCAAATCGCGAGCCGAGTCCAGATCCGTGGAGCTTAGATCGTTGCGAAGGTTTTCATCCGGCTATTTTGCCATGGCAAGGAAGAAGAGTCGGAAGGTAACGACACTTCTCCTCTCAGTCTTAGGATGCATGTTTTAGCATCGTTTATTCTTCTTTCTAGTTTTTTTGGGCACCAAACTCTCAAATGAGAGGGGTTTTGGTTTGCCAAGGTTCAAGAGGAACCTCCGGGTTGATTGAGTCCGTCCCCGACATATTTTTGCATTAGGTATCCTCTCCGTTAGTGGATTAGGCATGGTGGGTGAAGCCGTTGTCGCGACCGTAAGTCCGACTCGGTGATGTTGCATAAAAACGCTAAGGATTCGTAGAGATTCCGTTGCGGCAAGATGTCGTTTGTGATGTGGTGATGTTTCCCCCTTTTTTTCGAGTGAGTACGTGTAGTCGGAACCGGACAAGGTTAGCTCCTCGTGGCGGTAGATGTTTTCCTTGGTGGACAAGGTTAGCTCCGCATGAGTTGGAGATGGTTTCCTTGGTGCGCGGAAACGCTGCAGTACAAATGAGGGACTAGGGTGGATTTGTCTTGGTTTGTGTTGTGCCAAGGCGTGGCTAAGTCTCCGTGGTCGGCTGGCTATCCCGTGACATTCACGTCATGTGTGGAGAGTGTCCCAGCGAGACTAGTCCCCTTCTATGTGACTGACAAGAGTGCCAAGCATGGGGACAAGCCCAGGCAATGAGGCCATGAGCGGGTGGTGTCCGGCAAGGCTTCTTAGAATCGGTCAGTTTTGTGTTTGTTGGAATCCTGACATGAGATGTCAGAGCTTGTAGGCAAGCCCGAGTCTAAGACATTGAGCGGGTGGGGCCTTTGCAAGAGTTCCATGTGGCGGCCTGTGTGCCGATGGGGGGGGGGGGGAAATGGTTTTTACCCCTTTTGTTTGTGGCTTTATGCCAATGGGGAATCGATGAGTACCCATATGATGTGATGATGTGCTAGATGCATACGAGTTAGGGTGCCTTTGGTGAAACCCAGGTTATTTCATACATGATTGCATAAGTAGGACCTTTTATTATTTGCTCAACTAGTAGAGAACATGTATGATGTGTATGACATCCAAGCTTGTTTCTGTAGTTGTTCTTCTTGCTTATGATTATTGCATATGAAGTGCTAACTTGCAGGTTGGAGGGGTACCCTGGGGTCCGTTAGGGGCGGCCGGGAGGAGATGTGTTGTTACACAGTTTGAGGTCAGCCTTTGCTGACCCACGTTACTATTAAATTTTACAGGGCAAGGATCATACGCAAGAGCTAGCTCGCCGGCCAGAAAGGCCTAAGCCTCATGAAGTGCTTTACTTTTGTAGCTTTACTTTTGTGATGTTATATGTTTGAGACTCATGTTGTCTGGCTTGCATGCCGAGGTAGACTAGGAGTGCTAAGCACATTCATGACTGTTGTATTATTTGCTTTTGGACACTTGTTGTAGGTCATAAGGTCATTTGTTTTACTCTTTAGTGGTGGATAACTTCTAGTCCTGTTTTGTCTCCGCTGGGTTATGCAAAGAGTTTTGGGTGTGGGTAGCTATATCAACTTTTAATACTAAAGTTGTGGCGTCCGTATGTTGTGGGGCCCCGACCGGAACCATATTATACGTTCATTACAGGGTAGGTGTTACATCGGGCAGGTTTGGCGCCAGTCAATCCTGCTTCTTTTAAAAGATCAAGGGCATACTTATGCTGGGAGAGGACTAAGGAGTTGGGCTTCCGAGGGATTTCGATCCCCAAAAAGTACTTCGAAGAGCCCATATCTTTCATGACCAGATGTTGATGAAGATGCCGCTTTGTCAAGGCTAACCCTTCCTGATCATCGCCAGTGAGAAGAATATCATCGACGTACACGGCAAGAACCACCAGTCCCGAGGAGGTTTTGCGAATAAATAGCGAGTGATCGGCAGAGCTTCGCCCAAAACCAATGGCCGCCACGATGCCGCTGAACTTGTCAAACCAAGCTCGAGGGCTCTGCTTGAGGCCATAGATTGCCTTCTTCAGCCGGCATACTCGTGTCTCCCCCTGAACAACATACCCAGGAGGTTGCTCCATGTAGACGACCTCTTGAAGATCACCATAAAGGAAGGCATTCTTGACATCCAGCTGGGAAATCGGCCACTCTCGATCGACCGCCACAGAGAGAAGGACTCGTATAGTGCTGAGACGAGCCACGGGAGAGAAAGTGTCAAAGTAATCAACACCATATGTCTGAGTAAAGCACTTAGCAATAAGGCGAGCTTTATAACGGTCCATTGTGCCGTCCGGGTGAAATTTGACCACAAAGACCCTGCGACAGCCAACAACATCAGTACCGAAGGGAGGAGGAACAAGAGTCCAGGTACCCCGCTCAGTGAGGGTTGCTATTTCCTCATCCATGGCCATCTTCTAGTGAGGGATAACAAGGGCCTCCTGGTAGGAACGAGGTGTGGCAGTGGCAAAGATAGCCAGTGCTAAGGCCATGCGAGAAGAGGTAAGGCGATCATATGAAACAACAGCAACAAGGGGGTGTAGGGTACACGTCCGCACCCCTTTGCGAAGAGCTACAGGAAGGTCAAGGTCGGCGGCGCCCTCGAAATTCGGAGCATCCGTGGCAGAGAGAGCTGGCCTGGGAGGATAGAGCGACGGCGGAGGAGATGAGGGAGATGGTGGCAGAGACGTGGGAGAGAGAGGCGGAGGGGGAGGAGGGGACGGAGACAGTGTAGGGGTGGTGATCGCAGTAGGAGACGAGAGAATGAAGGGAATAGCAGGAGAATCCAAAGCTGGGGGAAGAGGAGAGGAAGGTCGAGGAATAGAAGAGGAGTCATCCGAGAAGTAGGAGGCATTCTCGAAGAAGGTAACGTCAGCGGAGACGAACTGCTGACGAAGAACGGGGTTAAAGCAACAGTAGCCTTTCTGAGTGGTGGAGTATCCCAGAAAGACACATTTGGTGGAGCGAGGGGAGAGTTTATCACGGGTGGCAGATGTGGCATGCACAAATGAAGTGCACCCAAAGATCCGAAGAGGGAGAGGAAAAGGCTCCTTGCTCGGATGCAGAATGGAGAATGGGGTGTTCCCGTGAAGAACTGTGGAGGGATGGCGATTGATAAGGTAGCAGGCAAGGAGAACAGCATAGCCCCAATATGAGCGAGGGACATGCATCTGGGTCATCAACGTGCGAGCGACATCGAGGAGTGATGGTTTTTGCGTTCCGCCACCCCATTTTGTTGGGAGTTATAAACACAGCTGGTCTGATGAATAATGCCATGTTGCACATAAAAAGAGGTAAAGTCATGACTCAAATATTCTTTAGCATTGTCAGAGCGAAAGGTTTTAATACAAATACCAAACTGGGTTTTAATTAACTGATAAAAAGATATACATACATTAAAAAGTTCAGAGCGATCTCATAAGAGATACACCCAAGTACATCGAGAAAAATCATCAATAAAAGTTACAAAATAAGAACTACCCCGACCAATGGTGAGGGTAGGAGCAGGTCCCCAGACATCAGAGTGGACAAGATCAAATGGATGAGTAGAGCCCCGACCTTGCTTCAGTGGGAAGGAGGAATGGTGATGCTTGCCGAGTTGACAAGCATCGCAGTAGAGAGGAGTACTGGAGGGAGGGAGGTGGGGCAGAAGCTGATGTAGAAGCCGTGGCAGAGGATGACCGAGACGGAGATACCACTGGAGAAGATCCGTACAAGAAGATGAGAAAGCGGACAAGGCAGAAACGTTGTCGAGGAAGTAGAGGTCGCCGCTCTCAGTCCTAGTAGCAATCGTCCGTTGGGAGCTCGGATCCTGAAAAGAACAAGAAGTCGGAGTAAATGTCACAGAACACTGAAGCTGCTTGCATAAAGAGGTAACCGACAATAAATTGCACGGGACTTGGGCACATAGAGAGTGTCCGCTAGTCGAAGGGACGGAGTAATATGAACCCTCCCGACCCATAAACCGGGGAGGGAGAACCGTATGCAATGAGTACAGGGAGCAACCGATCATGCTGTTCGAGTAGAGAGAAGCACTGAGGATTGCCCGTCATGTGATTAGTTGCACCAGAGTCGATGAGCCATTTACCTTGAGTGACCACATGGGCACTACCTGAGGAGGTGACAATAGAGGCAGGCGGCTTGGAAGAGGAGGCAGAAGAGTCACCAGAGGGGTGAAGATGAGGATGCTTCGTCCAGCAGCGTTCGGAAGTATATCCGGTGCGGCCACAGTGAGAGCAGAGGTAGCGGGAAGAAGCACGTCTGCCAGACTGGTGACTGCGGCTACCAGAGCCACTCCGTTGAGTTTGATGAGCATAGTGGTCCGGTGGAGGAAGAGCGGGCAGAAGAGGGCGCTGAAGGAGAGAGGTGACAGCGGCGATGCGGGCAGCGGTGGCATCTAAGGTAGGAGATTCCGCCTCACACAGAATTTGCTTGCGGATCATGTCATAAGTATCAGGAAGCCGGAGCAGATAACACACAACCAGAAGCTCCTGGAAGTGCTTGTGTTATTGACCCAAATCCGCAGAAAAGGGGCGATTCTGAAGAATCTCAGCACCAAGAGCCTGAACCTGTTGGTATGCAACAACAGTAGACAAGGTAGGACGGGCAAGGAGGTCCGCATACAACGTGTAGATGCGGGAAGTCTGAGCCCCCTTGGAGTACAGAGCGGCAAGATGAAGCCAAGTAGCCTTGACCGTCTCAACATGACGGATGACGGGAAGGCACTCATCGGATAGGCTGTTAGCGAGCCAGGTATGCACAAGCGCGTCCCTCGCATCCCAGTCATCAAAGAGAGGTGAAGTGGTAGGAGGAGGGTCATCAACGAGATGGTGGTGTTTGCGTTGCGAGCGGAGGAGGAAGGTGAAAGAGACGCTCCAATCTGGGTAGTTGGAACCGACAAGCTTGGAAACGGTGCCAAGGTTCCTGGAAGGAGTAGGAGGAAGAGGAGGAGTTGGATGGGCAACAGGGGTGGTGGCAGGAGTGGTGGCAGTAGAAGCATCAGAAAGAGCCATAGGAGCAAACAACGGGAAGTTGTGCGGTTAGGAAACAATCCGCACGGATAGGAAGGAGAAGATCTGCAGCGATCACGAGGGCAGACACCAGCGGCCAGAAAAGCCACGACCAAGCCGCAGACCCAAGCAGAGGGAGAGAAGACAAGCGACTAGAAGATAGTCTGCGCGAACAGAAGCAAAGACCAACAAGGCACACAAGGCAACAGGTCGCGGCGATATGAAGCGGTGACTTAGCACAGGAAACAAAGAGGTCGCACACACAGAGGGCAACAACAAGAAGAGAAAGAAGCCGCGCGGACAGGGAAGGCGCACAGAATCAGGAGGAGAATACCTGCCTCTGATACCATGTAAAAGCCGAACAGAAACAAGTCGGAAGTGGTTTTAACTGAAACTTTATTATCTGAAAAAGGTATATATTACAAAGATATGACCTCCCTTATATAGAATGGAGGAGAGATGAGAGAAAACAAATAAGAGATGTGGGACTAAAAAATTACATGACACAAGCGGACTACACAGACACAAACCGCACAAGCCGCGAGGTTAGACAGAAGGGCTAACTGCTCGGCTACTGCCACAGAGAGAGAGAGATCGCCATGGGAGACCGCTAGACCGCCCGGTCTCCAAGTCGCCAGAGGCAAACCGCTAGACCGCTTGGACCTCATACAGCAACACACCGCAACCAAACCGCTGAAGAGTAATAGCAAAACCGCGCGGTCATCAACCCGCCAAGCCAGACCGCCAGACTGCCCGGTCACCAACTTCAACATGTAAGTTACTTTATTGTATATAATTGTAAATTAGTTTATTGCATAATTATATCACTTAATCTCTGTTTTGTAGTTTGTTAGTCTATGACCAGGGGGAGAAATTCTAGGCTAACAACATTTCATACTGTTCCGGAACGGATTATTCAAAACACTGACCAGAGGGACTTGTGAACTGATAACACAGATAATTCAAACAGACTTTTAGAAGAGGTGACAGTAAACTTAGAAGATCATCATCCAGATAATCCAGATAACATGGCAAACCAGAACGAGCAAACCATGTTTGACTTTGCTAGACCTAATCTCCAGGGTACTGGGTCAAGCATCGTTAGACCACCAATTATTGCCAATAATTTCGAATTGAAGCCGAGTATTATTTAGATGGTTCAACAGTATGTCCAATATGATGGCCTGCCAGATGAAGATCCCAACACACACTTAGCTGGATTCTTGGAGATATGTGATACATTCAATATCACTGGTGTTACCAATGATGACAATCGATTGTGGTTGTTTCCATTCTCACTAAGGCACAAGAAGAAGTAGTGGTTAAACTCATTACCTAGAGGGTCAATTACTACATGGGATATGATGTTTGAGAAGTTCTTATTGAAGAATATTCCACCGGCAAAGACTGCAAATCTAAGGAATGACATTTCTACATATGCTCAACTAGAATCTGAATCATTGTACGATACATGGGAACGATTCAAGGAAATATTAAGGAAGTGTGCCCATCATGCATTACCTTCCTGGCTTTAGATTCAGACCTTCTATAATTATCTCAATCCAGCAACTAAACAGATGACCAATGCGGCTAGTGGGGGCACCTTGAATAATAAGACACCTGAAGCAGCTCAACAGTTGATAGAAGAGATGGCAATGAACAACTATCAATGGACTACCGTGAGACAAAAGCCTAATAAGCCTGCAGGAATCTATGAAGTGGATGTTGTCACTGCCTTAGCTATTCAAGTGGAGAAGCTTCATCAGAAGATGGATAATCTATCTTTAGCATCGCACTCCAAGGTGCCAAAGCAATGGGACCCTTCATTTGGTGGAATATCTGGTTGTGAACCTCAAGTACATGAACATGTTGACTATATGGGGAACAATACCAGACCTCCCTTCAACCAAGCAAACAACCCATATAGTTCTACATATAATCTGGGATGGAGGAACCACCCCAATTTCTCTTGGAGAGGACAAGGAAATCATGGCAAACAACCTATGTTTGGACAACCACAACAACCAGAGCAAAGTAAGCCATCATTAGAAGATGTACTCACCAAGTTCATGCAAACAACTGAAGTAGCTTTCCGGAATCAAGAGGGCTCTATTTAGAATTTGGAGAATCAGATAGGTCAGCTCGCAAGGATGGTATCTGAAAGTCAATAAGGAACGCTTCCTGGTAATAACAAAACATACCCAAAGGAGCATGCAAAATTAATCAAATTGAGGAGTGGATTCAAAATCAAAGGAGTATCAACCAGCAATACCATATCCAGCGAAGCTGAACAAGGAGCGCATGGATGCGCAATATGGTAAATTCTTATCTATGTTTATACAATTACATGTTAATTTACCTTTTTCTGAAGTCATTCAAATGCCGAAGTATGCTAAATTTCTGAAGGACTTAATTTCAAATAAAAAGAAAATAGAAGAATTATCTTTGGTAATAATTAGTGAAGAATGTTCCGCTATTTTACAGAACAAATTACCACAAAAACTTAAAGATCCCTGTTCATTTTCAATTTCATGTTTAATCGGTTATTTACAAGTGACTAAAGCTTTAGCGGACTTAGGAGCTAGTATAAACTTAATGCCTTATAAACTATATTTGAAACTAGGTCTAGGAGAACTTAGCCCTACTAGAATGAGTATTCAATTAGCAGATCGTTCGGTTAAGTACCCTAGAGGAATATTAGATGATGTATTGGTTAAGGTAGATAAGTTTATATTTCCCGCCGATTTTGTTATTTTATATATGGACGAAAATGTAGAAGTGCCACTCATACTAGGTCATCTGTTCTTAGCCACATCTAGAGCTCTTATTGACGTTTTTGATGGTAAATTAGTTTTGCGAGTATGGGAAGATGAAGTAACTTTTCAAATCGGTAGCACAATAAAGCAATCTTTGGATAATGATGTTCGTTGCTACGTATGCCATGGTGTTGATAATATTATGACTTATATGAATTTTGAATCATATTATAGGGATCCTTTAGAGATTTGCATCACTAACAGTTGTCTAAAAGAAGACATAAATCAAGATATTGTTGAACATCTATATTATCAAGTTAACTCTGTTTCGGTGAATAAAACGTTTGAGTATAGTTTGATTACACAAGAAGATCTTGAAGTTCTTAAAAATAATACTAAGGATCCACCGATAGTAGAACTTAAAAAATTACCGGATCATCTTGAGTATGCATTCTTAGGATCTGATTCTACTTACCTAGTTATTATTTCTTCTAATCCTTCTGAAACTGAAAAACAAAAGTTAATAACTGTCCTAAGGAAGTATAAAGGTGCTTTAGCGTGGAAAATAACTGATATAAAAGGTATTAACCCCAGTTTTTGCACCCACAAGATCCTTTTGGAAGAAAACTATAAGCCTTCCATTCAACCACAATGTAGGCTAAATCCAAATATGAAAGAGGTAATGAAAGCTGAGATTGTTAAGTTGTTAGATGCTGGAATGATATACACTATTTCGGATAGTTCATGGGTTAGTCCTGTACAAGTCATTCCTAAGAAGGGTGGTTTAACGGTAGTAGCAAATAATAAGAATGAATTGATTCCAACACAAACAATAACAGGTTGCCATATCTGTATTGATTATCGGAAGTTAAATGATGCTACTAGGAAAGACCACCTCCCTCTACCATTCATTAATCAAATATTAGAATGATTATCAGGCCATTCACTACTAGAAAAATGACATTTAGCCATGCTTTTTTTTGAAACGGTAAAAAACCATGGCCAATAATGTAGTATTAGCCACGATACTTGAACCGAGGCAAATACGTTAGTATTAGCCACGGATGACTGAACCGTGGCAAAAAAAACACTTTTTGCCACGATTTGCCTATTTCGTGGCTAATAAGCTAGTATTAGCCACGGAAACCTGAACCGTGGAAACAAGTCGTGACATTTTTAGTCCCACACCGCCAATTTAAATAAAAATTTTGGGTTTATATAGCACATTCCGCAATGAATGTTTGAATTATCTGGGCTCGCGGGCGCGGCCGGCGGCGGGCGGCGGCGGGCGGGCGGCGGCAGACGCCAGCTGCGGCGGAATCTTTTTCATTTGTTATAGCCCCTTTAGCCACGGAAATTCAACCGTGGCAAATAAGGAGCTTTAGCCACGACAATGGGACCGTGGCTAATAATTGCTGAAAAGAGACCCTTTAGCCACGATTCTAAACCGTGGCTAAAATTCGCGGCTAAAACTATTTTTGCCACGGATTCAGCCTGGCTAATACTATTAGCCACGCTCGCATTGCCCACGCCCATTTGCCATGGGTAAGTCGTGGCTAAAAAGTATTAGCCACAGTTTTTGACTTTTAGCCACGACAATCTGCCGTGGCAAAAAGTATGTTTTTTAGTAGTGATTCTTATTATTGTTTTCTAAATGGACTTTCTGGATATTTCCAAATCCCTATAGCACCAGAAGACCAGGAGAAGATAACATTCACTTGCCCATTTGGTACCTTTGCCTATAGATGTATGTCATTTGGTTTATGTAATGCACCCGCCACTTTCCAAAGGTGCATGTTAGTTATATATAATGAGTATGTTGAAGATATTATGGAAGTGTTTATGGATGATTTCTCTGTGTTTGGTGACTCTTTTGATTTGTGTTTGAAGAATTTAGAAAACGTTTTGAGGAGGTGTGAGGAAACAAATCTAGTACTTAGTTGGGAGAAGTGTCATTTCATTGTGCAAGAAGGGTTAGTACTTGGCCATAGGATCTCAAGCCAAGGAATTCATATAGATAGAGCGAAGATTGAAACCATAGAAGAGTTGCCACCACCAACCTCTGTTAAGGAAGTCAGAAGCTTTTTAGTTCATGCCAGATTCTATCGTCGGTTCATTAAAGACTTCTCTTAAATATCTAAACCACCTACTAGGATTTTAGAAAAAAGACACACTTTTTATTTTTGATCAAGAGTGTCTGCAAGCCTTTGAATTCTTGAAAGAAAGATTAATTAATTCTCCTAAAATGATCGCACCTAATTTTGCTCAACCTTTAGAGATCATGTGTGACGCTAGCAGTTTTGTGGTAGGAGCTATTTTAGGACAACGCCAAAACAAACACTTTCACCTATATATTATGCTAGCAAAACACTTAATAATGAACATGAGAACTATACAACAACGGAAAAAGAACTCCTAGCAGTGGTATTTGCCTTCGATAAATTTAGATCTTATTTAACATTGTCTAAGGTGGTAGTATACACAGATCACTCTGCCCTGAGATATTTACTTGCCAAAGCGGAAGCAAAGCCTCGTTTAATCTGTTGGGTTCTTTTATTGCAAGAATTTGATTTGGAAATTAGGGATAGATGAGGGGCAGAAAATTTAGCGGCAGATCATCTCTCACGTTTAGAAAATCCACTACGAACAATGTTAGATGAGTATGAGATTAGTGATACATTTCCGGAGGAATCGCTGTTTGCATTATCTACAGATATAAATAATGATTATCCGTGGTTTGCCAACTATGCAAACTATATTGTGGCTAAGGTCCTTCCAAAAGATTTTTCATATCAGCAGAAAAAGAAATTTTTCTCTGACTTGAAATATTACTTTTGGGAGGACCCCTATCTTTTTCGGATATGTGCAGATTCCATTATACATAGATGTGTATCAGCGGAGGAGGGCTAGAAAATCTTGGAGCAGTGTCATTCAGGCCCTACATGTGGTCACTTTGGATTAAATCGCTCAGCTAAAAAGGTTATTGATTCTAGTTTTTATTGGCCCCTTCAATTCAGGGATGCCCAAAGGTATGTACTTTCATGTGATTCTTGTCAAAAATCATGTAATATTTCTAAATCGCAAGAAATGCCACAAACATTAATCCTTGAATGTGAAGTGTTTAATGTGTGTGGTATTGACTTTATGGGACCGTTTCCACTTTCTTACGAGAACAAATATATTTTGGTAGTTGTACATTATGTATCAAAGTCGGTAGAGGCGCAAGCTTTTCCTACTAATGATAGTAGAGTAGTAATTCAATTTCTGGAATCCTTTTTCGCACGATTTGGCACACCACATGCGCTTATTAGCGATAGGGGTACACAATTTTCTAATCTACAGTTAGATAAAGTATTACAAAAATATGGGGTCACACATAGGATAGCCACTCCTTATCATTCATAAACTAGTGGTCAGGTTGAAGTTTCAAATTAGGAACTTAAGAGAATCATAGAAAAGTCTATAGAATGGAATAGAAAACAATGGTCTAAGAAACTAAACGATTGTTTGTGGGAATATAGGACAACCTACAAAACACCCATAGGGACCACTCCCTTTAGATGACTAGTCTATGGTAAATTATGTCACCTACCTATAGAATTAGAACATAAATCGTATTGGGCAATACACT
Source organism: Platanthera guangdongensis (assembly GCA_039583875.1). Taxonomy (NCBI): domain Eukaryota; kingdom Viridiplantae; phylum Streptophyta; class Magnoliopsida; order Asparagales; family Orchidaceae; genus Platanthera; species Platanthera guangdongensis. Next base: position 165,854,433 of record CM077151.1, on the reverse strand, counting down.
CTTTGTATTTTGACACCAATTCTGTAGGGGAGAAACAAAAACTACAACTTAATGAATTAGATGAGTGGAGAACCATGGCTTATGAGAATTCTCGGATATATAAGGAGAAGACTAAACTATTCCATGATCATCACCTTCAAAAACCGAAGACATTCCAAAACGGTGACCAAGTCCTCCTTTACAATTCTCGTCTTAGATTATTCCCAGGGAAGTTAAGGTCTAAGTGGTCCGGACCTTTCCAAGTCAAAGAGGTTTTTCCCTATGGCACCATTGAACTAAGCTACCCTGAGAAGGGAGACTTTAAAGTCAATGGGCACCAGTTAAAACATTATTATGGGGAGTTTCCTCAAGATTTTTCTCGCCAGGAATCATGCCTCAGTCTAGACAAAAATTAAGTGTAGTTTATTAGATTTTCTAATATTTCATTATCGTTAGTAAAACTTTAGTTAAATTTTAGTATAAAAATCATTATAAAATCACTTAGAAAGTATTTTGATTTTAGAGGAGCACATGTGTTTGCACTCGCCCGTGTTCCAAGCCGCGTTCATGAAAACTATTTTTTCGGAGCATAACACGGGAGGACACATGCACGTGTACTTGGTCGTGCCGCTCTCCATTACATCCCGAGCTCCACACGGGTGGACACCCACCCGTGTGCCTAGCTGTGTCGGAGTTCGACGAAAATAAGTCGTGTAGGAGTTCGATGAAACAGCCATGTAGGGCAATGAGTTCGACGATGCAACACACGAGTCGCTACCCAACCGTGTGCGCACCCGTGTCTGAGTTCGACGAAAGTACGCTGTGAAGGCATTCGACGAAAGCAAGTAAGTTCGACGATGCAGCACATAGGTAGCTACCCAGCCGTTTGTGTACCCGTGTCGCAGTTTGACAAAAGAACGATAGGTGATGAGTTCAACGTTGCTGTACCCGTGAAGGATACAGGTTTCCCACATGCCCGTGTGATAGGTCATTTTTGCCTCACTGTTTCCCCATGAGTTTGACCACATGGGTCCACACACACCCGTGTTATTGACCGTGTTTGCCTAGCACGCTCATTTCCCATCAGTTTGACCACACGTCATCTTCGAACCCGTGTACTGAGCGATTTTAATTTAGTGAACACGGGTACACACGCCCATGTGGCAACCCGTATTCGACATATTATATAAGGCCGTGTGCTACCGGTTCTCTTCTTCCTCCTCTCCAATCCCTGGTTAAATCCCTAGCTTCCTGCACTCCTTCACGCCATGATCTCAGTTGGCAAATCTTTGCCCTCAAACTTCGCGGATCCGTCTCCTCTAATCTCGATATACTTTGCTAGGTAAAATTTCTATCACTTTTTTGTTTTTCAATTCCTATTTTCCTCATTTTCTACTTCTTCTGCTTCAGTCTATTCTAATTATTCTCTTTCTCAATCTTCTAAATTTTAGTTCTAAATCTTCTTCATCTTCATTCTCTTCTTCTTCTTCTAAATTTTATTTCTCTTCTCATTTCTCTTTTGCATTCTTCCTCTACAGATCATGTTGACGGGATGATCGCAAGGGGGACGCCATCGTCGTCCGAATCTCACTGCATTATCTATAGAGGGGCGTGGCAATGCTACGCACCTGGAGTTTACAGATCCGGCCCACGTTAATCGCTTTAACCGCCTACAATCCAAGATATTCCAAGATATTCGTACTATCAATTGGAGCATTTTAGAGGAGATCAATTTGGCTGTCGAAGTATGAGAGTTAGTGTATGTAGAGGGGTGGGCACAATTTTTTAATATTGATGAATTGGGATTTAAGGAACTTACGCTAGAGTTTATGTCAACTTTCTACCTAAACCTCAGGCCGACCATCACCGAGACGACCAACTCGCTGGAAGGACTTATTTTGTTTCGAGTTGCAGGCACCACCTATACTCTTTCTCTTATCCAGTTCATACAGTATTTAGGGGTGTATTAGGACACTTTCCTCTACAATGCTGCATATTCTGAGCTTCATCTTGATCTCCCCTCTCGTGACCACGCCGCCAATATCTGGTCTCGGCTTGCGTTCGATCTGTCCCCATATGAGGCCAAGAGGTCAAAGTCCTCTCAGTTGCATTCTCTCGCTCTTCATTACATCCACCATCTACTGAGTCATACATTGAGTTGCCCGGGCGAAAGCTCTGGTGTCGTGAGTAGACAGGATATTCTTTACCTCCACAACATGTCTTCACGATACCACATTCACTTGGGATACATGTTAGCACATTTAATTCTTGATCAGGCTGATAATTCCCGTATTGGGTCTATTTGTGTGGCACCCTACATCACTTACTTGGTGAAGAACATGAACATCTTCGATTCCCTCCCCTCGATGATAGTGGTAGCGAAGACAGTTCCTATCACCATGGCTAGTCTTCGATCCCTCCGCCTCATCACTGCACATCAGGCTCAGGGTAGACCTATTTATTCTATTGTGAGGAGCGGACTTCAGCTTGTCTCTGATTCCGACGATGATGATCATGATCTAGACGAGCCTCTAATTCCTCCATCCCAGTATACTCATCATTATGGAGAGTCTTCTGCCTCTCCTCCTTAACCGCGCTCTCAGTATTCACGTGATTTCAGTCACCTTTATGAGAACATGATCTCACCGTGCTTACAGAGTATAGAGGAATCACAGCTGGGACAAAGGCCACCATAGCTGAGATCAGGGATCACTTACAGATCTCTCATCCATGACCGATAGCTCCCTTCCCCCCTCACCTCCCCGATGATCCTTCAGATGTTGCTGACACAGCAATTTATTTTTAATTTCTCTGTAGTATTTTATATTTGGATATTTATATCATCAGACATTATATGCGTTCATTTGTGCACCTGTTGTACTACTGTTGCTCTTTTATTTAATTGATGTTCAGTTCTTTATATTACTTACTTTATCAGTCATTTATGTTGTATTGATTACACTGCAAATTTTAAGTCTGGGGGTGGATATTCTTAAATTCTAATATTTAACTACTATACATGGTTACAATTTGTTAAGAAACAAGACAAAATCTGAAACAAAAAAAATGTAGACTCATTAACCCCCCCCCCCCCCCCCCCCACCACCACCACCCCACCCCCCGAGTCAAATTATTTTTGTTTCTTTCTAAGCTTTAATTAATTCACTCACTTGGTATTATAACTAGTTAATTTGCTTTAGCAAGCTGATTAAAATGAATTGAAGTAGACTCATTGAGTGTACAAATTTGTTGATAGTAATTATGTATAGAAATTCATTAGCTTAATTTTCTCTATATAACTTATTTTTAAGATTAGTCCTCTATATTATTAATTAACGATCACTCTATTTTAGAAAATATAATTATCTATAATAAAGCAAGTCGAAGAGTGTAACATTTTGATAGTTTTGTATTTGGGAATCAAAATGGAGAATACTCTTTATTGGTATCTAGAACTTGCCCCTAGTGATCCTCAAAACATTCACATAAGCTAATTAGTTAGGGGGGAAATGACTTAGACCTCTCTTTGGATAGCTTGAGCCTTGCAAACCCAAAACCCTAAACATTACACCCTTGCACACCCAATTTGGACCTAATCCCTATTTCTTTTGATACACCACTACTACAAATCACCAAGGCCAAAAATCCTTACATATTAGCACATCTATCATTGAGTTTACACCTTTTGCTATGAGAATTACAAAATTTAAACATATGGTGTAAGGAACTTTGATAAGCTATTTATTGGTCAAGAAAAAAAAGAGAAACAAATATGAATATGCATCAAAATATTGAAGAGAAAAATAAAATAATACAAAAATTGGAAGTATAATAATTGTGAAGTCTAGGGGTGCCTTTATAATGTTGATGTATGTTAGGGTAATTACATAGCAAGTGGCTCAATCGTGATCTAGGTGTGATAAAAACCATCAAGTTTATCTTTGATTACCCACCTATGATCTTTTATCCTAAGCCAGGAAGTTACACCCTAATACAAGTCCTAAGGATCCAACCTTGCTTATCCTAACTAGTGTCGTGGAGAGGGTGTGAAAAGGCAAGCTTATGACTATCAATATTGATACTTTTAATTTTTGAAACACTAATGCCTACCCTATTAAGATTGTTATTTTCTCCTCACATTTGTTATGGATAAATATAATTTTATTTTTAGGAAAAAGTGAAAGATAGTTAAGAGATATATGGGAGGAATTTTAAGATAAAGTTATATTTAGAAAAGTCTTCTATACTATTTCTTATATAATTACAACAACAAATTTTTCTTTGAATTCATAACAACCAGCTTGCGGAAGAAAAAAAATTAATTATTGGTAACCCAAGTGTTTGGATTAGTTTTCTTAGAGACAAGCAAACACTTAAGTCTGGGGGTATTTGATGAGTGCTATTATATAAGTCCTTTTTGCTATCATATTTGTAAGCATGTCCACTATTATCTACCTTCATTCGTTATAATTGCACGAAAATAGTTAAGAACTTGAATTATCATGAATAGAAGATCGCAATTTAAATTTTCCTTTATTTTCCTTATTAAGTTATTTATTTATTTATTCATTAATATTCATAATGCAGGTACTGCAAGTCCTTGGAACTAAAAGTCTTTGAGCAAGCAGAGGTCTTCACGGATCCAAGATGACTGATGGCCAAGCTTTAGATTAGGCACCACACGGGTAGGGACACGCCTGTGTCACTACCCGTGTCCTTATCGGGAAGGATCAGACTTGGCGCCATGATAAACACATGGTCGTGCTACCAGCCGTGAAGAACACACGACCGTGTTCCTAGCCATGTCAAATGACACGGCTCATGACCAGGCACGCCTTTTCATTTCAAAAATGCCCAAACGCACTGTTTACACTCTACACGGCCTGTGACACGGCTGTGTTGGAACCTATGTCTGACATTTGCTTGCTTGAAGACTATAAAAACCTGCAAAAAGAATTAGAATGGACTTTTTTGGACTGAAGGACTTAGAGAACTACTGGAGGACTTAAGTGGAGCACTCAAGTGAAGGGGAATAGAAGGAGATAATCCATATGGTTTTAATCTTCATGTATCTCTTTTATTCTTCCCCTTTTCTTAGTGGATTAGAACTTTATTTTTATATTTTGCATGAGACTTGTTCTTTGAAATCATGTATTATGGTTTTTATATCAGATTTGTGGTATTTTATCCGTATGCGTGGTTTCATATAAAGAGATTAATCCTAGATCAGAAGTTATTATTTGTTTTATATGAATCCAAAACTTCTATATTGAGAAATTGGAAGGTTGTGATGATGACTTATCATTTCATTCTCTAGTGTTCTCTCTCTTTGTATTTCAAATTTCATGATCGAGAGATATGTTGTTTGGATAATGGCATTACGGATAATGAGATTCGTGGTATCTTAGAGATAGGATTTCATGCATTTTTGTATTAGACAGGGTTATTTTATTCATGCAAATTTGAGTGTTGTGAGTTGTTCGAGAGAAAACTCACTCAACTTAGGTTTAGGTATTGGATTGCTCGAGAGAGAATTCGATGACGATCAAACCTTTACAATACAATGAATTTGATAATATTGTTAATACATTGTTACATAGATTTGAATTAAAGAGTGAATATTCTTATGTGATTATTCTTAGACTTTCTGCTTTTTATCATCCTTAATTCTCCAGTGTCACTTAATCCAATTTGTCCTATTAATGCTAGTTTAGATTAAACAACCAATTTTAAATATAGGTACGATAATAGAGTGAGAGTGAGTACGAGGATTTGAAAAAACCTTGAGGAATACGACACGAGATGTAGAATTTTCCTATACTATGATTGATAGGTGTGCTTGCCTGAGATTAAAATCCATATAGCTTATGCCTATCTACATAGTTTATACTAGAGTGTAGAAAGAATCTACATCAAGTTATTATTTATGAACATCAATGTTAAACACCAAAACGTGGAGTTTGCGATGGGCGATCGGGTATATTTGAAGATCAAGCCATTCAAAGGCGTGTCCAGAATTCGGCGCTTGAAAAAGTTGAGTCTGAGATATCTTGGTCTGTTTGAAGTGGTTGAGCGAGTTAGAGAAGCTTCCTATCGGTTAGCTCTTTCAACGAAGCTAAGTGGCTTGCATGATGTGTTTCACATATCGGTGCTTCAAAAAATTGTGAAATAGCCAAGTCAAGTGATCATGGATGATCAAGTATAGATCGACGGTGGGCTGAGAACGAAGGTTAGATCAATTTGGATCGAGGATATGGAAATCAAGCAGCTACGAAACAAAACAATAGGGATGTTCAAAGTCCATTGAGATAATTATGTCTGAGAAGAACTGACATGGGAGCGTGAGCAAACCATGCGCGATGAGTTTCCCGAGTTGTTTGTAAATTAATGTTGTAACATTGTTTTGTGAAAGAATAATATGTTGTAATATATTAGTTGTTTTTTATTACCTACAGATGAGTAAATTTCGGGACGAAATTTCTGTAAGGAGGGAAGGTTTGTAACACCCCAAAATGGAAATAGAACTTTTGGAAGCTATCATCGGGTGACAGTGGGTATCGCTGGCGATAGCGATAGCACTCGACACTTTCGAGCATTGAGTAAACTTGAATAATCATTGAGTAAGGGACTATCACTTGGCGATAGTCTATATCGCGCGACGATACCACTCAACACTTTCAACAAATCGTTGAGTAGACTCAATGCATTCGATGCTTATGACTAATCGTCGAGTGAGCTATCGCGTGGCGACATTAGGTATCGCTCGGCGATACTTCCACATGTGGTCTGATACGAGTGCTATGGCCGTGAGTGCTATTGTATGCCAATTGTAGGCTCTGCTCCTGGTGACCTTGTGGGCTGCAGTTGAGGAAAGGCCAGAGAGCTGAAAGGGAAAGAGAAGGCTGAGCCGCATCTTGTCGTTCGCCATGATGGCTGGGACCATCGGCATTGGCATGGAGATTTGAGCAACCAGAAAGAGCTGAATTGTACCTGTGTTCCGGAAAGACTAGAATGAGAGTCTTAGGCCCTATGACGGAAAGACTAGAATGCTCAAGTATACTGAAAGTATCTAGCGTCTACCTAAATCACCTATAGGGGGTGAATAGGTGATGTTTTTGTCTTTTTGCGGATTAAAAAATTAATCAAAAATAAACAAGCACACAAATACAGAGATCTATAGTGGTTCCCCATATTGGGTATGTCCATTGTCCAGCCTCGCCTATCTACCATGTAGGGTTAGATTCGACTACTTCACCTTTCTCAGATTATCAACAATCTTACAACTCGGAGCAATGCTTCTACACCTCGGAGAACAAACTCTCCTACAACTCGATCCACACACGAATCTACAAACTCGATCTACAAACGGATCTACAAACTCGATCCACAAATGTATCTACAACTCTATCCACAAACAGATCGACAAACTCGATCCACAGACGGATATACGAACTCGAAGAAGCAATCTCCTACAATATTATATGATTATTACAATACAATAACGATGACAAGTCTTCTCTCCGACGTTCTTCGAAATAGTGATCTTGAGATTTGGAGAACTTGGAAAGTGGAAAGCTTTGAAGACTTTGAATTGTGAACCTTCAATCCTCTAACGACTAGATCTAGAGGAGAATAGATCTTTAAAGAAGAAGAAATCAGGTCGGGAAAGTCGAAGACGATGAATCTTTCACTTCAACGGCGACCAAACGGGAAGAAATCGGAGATGTCGAGCAGTTGGTTATGATTTTGAAAAGCCTTGTGATTTAGAAATAGAAATTAGCAAGATTAGTAAGATCCTTGATTTTCAAATCCATCCTAACATATATAGAGAGAGAATAGAAGCAATGTCTATAAAGGAATTCAAAAAACGGAACCCTGAATAATACTGTGCATGACTGACTGAACCCGTCACGGGAACAAAAAAATGCCTAAGTCAAATTTGGCGAGAATCGTCGAATATCAATAATGATACTCGTCGATTCTATATAGTATATTCGACGAATAATACTTAGCAAAATCATCTCCAGCCGACTGGTCACTCAACGCCATAGCGAGAGTCATACTTGACGAATTCGTCGAGTATCAGCATGTATACTTGATGAATTCGTCGAGTATTGGGTGAAAGACTCAACGTCGTTGCACACTCAACGCTAAGAGCAACATTAGTCGAATAGTGTCGAGATGACTCGATGCTTGATATTCGACAAATTGGCCTTAAAAAAATCTAGACAAGTAGTGTCGACTGGACTCGATGAATTCGACATGTATCAATTAGCATATTCGATGAATTTGGCGAGTATCATTAGATACATTAGACGAATTTGACGAGTATGCACAATGATACTCGATGAATTTTACTTGGTGGATTTTTCTATTTCTCCAATGAATTTTCCATAAGTATATACGATGAATTTGACGGGTATTGGTAAGTATACTCAATGAATTCGGCATGTATCAATAACGATACTCGATGAATTCGACGTGTATGCTTAACCATACTCGTCGAATTTTACTTAGGTAAAATTCCTATTTTTTTGGGACTTGCTCTTGACCATCCTTGAGCCTTTCTCTTGTACTTGGGATAGAAGTACACCACAATAGAGAGATTATACGTGGGTCAACACCTTGGCCTACATAAAGAGGAATTACATTGTATAATCATGTTTTTACTGACCCATTGTAACCTGACATTGGTGTGTACTTGGCATTATAGATCTGCAAGTACATGACTAAAAAAGCAACATCAAATACTGTCGCAATTCATCTTAGCTTAACTGGGGCCTTCTTCAAATACGGGTTATTGTGGATACAATACCCAACAATCTCCCCCTATTCGAAGAAGTCAGAACCCTACAAGCTAAGGTTAATTGCACATGATAAATAATAAAATATGAAGACTTGAAAAGATAAATAACATACATAAAAAAACGCATTCCAAGTTAATTATGAAAATTATATATATATATATATATATATATATATATATATATATATATATATATATATATATATATATCAAATTGTTCATAGTTTGGGGGGCAACCCACAACTCAAGACAAAATAAAGCTACAGCTCCTTCTTTCTTTGACTCTTCTGACTCTTCTGCCTTTGTCTATCAAAATACGCTTTTGACTTTGGAAAGTACTTTGGCGGAGGAGCAGGCATAAGATCAGTGCCTTTGTGATTTCTGAAATGAATACTCCTTTTAGTGCATGACAACTTGTACTTGTTTTATTCTTCCTGATCATAATGGTGCTGATGTTTTTCACCACCAATATCAATCAATGAGAATGTATCCAATATAATTCCTCTAGATATGGGCCTCCAAACCTCCTCCATTTCTCTATTAGGCTCTGACCTGATAGCAGATGGACCTTCCCCACATCTTCTTTGCTTGAGCACTAGAGGGGGTAAAGCTTCAATAAACTCTACCTCTGGAGCATCAGCAGTAGTAGCAGCAACAGTATGAACTTGATAAATATCTTGTGGGTCTGACCAGTACTGAGAGTAATCCTAGGTAGGATGAGTCTCATCATGAGATGGTACAAGAACAACAGGTTCTTGAGGTCCTGTCAACTGACTATGGAGCAACATACAGTTGTTATAGTTGTAGTTAGTAGACTTTTTGAAGTTTTCAACCACTGCATCTTCAAAATAAATCAGCTTAGCTTTCATAGCTTCCTCCCCCTTTTCGACTTCTGCAATGATAGCATTAGAGTGATTAGGAATAGTGCTATCAAAGTGAGCCATAGATCTATTGTGGGCATCAATCATAGTCTTTACATTTGTGTCCATATTATCAGCAGTTTCTTTAGTATATTGGAGGCCATCCATATTTAGCTTTATTTTTTTTACACCCTCTACAAATAGTAGGTCAATCTTTGTGTCCACTACTTCAATCTGAACCTTAACTTCAACAAGCCTTTGTTTAGGTCTCTTACATTCTCTTTCATTTTGTCCAAAACTCTTTTCATGGAGGAATCAAAATGTGTCTTCTGCTTGGCTAGCATTTCCTCTATACTCTGTAAAAGTGTAGTATCAGTAGACAACACTGGAGTCTCTCGGATTGAAGTCTGGGTAGATCCTCACTGGGAGACTCATCTATCAAAGATAAATGAGCTTTGGAAGTACTATCTTGAACTGCAATAGTAGGTGGAGCTGGAGTCTGCTCCTCTGCATCTCCCTCCTTATCAGTAATCTCAACTATCTCCTCAGGTAGAATTGGAGGTATTCCTGTAGCCTTGGAAACTCTCTTTTCAAGGTTGTTGATGAACCTGTTAACCTCAGTACCAACTGATAACGAAGTCTTAGTTACCTCCCCCTTAGAAGATGAAGCGGGAACAATTTCAGGAAGAGGGACTATCAGGTTCTCCACTACCATAAGTGCATTAGCAACAATAACCTTAGCATCAACATACTTATCTAAATCCATCCACAACTCATCAACAACAACATCATCAACATTATCTAAATCTTCTTCCTCAGCAGAATCTTCCTCAACTGTAGTATGCACTGCCTCCTCAGGCATTAACTCCTCAATAATAGTAAGTGTAATCTGAGCTACCTCTATCAGTAGATTTTCTATCTCTGTAACTGGAGTAACTGACTCCCCTTCTATTTTTGCCCTCTAACTCTCAGGAATGTCACTAGGGTGAGGAGAGGTAATCCTGACCTCAGGAGCATGTTCTTCCTACTCCCTAACCACATCTGGGGCTCCCCTTGCCTCAAGATCCTCTTATCCCACCTTGTGAAGATGGTAGAGTCTATCTTCTTAAGGTGATTGATAAGTACACCTTTGGTCATATCAAACTTGTTACCATCAATCTGATTCAGGTACAAGGTAATAATCCTTTCAAAGTTGGGTGTGCAGAGACTGTCCTTGATTTTTTTCAAACAGCAACGCACCCCAGTCCAACCTCTTTCGGCAAATAATTGACACTGGCGCCTTGAACATTTATATAGAAAGGTAGTCATGTGATCATGTCTTGCATAGCAGTACTTTGCCAACAATGTCTGACAGTAGTTTCCCTTCCTTGTTCATCCCTTTCCTCTTAATAGCCTTGGTTCTTCTGGGTAGTCCACAACATAACAGGGCTCTAGAGAAATCATCTTCATCTAGGTAATCGGCCTCTGCACAAACTGGAGGCCGCAAATACCTAGACAGAAGAGAGGTTTCACCTTTACCTTGGACTTCTGAATCTTGCTCTTAATATCTAACTCCTCATGGCGGAGTTTTGCATTATGGAAAACTCTAGAATTTCCTTGTCCAGCACCTTGCAGGGGTGTTCGAGGACAAAGGAGAGTCCAGCCGTCTCTAACATGAGAATGATGTTCCTGAATTCATCAGAAGCATGAGCAAACCCTGTCCGAACCAATTTACTTCTCCCTAGCAGGCCACTGGTGGTTCTAAGATCCATAGAGAAAACTGAAATCAGGACTTGGAAAATTGGAATCTGATATCACTGGAATGAGAAACAGCGGCTTTCGGCTTCCGGGACCCCACCACAGTGCGAAATTGGCAGGAGAATCTGGATTCGTCGATCGGCTAGGTCTTGGAAGAACTTCATAACCCTAATCACGGGAGTGGAAGCACGTGCTCTGCAAGAACTTCTCGACGAGAATGACAAAGAGAGGCGCGAGAGCTGAATCGTCATGTTTCTGGATTTCGGCAAAACGGTTGGAATATCGTCGAATGGACTGTGGCTGCCCCCCTTGTCTTATTTGTGTGTGTGTCTATATATATATATATATATATATATATATATATATATATATATATATATATATATATATATATATATATATATATATATATATATATATATATATATGACCTAGAAGGTGAGTACCTTATTTGTCGTCGGTTCTTCGGATCCAATATAGTTAAAAAGAATTTTCCTTGCATGTTAAATTCGGCAAGATTCACCGGAAGTAGAGGTTAATTCGGCGAGTATCCATGATATACGACGAATTGGTGAGATTCCCGTCCAATATTTGCCTAGTTTTCCATAGAAAATTCTTCTGCCATCCTGAATTAGTTCTCGAGTGAATTCCTGCTTGCTTAGCATTCTTCACGAGTCAATTTTCAGCATGCCTAGTTTCGTTTTGAAAAACAAAACTTGGCCTCATCCAATGGCATCGTGAAAATATCTGCAACTTGTTTATCCATTGGAACATAGCTGAGGGATATGTCCTTGTTCTCCACAAGCTCCTGGATGAAGTGATAGCTCACCTCGATGTACTTTGTCCGGGTGTGGGAGACTTAATTGTTTACGATTACTATTGCGCTGGATGAGTCGTAATACATTAGAATTTCTCGAAACTTCAATTTTAGTCTTCTAGTTGATTCCTTATCTATCGAAGTTGTGCACAACAACTACCCGCAGAGATATACCCTGACTCGGCAGTAGAAGTTGTCAAACAATTCTACTTCTTGTTACTCCAAGATATAACCCATCTTTCGATGAATTGACACGTACAAAAAATGCTTTTCCTTTCATCCCTGCTTCCTTCGAAGTCGGCATCTAAAAAATCCATTAGCTTGACATCATTATTTCTCGGGTACTATAAGCCAAGATTGGGAGTACCCTTAGGGTATCTTGAAATTCGCTGTGCAGCGACGTTATGAGATTCCTTAGATTTCACCTGGAATATAGCACAGACACATGTTGAGAACATTATATCTGTTCTACTGGCAGTCAGGTTGAGCAAGGATCCAATTATTCTTTTGTGTTTGGTTTCATCAAAAGGTTTCCATTTCTCATCCTTGTCTAGAGACACAGTTGAACCCATTGGAGTCCTTGTAGAGATTGCGTTCTCCATTCTGAATTTCTTAAGAATCTCCTTGTTGAACTTCGTCTGAGAGATGAAAATTACATCTTCAGATTGCTTCACCTAAAGTCCTAAGAAATAATTCAGCTCTCCTATACTTCTCATTTCAAACTTCCCTTGCATAAGTTTGGAAAACTTTTTACAAAGGTTGTCTTCCGTAGAGAAAAAAATAATATCATCGACATAGATTTCCACTAGTAAAATCTTGCCTTTTACTTCCCTAAGAAATAATATCTTATTTATCTTTACCCTTGTGAACTTGTTCTTAAAAAGAGAGCTAGGCAACGTCTCATACCAAGCTTGGGGAGCTTACTTTAAGCCATATAATGCTTTATTTAAAAAGTAAACATAATCAGGCAATTGAGAATTTACAAAACCTGGGGATTGCGCTACATATTCTTTCTCTTTCAGATTCCTGTTGAGGAATGCTAATTTCACGTCCATTTGGTAGGCAGTGAAACCTTTGATGGCAGCATACACAAGAAACAACATGATATCCTCGAGCCGAGCCACTAGAGAAAAGGTATGGTCGAAGTCGATCCCATCTTCTTGTCTGTATCCTTGTGCTACAAGTCTGGCCTTATTCTTGATGATTACTCTATGTTTGTCCAGCTTATTTCTGAATATCCACTTAGTATAGATCATGTTTTGTCCCTTTGTCCTGGGTACCAACTCCCAGACTTTGTATCGTTCGAACTGGTTGAGCTCTACTTACATTTCCATGATCCAAGAGGCATCTTTGTTTGCTTCTTCGAACATCTTCGGCTCAACCTGAGACAGAAAACTAATATGCATAATCTCATTAGTTGTACCTCTTCTGGTTCTGACTCTGTCACCTGTCTCTCCTATTATTTAATCAGTTGGATGATCTCTTAGGTGTTTGAACCATAGATTCATTTCTCTCCCTACAGCCACCAAGCCTGGATCCTCTGTAGGTTATGGCAATTCATCCTCTAGTGGTTCTTCAACCACCGAGCCTGGATCGACGATCTTGACTGAGCTTGGAGCTTATTCCTTAATAGCTTCATCCAAGCTTAGCTCCTTGAACCTGGTACCTGCATCTGCACCAATAATACTAAACGAGCTATTTTAGAGTAGTCTTGTCTCATCAAATACAACATTTATTGACTTTTCGACCACCAGAGTTTTCTCATTGAAATTCCTATATGCCTTACTATGGCTACTATAACCTACAAAAATACCTTTAAAACACTTTTCACTAAAATTTGTGCGGTAATACTTCCCATTATTAAGTATAAAGCCTTTACTTCCAAAGATTCAAAAATAGGATACAGTCTGTTTTCTTCCCTTCAATAGCTTATAGGGGGTCTTACGATAGCTTTTGTTGATAAGTTCTCTATTTTGCATGTGACACACTATGTTGACTACTTCAACCCAGATGTACTCCGGAAGTGAAGCGTAGTTCAACATAGTTGTACATACTTAAATAAGAGTTCTATTCCTTCTCTCAGCAACTCCATTTTCATGTAGAATGTGTGGGGAGGAAAACTCTTTAAAGATACCTTGACTTTCACAAAATTTTGTCATGGCGCCAGATTCAAACTCTGTTCCATGGTCACGTCTGATTTTGACCACTGAGTAGTCCAGTTTGTTCTGAATTTGCCGGACAAAATTAGTGAAAGAATCAAAGGTGTCTGACTTATGTTTCAGAAAGAACACCCAAGTAAACACGAGTAGTCATCAACAATTACTAACATATAGACCTTACCTACTAAGCTGTGAATAGGCATAGGATCGAATAAGTCCATATGAAGTAAATATAAACTTCTTGAAGAATCCTTTTCAGCAATGCCCTTGAAGGTGACCCTTGTCTGCATACCCTTTTGATAGGAGTGACATGTACTCTCTTTAAGGCACTTAATGCTGGGGGCATCACACATTGAGTTGTGATAAAATAGCATATTTATAGTTTTAAAATTAATATGTGCTAATCTCTTGTGTCATTGGTCACAAAGAGACACACTACTTTTAACCATAAAAAACACTGGGGTAGAATTGTCTAAGCAAAGAAAATTTAAAAAGAAAATATTTCTGCTCTGAGTGCTTGTTAAGAACGTCTCTAAATTTGCATATGATTTTATCAAACACTTGTCCTTTCAGAACTCAATGATGTAGCGTTTGTCACAAAGTTGACTTATGCTTATACGATTATAGTGTAATCCTTTAACATAAGCTACGTATGTAAAAGAGACTATGCCGTTGGAAATCATGTCATAAACTTTTATTGTTCCCCTATCTGAACCTCCAAAGATCACTTTTGGTTCCTCTTTGACTGGGGTATACTGAAGTAGAAGGCTTCTTGTCCCGGTCATGTACCGAGAGCATCCACTGTCCAAATACCGGATCAGATTTTTGGTGGCCTTTGGACATTCCTGCAAAAACAGATCATTTTACCTTAGGAACCCAAACATATTCAGGTCCTAGGTTCTTGGTCAGCTTAACACCACTAGGAACATTAACCTTACGAGTGGTCGGTCATGTATTGCTAACTCGTGGGGTTACATAATTAGCAGGATTGTGCCAACAATATGCGCCAAAATGACCAATTTTGTTGCAGCACCAACAATAAACTTTTTCTACCTCCTTTTGTACTAAAGCTTTACACTTAGAACATGAGTTCTAGCTGGGGCAACAACCTTAGAGGTGGAGTTTTCTTGGTTGCAGCTTATATAGGTGCTCCCCATCTTGTTAGCCTTAGGCAGAGCAAATACGGCTTTTGGTGCCTTCTTATTATTATGGCCATGTACATATGTACCATAACACTTCATCTGAATTTCTTCAAATGGTGCTTTAAACACACTAGCACTATATTCATTGGGATGGGTCCATCCCAGGCATCTGCACTTGGTCTCTACATAAGTGGGCCTAGCATGATGACCATAAGACGACTCAAGGTCAAACTTATTCGTCGGAACGATTACCTTCCTAAATGAGGGTTGACCCATGGGTGCCTTCCCCTTTTCCTTGGCACTAGCCTTCCTGGCAGCCTTACTCTTTCCAGCTACGTGGCCAAGACCACTACCCTTCTTTTGAGCTGAAAACTCATCAATGAGAGGAGAATGGTCTTCGGCTTGGAGAAACTCTCAACGAGTTTTCTCTCCACCGCTAGATTTTCTTACAGCTCATCAAGATATTTTTCCTTCAGGCTTAATGTCTCAGTGGAGCCCTTGAGTTTCTCTTTCAAGGAGTGGACTTCATCTCTGAGAAGAATTAATTCTGCAATTTCTTCCTTCAGATTAGTTTCCACTACATTGAGAGATGCAATCTCTTTTGACTGCTTTCGGACTAACTTATGGCATTTGTCGAAAACCCTTAAGAGGTGCTCGTGTTGACCCATCAATTCTGATTCATCCTCATCAGAAGAATAGTCTTCATGACCATTAGTGGAAGTTTTGGACTCACAGGGTATTGTTTGCGAATTTTTCTTCTCGCGGTACTCGGAGTCGCCCACTTCCTCATCTGATTGTTGCATAAGCCTGAAGTAGGCTTCCTCATTTTTTGAGCTCGACTCACTCGAGTCACTATCACTGAGAGTCTTCGACCTTGTGGCGACGAAGCACTTTTCTTCTTTTCTTTTTTCCCTTGAAGGATCTCTTTTCTTCCTTCTTGGAACCATCCCTATTCTTATAGGGACACTCCACAATCACCTGCCATGTTTTATTATAACAGTAGCAAACATTGTCAGAGGAAAAATGTTTATTCAGTTTCGATTTATACCCCTCCTCTTTATTGTAGCTTTTCATCGTTCAATCAACGTCATGACATGTTCTCTTGGAATCTGAAGACTATGATCGATTTTTCATTTGTCTCTTCTTGCTCAGCAGTTTCTTAAACTGTTTTGAGATAAGGGAGAATTCTCCATCTGATAGCTCAGAGCCTGACGAGCTTGGCTCAGAGTCTTCTGGAGTATCAGGAGCTCGTGTCCTTACGGGTGACATAACCTTTGACTTTCTCGATTCTTCAGCTTTCAGAGCCACTGGCTTGTCTTTGCTTGAAGTTCTGTTGTTTTGCACCTCCTTCTTGCTGGTATTCATCTAGAGTTAGTAGGAGAGCAATATGCTAAACAGGTTCTGAGGGTCGATCTCCGGCAGCTTCCCAAATTCCCTAATGGTGACAACTTTGGTATCCCAGTCCTTAGTCAGGGATCTCAGAAATTTATCATTAAGCTCGACATTAGTGAATGTGCGACCATAGTTCTTGAGGCCGTTGGTGATCTTGAAAAAAATTTCAAAGCTATCAGCAATAGTATCACCTGATCCTTGCTTAAACGCTTCATACTATTTGTTCAGTAAAGATCTTTGATCATCTCGAACTTTCTCAGTCCCTTCCATCAGAACTAATAAGCAATCCCTCATTTCCATGGCAGACTTGCATTGGAATAGGTTTTGTAGCATAGAGTCATTCACTACGCCTGCGATGATGTTCTTCGCTTTCTTATCTAAGGAGACCAAAGTAATCTCATCCTTTATTAAATCCATCTTTTTCTTAGGGATCAGAATCACTGGGTTCAAAGCTGATGGTTGGGTAGGAACATGCGGTCCTTCTTCCACTATCTGAAAAATTCTTGGATCAGCAGCCTCCATGAAGAACCTGACACTTTCTTTCCACATGGGAAAGTTCTATTTAATGCATACAGGCAGCTTCATAGATGACACATCCTTGCTTCTGTCCATGGTGAATATGCGGAATCTTTAAACACTAGATCAGGGATCTTGTTCAAGGTGTTAGCCTTATCAAACAAAATGTCCCTTTGTTACCAATTAAAAGTACCTAGCGTCCACCTAAATAACCTAGAGGGGGGTGAATAGGTGAAGTTTGTGTTTTTTTGCGGATTAAAAAATTACTCAAAAATAAACAAACACACAAACATAGAGATCTATAGTGTTTTCCCATATTGGGTACGTCCATTATCCCGCATCGCCTATCTACCACAAAGGGTTAGATTCGGCTACTTCACCTTTCCCATATTATCAACAATCTTACAACTCGGAGCAATGCTCCTACACCTTGGAGAACAAACTCTCCTACAACTCGATCCGCACACAGATCTACAAACTCGATCAACAAATGGATCTACAAACTCGATCCACAAACTGATCTACAAACTCGATCCACAAACGGATCTACAAACTCAATCCACAAATGGATCTACAAACTCAAAGAAGCAATCTCCTACAATAGTATATGACTATTACAATACAATAATGATGACAAGTCTTCGTTCCGACATTCTTAGAAATAGTAGATCTTAAGATTTGGAGAACTCAAAAAGTAGAAAGTTTTGAAGACTTTAAATCATTAACCTTCAATCCTCGAACTACTAGATCTAGTGGGGAATATATCTTGAGAGAAGAAGCAATACAGTCGTAAAAGCCGTAGATGATGAATCTAGCACCTCGTCAGCGGCCGATTGGGAAGAATCGTGGAAGCGGAGATGTCGAGCCGTCAGTTATGATTTTGGAAAGCCTTGTGATTTCGAAATAGCAATTAGCATTATTAGTAAGATCCTTGATTTTGAAATCCATTCTAACATATATAAAGAGAGAATAGAAGCAACGGCTATAAAGGAATTCCAAAAATGGAACCCTAAATAATATTGTGCATGGCCGACTGAACCCATCACTGGAACGAAAAAAATGCCTAAGTCAAATTTGGTGAGAATCGTCGAATATCAATAATGATACTCGCTGATTCTGCATAGGATATTCAACGAATAATACTTAGCAAAATCATCTCCAGCCGACCGGTCACTCAACGCCATAGAGAGAGTCATACTTGACGAATTCGTTGAGTATCCGCAAGTATACTCAACGAATTCGTCGAGTATTGGCTGAAATACTCAATGTCGTTGCACACTCAACGCTAAGAACAACATTCGTCTAATAGTGTCGAGATGACACAACGCTCTCGATGCTTGATATTCGACGAATTGTACTTAGAAAAATCTAGACAAGTAGTGTCGACTAGACTCGACGAATTCAGCGTGTATCAATTAGCATATTGGACGAATTCGGCGAGTATCATTAGATACATTCGGCGAGTATCATTAGATATGTTCGACGAATTCGATGAGTATGCACAACGATACTCTGCAAATTTTACTTGGTGGATTTTTCTATTTCTCCAATGAAATTTCCCTAAGTATGTACGACAAAATTCGACAGGTATTGGTGTGTATACTCAACGAATTCGGCGTGTATCAATAACGATACTCGACGAATTTGACTTGTATGTTTAACCATACTCGCTGAATTTTACTTAGGTAAAATTCTTATTTTTCCTGGGTCTAGCTCTTGACCATCCTTGAGCCTTTCTCTTGTACTTGGGATAGAGGTAAACCACAATAGAGAGATTACACGTGGGTTAACACCTTGGCCTACACAATGAGGAATTACATTGTCTAGTCCTATGTTTACTGACCCACTATAACCTGACATTGGTGTGTACTTGGCATTGTAGACCTGCAAGTACATTGAAAGTGCAGGTTAGATCTGATATACTCTAGAGGGGGGGTGAATAGAGTATAGTGCTTACTAAAAACTTTTTACAACTGTTGTTGTATACCTAAGTGAACAGGGAAGCAAATAACAAAAAGTAAACACACCAACTAACTAAACACAGAGCAATCACAGACCACAGCCAGAAAACAAAAGAAAATAAGCAACCAGAAGACACAAGGAGCTATAGTGGTTCCCCAATCAATCTGGGTACATCCACTCTTCTACCACCCTAGGTAGGAATCCACTGCAGGATGTGTTGATCAGGTGTCCTGGGCACCAATTCATCCTCTAGTGGTTCTTCAACCACCGAGCCTGGATCGACGATCTTGACTGAGCTTGGAGCTTCTTCCTTGATAGCTTCATCCAAGCTTAGCTCCTTGAACCTGGTACCTGCATCTGCACCAATAATACTAAACGAGCTATTTTAGAGTAGTCTTGTCTCATCAAATACAACATTTATTGACTTTTCGACCACCAGAGTTTTCTCATTGAAATTCCTATATGCCTTACTATGGCTACTATAACCTACAAAAATACCTTTAAAACACTTTTCACTAAAATTTGTGCGGTAATACTTCCCATTATTAAGTATAAAGCATTTACTTCCAAAGATTCAAAAATAGGATACAGTCTGTTTTCTTCCCTTCAATAGCTTATAGGGGGTCTTACGATAGCTTTTGTTGATAAGTTCTCTATTTTTCATGTGACACACTATGTTGACTACTTCAACCTAGATGTACTCCGGAAGTGAAGCGTAGTTCAACATAGTTGTACATACTTAAATAAGAGTTCTATTCCTTCTCTCAGCAACTCCATTTTCATGTAGAATGTTTGGGGAGGAAAACTCTTTAAAGATACCTTGACTTTCACAAAATTTTGTCATGGCGCCAGATTCAAACTCTGTTCCATGGTCACGTCTGATTTTGACCACTGAGTAGTCCAGTTTGTTCTGAATTTGCCGGACAAAATTAGTGAAAGAATCAAAGGTGTCTGACTTATGTTTCAGAAAGAACACCCAAGTAAACACGAGTAGTCATCAACAATTACTAACATATAGACCTTACCTACTAAGCTGTGAATAGGCATAGGATCGAATAAGTCCATATGAAGTAAATATAAACTTCTTGAAGAATCCTTTTCAGCAATGCCCTTGAAGGTGACCCTTGTCTGCATACCCTTTTGATAGGAGTGACATGTACTCTCTTTAAGGCACTTAATGCTGGGGGCATCACACATTGAGTTGTGAGAAAATAGCATATTTATAGTTTTAAAATTAATATGTGCTAATCTCTTGTGTCATTGGTCACAAAGAGACACACTAATTTTAACCATAAAAAACACTGGGGTAGAATTGTCTATGCAAAGAAAATTTAAAAAGAAAATATTTCTGCTCTGAGTGCTTGTTAAGAACGTCTCTAAATTTGCATATGATTTTATCAAACACTTGTCCTTTCAGAACTCAATGATGTAGCGTTTGTCACAAAGTTGACTTATGCTTATACGATTATAGTGTAATCCTTTAACATAAGCTACGTATGTAAAAGAGACTATGCCGTTGGAAATCATGTCATAAACTTTTATTGTTCCCCTATCTGAACCTCCAAAGATCACTTTTGGTTCCTCTTTGACTGGGGTATACTGAAGTAGAAGTCTTCTTGTCCCGGTCATGTACCGAGAGCATCCACTGTCCAAATACCAGATCAGATTTTTGGTGGCCTTTGGACATTCCTGCAAAAACAGATCATTTTACCTTAGGAACCCAAACATATTCAGGTCCTAGGTTCTTGGTCAGCTTAACACCACTAGGAACATTAACCTTACGAGTGGTCGGTCATGTATTACTAACTCGTGGGGTTACATAATTAGCAGGATTGTGCCAACAATATGCGCCAAAATGACCAATTTTGTTGCAGCACCAACAATAAACTTTTTCTACCTCCTTTTGTACTAAAGCTTTACACTTAGAACATGAGTTCTAGCTGGGGCAACATTCTTAGAGGTGGAGTTTTCTTGGTTGCAGCTTATATAGGTGCTCCCCATCTTGTTAGCCTTAGGCAGAGCAAATACGGCTTTTGGTGCCTTCTTATTATTATGTCCATGTACATATGTACCATAACACTTCATCTGAATTTCTTCAAATGGTGCTTTAAACACACTAGCACTATATTCATTGGGATGGGTCCATCCCAGGCATCTGCACTTGGTCTCTACATAAGTGGGCCTAGCATGATGACCATAAGACGACTCAAGGTCAAACTTATTCGTCGGAACGATTACCTTCCTAAACGAGGGTTGACCCATGGGTGCCTTCCCCTTTTCCTTGGCACTAGCCTTCCTGGCAGCCTTACTCTTTCCAGCTACGTGGCCAAGACCACTACCCTTCTTTTGAGCTGAAAACTCATCAATGAGAGGGAGAATGGTCTTCGGCTTGGAGAAACTCTCAACGAGTTTTCTCTCCACCGCTAGATTTTCTTACAGCTCATCAAGATATTTTTCCTTCGGGCTTAATGTCTTAGTGGAGCCCTTGAGTTTCTCTTTCAAGGAGTGGACTTCATCTCTGAGAAGAATTAATTCTGCAATTTCTTCCTTCAGATTAGTTTCCACTACATTGAGAGATGCAATCTCTTTTGACTGCTTTCGGACTAACTTATGGCATTTGTCGAAAACCCTTAAGAGGTGCTCGTGTTGACCCATCAATTCTGATTCATCCTCATCAGAAGAATAGTCTTCATGACCATTAGTGGAAGTTTTGGACTCACAGGGTATTGTTTGCGAATTTTTCTTCTCGCGGTACTCGAAGTCGCCCACTTCCTCATCTGATTGTTGCATAAGCCTGAAGTAGGCTTCCTCATTTTCTGAGCTCGACTCACTCGAGTCAATATCACTGAGAGTCTTCAACCTTGTGGCGACAAAACACTTTTCTTCTTTTCTTTTTTCCCTTGAAGGATCTCTTTTCTTCCTTCTTGGAACCATCCCTATTCTTATAGGGACACTCCACAATCACCTGCCATGTTTTATTATAACAGTAGCAAACATTGTCAGAGGAAAAATGTTTATTCAGTTTCGATTTATACCCCTCCTCTTTATTGTAGCTTTTCATCGTTCAATCAACGTCATGACATGTTCTCTTGGAATCTGAAGACTATGATCGATTTTTCATTTGTCTCTTCTTGCTCAGCAGTTTCTTAAACTGTTTGGAGATAAGGGAGAATTCTCCATCTGATAGCTCAGAGCCTGACGAGCTTGGCTCAGAGTCTTCTGGAGTATCAGGAGCTCGTGTCCTTACGGGTGACATAACCTTTGACTTTCTCGATTCTTCAGCTTTCAGAGCCACTGGCTTGTCTTTGCTTGAAGTTCTGTTGTTTTGCACCTCCTTCTTTCTGGTATTCATCTAGAGTTAGTAGGAGAGCAATATGCTAAACAGGTTCTGAGGGTCGATCTCCGGCAGCTTCCCAAATTCCCTAATGGTGACAACTTTGGTATCCCAGTCCTTAGTCAGGGATCTCAGAAATTTATCATTAAGCTCGACATTAGTGAATGTGCGACCATAGTTCTTGAGGCCGTTGGTGATCTTGAAAAAAATTTCAAAGCTATCAGCAATAGTATCACCTGATCCTTGCTTAAACGCTTCATACTATTTGTTCAGTAAAGATCTTTGATCATCTCGAACTTTCTCAGTCCCTTCCATCAGAACTAATAAGCAATCCCTCATTTCCATGGCAGACTTGCATTGGAATAAGTTTTGTAGCATAGAGTCATTCACTACGCCTGCGATGATGTTCTTCGCTTTCTTATCTAAGGAGACCAAAGTAATCTCATCCTTTATTAAATCCATCTTTTTCTTAGGGATCAGAATCACTGGGTTCAAAGCTGATGGTTGGGTAGGAACATGCGTTCCTTCTTCCACTATCTGAAAAATTCTTGGATCAGCAGCCTCCATGAAGAACCTGACTCTTTATTTCCACATGGGAAAGTTCTATTTAATGCATACAGGCAGCTTCATAGATGACACATCCTTGCTTCTGTCCATGGTGAATATGCGGAATCTTTAAACACTAGATCAGGGATCTTGTTCAAGGTGTTAGCCTTATCAAACAAAATGTCCCTTTGTTACCAATTAAAAGTACCTACCGTCCACCTAAATAAACTAGAGGGGGGTGAATAGGTGAAGTTTGTGTTTTTTTGCGGATTAAAAAATTACTCAAAAATAAACAAACACACAAACATAGAGATCTATAGTGTTTTCCCGTATTGGGTACGTCCATTATCCTGCATCGCCTATCTACCACAAAGGGTTAGATTCGGCTACTTCACCTTTCCCATATTATCAACAATCTTACAACTCGGAGCAATGCTCCTACACCTTGGAGAACAAACTCTCCTACAACTCGATCCGCACACAGATCTACAAACTCGATCAACAAATGGATCTACAAACTCGATCCACAAACGGATCTACAAACTCGATCCACAAACGGATCTACAAACTCAATCCACAAATGGATCTACAAACTCAAAGAAGCAATCTCCTACAATAGTATATGACTATTACAATACAATAATGATGACAAGTCTTCGTTCCGACATTCTTAGAAATAGTAGATCTTAAGATTTGGAGAACTCAAAAAGTAGAAAGTTTTGAAGACTTTAAATCGTTAACCTTCAATCCTCGAACTACTAGATCTAGTGGGGAATATATCTTGAGAGAAGAAGCAATACAGTCGTAAAAGCCGTAGACGATGAATCTAGCACCTCGTCAGCGGCCGATTGGGAAGAATCGTGGAAGCGGAGATGTCGAGCCGTCGGTTATGATTTTGGAAAGCCTTGTGATTTCGAAATAGCAATTAGCATTATTAGTAAGATCCTTGATTTTGAAATCCATTCTAACATATATAAAGAGAGAATAGAAGCAACGGCTATAAAGGAATTCCAAAAATGGAACCCTAAATAATATTGTGCATGGCCGACTGAACCCATCACTGGAACGAAAAAAATGCCTAAGTCAAATTTGGTGAGAATCGTCGAATATCAATAATGATACTCGCTGATTCTGCATAGGATATTCAACGAATAATACTTAGCAAAATCATCTCCAGCCGACCGGTCACTCAACGCCATAGCGAGATTCATACTTGACGAATTCGTTGAGTATCCGCAAGTATACTCAACGAATTCGTCGAGTATTGGCTGAAATACTCAATGTCGTTGCACACTCAACGCTAAGAACAACATTCGTCTAATAGTGTCGAGATGACACAACGCTCTCGATGCTTGATATTCGACGAATTGTACTTAGAAAAATCTAGACAAGTAGTGTCGACTAGACTCGACGAATTCAGCGTGTATCAATTAGCATATTGGACGAATTCGGCGAGTATCATTAGATACATTCGGCGAGTATCATTAGATATGTTCGACGAATTTGATGAGTATGCACAACGATACTCTGCAAATTTTACTTGGTGGATTTTTCTATTTCTCCAATGAAATTTCCCCAAGTATGTACGACAAAATTCGACAGGTATTGGTGTGTATACTCAACGAATTCGGCGTGTATCAATAACGATACTCGACGAATTTGACTTGTATGTTTAACCATACTCGCTGAATTTTACTTAAGTAAAATTCTTATTTTTCCTGGGTCTAGCTCTTGACCATCCTTGAGCCTTTCTCTTGTACTTGGGATAGAGGTAAACCACAATAGAGAGATTACACGTGGGTTAACACCTTGGCCTACATAATGAGGAATTACATTGTCTAGTCCTATGTTTACTGACCCACTATAACCTGACATTGGTGTGTACTTGGCATTGTAGACCTGCAAGTACATTGAAAGTGCAGGTTAGATCTGATATACTCTAGAGGGGGGGGGGGGGTGAATAGAGTATAGTGCTTACTAAAAACTTTTTACAACTGTTGTTGTATACCTAAGTGAACAGGGAAGCAAATAACAAAAAGTAAACACACCAACTAACTAAACACAGAGCAATCACAGACCACAGCCAGAAAACAAAAGAAAATAAGCAACCAGAAGACACAAGGAGCTATAGTGGTTCCCCAATCAATCTGGGTACATCCACTCTTCTACCACCCTAGGTAGGAATCCACTGCAGGATGTGTTGATCAGGTGTCCTGGGCACCAATGGGTTTTGATCAGGTCCCCAAAAACCAAACCCTCAAGTCTTTTGGAAGGATACATGCAACCAGAATAATTTTGAAGGGATTTAAAACCCTGTACAGGAATTAGAGAGAGGGTGATAGTGTCTTCTCTGTCAACAGTCAAAGAGAATACTTGTGGATTGATATAGCAGATGTTGCTCTCCCTGAGATCTTGAATTGGTCAGGAATGCTGGAGCACTGCTTCAGGGTGATAGGCCTTCAATGACCTAGAATGTCTGGACCAGAACTGCTTCAGGAACTTCTTTTGACTGATAAAGTTCTGCTGTCCTTTGAAGTTGTCCTGAGAATAGAAAGAAGAAGACTCTTGATTGAATTTAGTTGTTCTTCTTCTTCTTCAAAAGTTCTCTGGTCAAGGCTGATTGCAGTCAAGAACTTTAGATTTCAGAATGTTTTGTTCTTCTGCAGCTTCAGAGTGTCTGTCAGATTGTTTTCTATACTGTGATTCTTGAACTCTATCACTGCTTGATTCTGTTCTCTTACCGTGTCACTATTTTTTTTGTGTATCTGTGTATCTCTTACTGACTGAGGAATATTCAAACTTTTTGAATGTCGAGTAGTAATTACAGTCAGCCTTGGAAAGAATCAGCAATCAATGACTTTCCTAACTGTCCCATGGAAAAATGGCATGTAATCGTCCATAGTCAATGTATGTTCTAACGGTAACATTCCGAGAAGATCTGGCATTAAATGTTCAGGAATCAGTGCCAAGAAACGGGACGGGAGCCTTGAAGAAAACCTAATCTGGATTCGTCGAATGAAGAACACATTTCGTCGAGCTGAACTTGTGTTCGTCAAGCTGAGCTTGAGTTCGTCGAGCTGAGCTTGATAGAGTTCGTCGACCAGACAATCTTCATTCATCTGATAGACAGTCCTCATTCGTCAAGCTAAGAATCAAATTCGTCGACCTGAGAAACGTTCTGGACTTAGACAAAATACTCTACATCTGCTGAAATGCTATGTCGACATAAATTGGTGTCGACAGATTGATCTTGGTGTCGACACAAATCCTCTAGTGTCAACATAAGCTGGTGTCGACTGAAATCCTGGTGTCAACATAAGCTGGTGTCGACTGAAATCCTGGTATCGACATAAGCTGGTGTCGACTGAAATCCTGGTGTCGACATAAGCTGGTGTCGACTGAAATCCGTGTGTCGACATAGATCGTCTGGTGTCGACACAAACCCTAAGTGTCGACACAGATTCTCTGAGTCCAGAAATCGTCGAGTAGAGTATAGCATCCGTCGACCTGAGAAGCTGACTACGTCGACCTGAGAAGCTATGAACTTGAGGTCCAAGTTCGTCGAGCTCAGAATATAATTTGTCGACCGAAGCATGAAGCTGGACTTAGAAAAATTTGAAGTCCTCCTGACTTTGGATTGATGTAGAAACTGAGTTTTCATCGAACAGAGAACATAGATCGTCGAGCTCAGCACTAAGAATTGTCTCACGATCGTCGAGCGTAGAACTCCTTTCGTCGAGCTGAGTTCGACGAACATCGAACTGACTTAACTTAGTCTTGAAAACTTGTGAGTCTGGAGTCTCTGAGGGTCTTGTTAAAAGCTGGTCCATCTGGAGTTGAGCCTAAGGACTTAACCTAGACTTTAGGACATAAATTGACCCTGGATATACAAGATGGGTCACATCCTAAGTTAGAGAACCTAGCCCAAATCAACTAGGGATCCAACAATCTCCCCCTATTTGGGTGAGGTCACTAATAGAGACTCAAAACAGAAAAACTAAGCAAGAGAAGAGATATATCTGGCAGAGAATTATAACACATGCAACAGATATATATAAACACAGCTTTGTTATAGATAGCATAGTTTAAAAACAAATAACAGACAGAAATGAATCAATAAGAAAAATTACTTCTTTGGCTTCTTCTGCTGAGGTTTGTCTTCTGCTTTCTTTTCTCCTAGCTTCTTGGAAAATGATTTCTCTGTTAGGATCTTGAGCTTGAGCCACTGTCATGGTCATATCAGCTGCCCCAATAATTTTTAATGATGTAGCCCTGGGGACAACTGCTTCTGGGTGAAGTTTCATATAATCTTCAACATTAAACAATTTATTACCTTTGTCAAACCTTTTCAGCTCTTCTTTTCTATATTTTGACATTGTTGAAAGACCAGAGATATCTTTTCCTTCTGCTTTGGCATTATTTATCAAAGATAGACCAATCAGCTCTTGGTACCTGGCCATTCTTGCAGTATTAGCAGTCTCTGGATCTTCAAAAGGAATTGGAGGGGAGTCTGGATTCTTTGGGCTTTCAGCTTTTTGTACTTCAGGACTTTGTTGTTGCTGCTGTTGCTTATGTTGTTGACTACCTGAGGAGGATGGCCTCTGCTGGCTGCTTCCAGAAGATCTCCCTGATTGTCTCTAATAAGTTTGCATTGCGGCAGATCTCTGGGAGCTAGAGCCACTGGCACCAGCTGCTGGAGGAGGAGGAGGAGGATCCTTCCTGTATCTGTGCACTAGAGGAGGGGAGTATCTCCTGCTTCTCTTTCTATCTTTCTGCTGGTTTTTGGAGAGCCACATCCATGCTGGCATTCCCTTATATGGAGTCACCTTGTGCAGAATATAATAGGGAGTGTTTGTATTGGGATTTGGCTTGGGAGCTGGAGGAGGAGCAGCCTTTCTCTTCTTTGCCAACAGTCTCTTTTTCTTACTAGCTGCATCTTCATCAGAATCATCATCATCATCTTCTTCTGGCTCAAAATCTTGAGGGATATCATAAAGAGCATCCAAAGCTTTTAAAGCTTTATCAGAAACAACAGCCTTTGTTGGAGGAGAGGCAGAAGGTTCAGGAAAAGGGGTATCAGCAACAAGAGAAGAAATATCTGTACAAGATTCAGAAACAAAGGAGACAGAGCTATCAACTACTGCCTTATTATCTTCTTCAATGTCAGCCTGAATAAGCTCATCTAGAGTAGGCATTGGAGAGTCATCCATAATAAAGTCTGGTGCTGAAAATGGCACTAGAGTATATTCTGGAATGACCTCTGGGCTGGAGGCAGAGAGAGCAAAATTGTCACAGAGTTGCTTGGCAACTGCTGGACTAGCTGGAGAGGTATATGGTACCATAGCCAAATATGGCTTAGTAAAATCAGCTGGAAGAGATTGTTTATATACAGTATCAAAATTACTCAGCAAAACTGCTAAATTCACTATGGGATTTAAATAGAAATCACCAACAGGAGTTATTTGTGCAACTGACTCATCCAAATCAATGTCAGTATCCATGAATTGAATTAACTCAAACATCTCAGCATCAAAGTCTGTCAAGATTGTTGTATCCTCATCTGAATCTGAATCTGCTGTGACTGCTATTGCTGCCGTTGTTGCATCTGCTGCAACTTCATCACAGAGCATCTCCCCCTGCCTGGGTTCAGGAATACCTAGAGCCAGGCCCCTAGATGAAGAGGGGACAGCAGATAGAAGAGAGAGCTGGGTAGATAAGGAATTAATGGAGGTCACAAGAGGTGTAATTGCCTCTTGGATCAAAGATTTTATGAGAGGGGTGAGCAAAGAAATGAGGGTAGATGGATCAAATGGGGAAGGGCAAGGGGATGGAATGGGAGGAGGAATAACAGATGGAGTGGGGGCATCTAGCATGATTGAGTCTGATGGTATAATGTAAGATGGAATGGTGGAGTGGTGTGGGGGAAGAGGAGACTGTGGAGGTGTAGGACGTATTGTCTCATGAGGGGAATCTGGAGGAGGGGGTTGTTGATGAACTTGCAGAGGGGAAGATGGAGGTGGAGAGGGAAAATTTGTCAGGTCAAGTGGTGGAGATGAAGGAGGGGTAGGTACATGAGGAGGCTTTTTTGGAGGAAGAGGTGCTGGAAGAGATGGTTGAGATGGAGGAACCTCTTTAACATGGTGGGGAGCGGCTTTTACAGCCCTTGTACTCTCAGAAGTTTGGAGGGAGGAGGAAGAAGCCTTTGAGGCCTTGGAGATGGTCCTCTCCCATCTGCCAAACAGAGCGCAAGTGAGGCGCTTGCTGGCGTTAATGGAGATGGTCGGGGAGACCATACATTCAGCAGCCTTCTCTTTGAGAAATATTCCCAATATTCTGCCAAAGCAGACTTCCTTCTTGTTGTTCTTCTTTTTGATCAATTCAAAGAACACCTTACTCCAGTCAACCTGTCGCTTATTGACTACTGCACACATTATCAGAAATTGGTGACGGGTAATATAGTCATGAGCAGAGTGCTTGGCCATCAGTATCTTTCCCGTAATATCTGCCAGAAATTGGTAGGCGGCGGATTATTGCTTTTTCAACAACTTATTAGGGTTGTTACCAGAGAAACCCATGAGTTTCAGCATATCACTGAATTCCTCAGAATCCATTTCCAGATTGTCTTCTCCGTTCACTAATCTAAATATTTCAGTGAGAACTGCGGGAGAGAGGGAAACATCATTGTTCCCTATATTGCCGATCAAAACATCTTCTTTAGAAACTGTAGATGTATATACCCATTCTCGTATTTCCATTCAATGAAGTTTAATGCGCCTGTTCACGAAATCCTTTAAACTGAGTTCTTCCAGTAGTTCTAAGATGTATAGAAAGATGGGGTCAGAATGTTGAAACGACTCAAAGTCCATGTCGAACCCAGTGTCAAACTTCATTGCAACCAAAGCACCTGAGGGAATCGCCATTGATGTCCTGCAAGAAAAACACAGAGAGAAACAGCGATCAAGAGTAACAGAACTGAAAGCGCGGGACGGAGGTCGAAGTAAACCTAGATATAAGATTTTTAGAATATGAATCGACAAACTCCGGTCCACGGAAAAAAAATTCTTCGAACTGAGCTCGACGAAATAAATTATAGACAGATAATTCGTCGATCTCATCCAGAAGAATCAAAAACAGTTCGTCGAACTCCGTTCGACGAAATGTCTTTCTGAAGCAAAGTTTGTCGATCTTTGGTCGACGAAAATTATTTCCTCACACAGAGAATTCGTCGATCTCCGTTCTACGAGAATCTCTCAAACTTTTCCTAATTCGTCGAACTCCGTTCGACGAACTCTGGAAAATTCGTCGAATGCAGACAGAAACTAGGTTAACTCTTCTCCATTAATCATTCTCAGTTGATTTATAAAGAACAGATGGGTTTTCTCATCCAATAGCTTGGTGAAAATGTCTGCTCTTTGTAGATCAGTAGGAATATGGATCAAGTTAATTTTCTTTTTGTCCACATTATCTCTAATGAAATGATGTCTTATTTCAATATGTTTTGTCCTAGAATGGTGAACTGGATTCTGTGCTATAGCAATAACACTAGTATTATCACAAAATAATGTTGAATTATTTAAGTTGACACCATAATCTGAGAGTTGGTTTTGTATCCATAGCATTTGTGAATAGCAACTACCAGCAGCCATGTATTCTGCTTCTTCAGTTGATGTAGACACAGATATCTGCTTTTTACAAAACCAGGAGACAAGTCTCATACCAAGGAACTGACATGTTCTAGAGGTACTTTTCCTGTCCACTCTACATCTAGCACAATCAGCATCTGAGTATCCAGTTAACTGAAACTCTGACTCTGCAGGATACCAGAGTCCTAGACTAGGGCAACTCTTTATATATCTCAAAATTCTTTTTAGGAAAATAAGGCGAGATTCTTTAGGGTTCACTTGGAACCTAGCACAAAGGCATGTGGCAAACATTATATCA
This sequence comes from Platanthera guangdongensis, assembly GCA_039583875.1. Taxonomy (NCBI): domain Eukaryota; kingdom Viridiplantae; phylum Streptophyta; class Magnoliopsida; order Asparagales; family Orchidaceae; genus Platanthera; species Platanthera guangdongensis. Next base: position 165,823,242 of record CM077151.1, on the reverse strand, counting down.
GGTCTGCTAGCTGTTAGGTGTAATAGGGATCCAATAATTGCCCTATAATTTTTCTGATCCACTGGTTTCCCTGCTGCATCAGAATCCACAACATCATTTGTAGCCATAGGGGTTTTCATCCCTGAAGCATCACCAATCCCAAACTTTTTGATAAGCTCTTTAGCATACTTAGCTTGGGAGAGGAAGATACCATCTGGGAGCTGCTTCACTTGGAGACCAAGGAAGTAGGAAAGCTCACCCATGCTACTCAACTCAAATTTTGAATGCATGAGGTCAGCAAACCTCTTGCACAATTTGGGATCAGTAGACCCAAAAATAATGTCATCCACATATATTTGTACTAACAATATTTGGTCCTTATGATGTCTAGTGAAAAGTGTTTCATCTACGGTTCCTCTTGTAAATTCATGCTCTAAAAGAAAGCTTGCTAGGGTCTCATACCAAGCTCTTGGAGCTTGCTTTAAACCATAGAGAGCTTTATGCAATTTAAAAACAAAAGAGGGTTGAGTTGGAGAGATAAAACCTAGAGGTTGTTCTACATAAACCTCTTCTTGAAACAGGGGCAAAGGTTTGGTCATAGTCTATTCCTTCCTCTTGTCTGTAGCGTTGAGCAACAAGCCTAGCCTTATTTCTCACTATGTTGCCTTGAGCATCCAACTTGTTCCTCTAGACCCATTTGGTTCCAATAACTGGGTAGTTATGGGGTCTTGGAACCAAATCCCAAACTCTACATCTCTCAAACTGATTGAGTTCCTCTTGCATTGCAATGATCCAATGGGGATCTTGCTCTGCCTCATGTATGGTGAGAGGTTCAATTTGAGAGAGAAAACAGGCATGCATCAAGTCTTGGTTGAGTTGATGTCTTGTCTGTACACCTGTAACACCCCCTATCCGTCGCATAGCATATAGCAGTAGGTCCGGCCGGGGCCCGACGCCATATACCACAGACAGACCGGGTGGTTACTTATGGAAATCATCCAACCAATCTCAACGTCCTACACAGAGCATTCTAGCGGAAGCAGTTTATAAAAGTTGTAAACAAGAACCCAGCATTAAAGCACGAATGTCCACTAGTACAAAACAGGAATGTTATTACAAAATACTCAAAACAAGCCTTAAGGCCTTACAAAATGTTTCACTTGAATATTACATGATTTACAAACCACGGCACGCAGGCCGGTCATACATGAATAAAGCAATAAACATTTCCATTTGGGCCTTCGAGGGTCGGCTTCGCAAAAAGGGCTCTAGCCCGCTATTGACCGCTTGGTCCAGCTGCACCTGCAAGCAACAAACCACCGCACGGTGGCAAAACAAGGCAACGGTCAGCAATGCTGACCAAATTATAACGATCCCGCCCCTAACTCGGGGCGGCGATGCTCCTTCCCTGCAATTCATTAGCATAAGCGAGCAATGTATATAACCATAGCCATTTCATCACAGACGTTGGCTCGCACGGCCACACGCCCCGTGCACTCAGGGCACATTCTCGGTGAACCGGTCGATGTCACGTCAATTAAAGCCATTAACATTCCGGACTCACCACCGCCACTTAGACGGCCAAACCTATGAGCAATTTGTCTTCCTGGCCTGGGTCACGACAATTTAAGCCATTGACCGCCGAAGACCCTACTCTATGCCAACGGTAAGTGCCACGTGCCTTTAGGTCTCTTTAACCGAATGACATAGAACGGGTACGGTTCCATCTAACCCGTGCTCACATCGCAACGGCAATTTAAGCCATTTGCGCGGGTCAAACTTCCACCGAGTCCCATTTCCATCACAAGTCACATAACCCCGTTATGTTCAAGTTGGCTCTCAAGCCACCAAGTTGGCAAGATCTTGTATCCACCCAGTTTTCCGGCTGCACCTTTGGGTTAGTCCCCAAGGCTCCCTGCTGTAATCTACCGCGTAGAAAACCTGAAAAACAACCAATAGCATGGAGTCTTCTCCAGCCTCATGCAATGCAACATCACCGATCCAGACTAACATGTCCGGGTAGGCTTCACACATCATGCCTACGTCCGTTCTCGCATACGGACTCTAAACAACGGGGACTTTACATATCTACCCGAAGGAACGCCTCCAACTCTCCGCAAACTCGCAAGAGCGGGCTTCCTATGCTAGGAAAGAGAGTTATTCGTGCTCAAGATGAGGATCGTTACCCTTGAGTTCCTCTTTGGCGCCATTGAAAAGTAATCGGATGGAAATCACCGCACATGCGTTGCCTCCGTGGATCCGGAGTCGGCTTGCGATTCGGAGCTCCGAAGCTCCTCCAATGGCGGAATCTAGTTCTTCTTCCTCCAATGGCTCTCCTCTTTCTCCAAGGACTTGGAGAGATGATAAGGTATGAAAGTGATGGATTTCTAAGTCAACTCACGGGTATATCCTCTCAGGAACAACCCCCAGCCGTTGGATCTCAACCTAAGGAAACGAACGGCTTTGATTCGGGGCTGAAATGCCCAATCTGGGCCGAACACGGCCCGGCACACGCCCGTGTCCAGGGCCGTGTGCCGCATTCGCCATCAAAATCGAATCTCCTGGAACCTCACACGGGTATCGAACACGCCCGTGTTTGAGCTGACATGCCCGTGTTCCACTTCACACGGCCGTGTAGCCGGCCGTGTACCCCATGATTTTTCCCCATTTTCGACCCGAGCAATGCACGGGTTCTAGGACACGCCCGTGTCCTTACCCGTGTCACCTTGACACGCCTGGACCCCAGGCCGTGTACACGGGACATTTCGTCGAGGGAAGATCGACGACTTGATGACACGGCCTTGGATACGCCCGTGTCCTAGGTCGTGTGCCTTGTCTCGACGATCGTCGAGTGAATCTCGACGACTCCCTGGGACGATCGTCGACACGGGTCGACACGCCCTGCGACACGCCCGTGTCACAGGCCGTGTTCCCATTCTCGACGTATCGTCGAGTAAAACTCGTCAACTTCACAGCTAAGTGTCGACACGGGTCGACACGCCCTGCGACACGCCCGTATCATAGGCCGTGTGCCCATTCTCAGCGAATCATCGAGAAAATCTCGACGACTTCGCGGCTAAGTGTCGACACACGCTTGACACGCCCTGGGACACGCCCGTGTCCCAGGCCGTGTGCCTACTGCCAGAACCCAAATTGGCCCAAAACGTCCCCCTTCGCTCCTTTGAGTTTCGGGGCGTTATAACTCTACCCCTCTTAAAAGAATTTCGCCCACAAAATTACATAAAGGAAAGACATGTACAAAACCAAAATTTGTACCTGAGCGAAACAACTCCGGATATTCGTCAAGCATAGTCTGCTCTCGCTCCCAGGAGATCTCCTCACGACCGCAATTGTCCCACCAGACCTTGACCATCCTGATCTCTTTATTGCGTAGCCGCTTGACCTCCGAGTCCTCAATTCGCACGGGCTTGACCTTTGTCGTTAGCCCACTATCCACCGGCACTTGATCAACTGCGATCACTTGCGTAGGCTCTTGTACCGCCTTCCGAAGCACCGAAATATGGAATACATCATGTAAACCACTTAGCTCCACTGAAAGCTTCAGCCGATAGGCCGCTTGCCCAACTCGCTCCAGAACCTCAAATGGCCCAAGGTATCTTGGGCTTAGCTTTTTCAATCGCCGCACCCGCGAGACACCCTTGAACGGCTTGATCTTCAAGTATACATAATCGCCCATAGCGAACTCCACGTTCCTGTGCTTGGCATTATAGTACTTTGCTTGCCGATCCTGAGCGATAAGCAACCTCTCCTGAATGGTTCTCACCAAAGAAGTAGCACCCTCTACTTCCGATCGCTTATACAACTTTGACTCACCCGTTTCTATCCAAGACAACGGCGTGCGACATCTTCTACCATATAGGGCCTCGAAAGGCGCCATCTGAATACTTGCTTGGTAGCTATTGTTGTATGCGAACTCCACCAAATAAAGGTGGTCTTCCCATTGCTTTCCAAAATCCAAGACACATATGCGAAGCATGTCTTCCATGGTTCTATTAACCCTCTCGGTCTGCCCATCCGTCTGTGGATGGAAGGCTGTGCTAAACTTCAGCTTTGTTCCCAACATTTGCTGCACCAGCCTCCAATCATTGGATGTGAACCGCCCATCTCGGTCACTCACGATGCTGCGGGGCACACCATGAAGCCGTACCATGTTGTCCACATAAAGCTTTGCCAGCTTCTCCACCGGATGATCCTTACTATGCGGAATAAAATGCCACACCTTCATTAATCGATCAACAACCACCCAAATGGCGTCGTTTCCCTTTTGCGACCTTGGCAAACCGTGCACAAAGTCCATAGAGATGTCGTCAAATTTCCACTCCGGAATAGGCAAGGACTTAAGAAATCCTCCCGGCTTTTGGCACTCCGCCTTTACCAAGGCGCAAGTTTGGCACTTCGCCACGTATAGCGCCACATCCTTCTTTAAACCCGGCCACCAAAACAGTTTCTTCACATCACGGTACATCTTTGTGCTCCCCGGGTGAATCGAGTACATGGTATGGTGTGCCTCGTACAACAACTCCACCCGTAAATTGCCCACACTTGGGACGCACAATCGACCGTCTTTCTAAAGCAATCCGTCCTCCACGACGAATTGGGAATTTGACCCATCCAGAGCCTCTATCATGAACTGCTTCATATGAGCATCCATATCCAATGCCTGCCGAATCCGATCAGCCAGGTCATATTGGACTTCAGTCCAATTCAGAACTGCTTCAGCACTTGATTGTCTGTCCACACAAACAATCTCCAACGCCTCCAACTCCCGCACCAACCGCTCATCGTGCACCGATAGCCAATTGGCTTGAGCTGGGGCTCGGCGACTCAGCGCGTCCGCAACCGCATTCCCTTTGCTAGGCACGTAGTGGATCTTGAATGTATAGTCCCCCAGGAACTCCATCCACCTACGCTGTCGCATATTCAGATCCTTTTGATCAATTAGATACTTTAGGCTCTTGTGATCGGTGTAGATATCAATTTTCACACCGTACAAATAGTGTCTCCACAGCTTCAAGGCAAAAATCACGGTCGCTAACTCCAAGTCATGGACCGGATAATTCCTCTCGTGCACTTTTAGCTGTCTCGAGCCATAAGCTATCACACTTCCGTGCTGCAGTAGCACGCAACCCAAACCGCTGCCCGAAGCATCGCTATATATCTCATAGCCTTCGGTCCCACATGGCGAACTCAGCACAGGCGCCGTGGTCAACCGACACTTCAACTCCTCAAAAGCTCGCGTGCACTCCGGCGTCCAAACGAACTTATGCTCCTTCCTCGTCAAAGTAGTGAGAGGTAACGCTATCCGCGAGAAGTTCTCTACGAAGCGCCTATAATAGCCGGCAAGCCCCAAAAAGCTCCAGACTTCTGCTACCGTAGCAAGCTCAGGCCACTCCCGTATCGCAACAATCTTCGCCGGATCCACAGCAATACCCTCTCCACTCACTATATGCCCGAGGAACGCCACTGAGGATAGCCAAAACTCGCACTTCGAGAACTTGACATACAACTGATTTCTCCTTAGCGTCTCCAACACCAAATGAAGATGCTTGAAGTGATCTTCCTCACTTTGCGAGTACACCAAAATATCGTCAATGAAGACGATCACGAAATGGTCCAAGTACTCCCTGAACGTCCTGTTCATCAAATCCATGAATACTGACGGCGCATTAGTCAGCCCAAACGGCATGACCGTAAACTCATAATGCCCGTATCTCGTACTAAACGCTGTCTTCGGGATATCACTCTCCCTTATTCGCAGCTGATAGTACCCAGCCTTGAGATCCAACTTCGAGTACACCGTCGACCCGACTAACTGATCGAAGAGATCATCAATTCGAGGGATCGGGTACTTGTTCTTCTCAGTTAGCTTGTTTAGCTCCCGATAATCAATACATAGCCTCAAGCTTCCGTCCTTATTCTTAACAAAGAGGACCGGGGCGCTCCAAGGCGAAGAACTCGGGCGCACATACCCTTGCTCCAACAACTCTTGCAGTTGAACTTTCAGCTCCGCCATTTCCTTAGGCGCTAGCAGATACGGAGATCGTGACACAGGCTTTGCACCTGGCACTAGCTCGATCGGAAAATCTATCTCCCGTTAAGGCGGGGCTCCAGGAAGATCTGCGGGGAACACATCAGGGTATTCCGATACCACTGAAATACAATCTAACGCGGGCTTCGGCTTTGCAACCTCCACTAGTGTAAAGAACAGTTCTGCTCCAGCACGAACCGCCTTCACTACCTGAAGAGCAGACATCAACGTCTTGCTCGACCCCTTTAAGCCCGTAAAAGTCGTCTCATGACTCGCTCCCAGCTTAACTTCCTTGCTACCGCAATCTATATGGGCCTGCTGCTCCGAGAGCCAGTCCATGCCAAATATGACGTCGAACTCCACCAACGGAAGTAAAGACGCCCGCAGGTCGAACTCCTGCTCCCTAATACGAATCTTAACATCGCAGATCCTATCCGCTCGCATCGAACACCCGTTGGGCAACAACACATCCAACTTATCCTTCGCCATCGAAGAAGGGACTCCGATGTGTGATATGAATCCTTCGGACAAGAAGGAGTGTGAAGCTCCCGTATCGAAGAGTGCTCGTGCCGGATTTTCACAAATCAATACAAATCCTAAACAAGTAGTGGTAAGGTAACATGCGCATAACAAGTATTTAAATAAATTGACTTGCTATAAATTAAACCGTACCTGTCACCACATCAGCTTGTTTAATGGCCTCCTGTTGGCCAAGATTGTAGACCCTTGGTTGGGCCGGAGCATAATGGGATGCGGTCGACTCCACCGCCTTTCCCTTCTCTTCATAAGTAGCTCCCGGCTTCCTCTCGGACTTAGGACGTCCGCTCCAACAGTCACGGGCGAAATGCCCCGTCTTTCCACATATAAAGCACGCACCCGGGGTCCGACCCGTAGTCGCCCCAGAAGCGCCAGAAGGAGCTGGACCCGAAGTCCTATGCTTCTTGAAAGTCCTCCGATAGCCGGACTTTGAAGTAGTCGGCACTCTGAACTCAGATTTCTTTTCACCCAAGCTTTTCTTCGCTTGCACGCTCTTCATGTCCTTCTCCAGGGACCGGGCAGTATTGACCAAGGTTAAGAAACCCTGCATCATCGGCCCCGACAGTAGTAGTCTCAACTCATCTCTCAATCCTTCATAGAAACGATTAGTCTTGCGCTCCTCATCCATGATGGTGGAGCTAGCATAACGACTCAGACGAGTAAACTCGTGGAGATATTCATCCACGCTCCTCTCACCCTGAACCAACCTCAGAAATTCATTCTCCATCGAAATCCTCTGAGTAGAAGGGAGGTATCTTGCTAAGAACAATCCCGAGAACTCTTCCATCGGAACGTCTATCAGTTGTCTGCCTCTAAAATGATGCAGCTCCAATCCTTCCCACCACATCCTCGCTTCACCGTCCAAAAGGAACGTAGCGATGGTGGTCATTTGCCACTCCTCCGTCTCCGTCGCTGTCATGACTCTCTTCACCCTGGAGAGCCAGTCTTCAGCCTGCGATGGGGTTCCCAACCCCGAGAATAACGGAGGGTTAAAGCTCATTACATGCTTTAGCTGCCTCTCAGTTGCCCTCCTTAGCACCACCGGTTCTACAACCACTTGCTCCACCCTCCTCGGCTCAGCCTCTTGCAGAGGTTCTTGCTCCATCACGAGAGCGGGCTGCTGCGCTTGCCTTCCAGGCTGCGCATTAATCACGGCCAACACCGCTTCAGCCACCAATCGTATGTTCTCCACCGACAGAGGTGTTGCGGGAGCAACATCCGGTGCACTACTAGCCTCAGAAACACGGCGTTCTGATGGCCCAACACCACTTCTGGTCACCTATAGTTGTACAAAACACCGTTAAGCGACCAAATTGTATTGCAAACAGCAATTATAGGAACACGCAGGTTCCTCAAACACGAGTATTTTCATTCCTAAGTGGACATTCATGGGTTCTTTTTACCATTATAACGATGACGCACACAATGTGCTCACCACCCCTTAAAAAGAATTCGCCCACGAATTCACTTTAAGCCCGACCAAAACCAGTAGTCTGATACCAAATTATAACACCCCCTATCCGTCGCATAGCATATAGCAGTAGGTCCGGCCGAGGCCCGACGCCATATACCACAGACAGACCGGGTGGTTACTTATGGAAATCATCCAACCAATCTCAACGTCCTACACAGAGCATTCTAGCGGAAGCAGTTTATAAAAGTTGTAAACAAGAACCCAGCATTAAAGCACGAATGTCCACTAGTACAAAACAGGAATGTTATTACAAAATACTCAAAACAAGCCTTAAGGCCTTACAAAATGTTTCACTTGAATATTACATGATTTACAAACCACGGCACGCAGGCCGGTCATACATGAATAAAGCAATAAACATTTCCATTTGGGCCTTCGAGGGCCGGCTTCGCAAAAAGAGCTCTAGCCCGCTATTGACCGCTTGGTCCAGCTGCACCTGCAAGCAACAAACCACCGCACGGTGGCAAAACAAGGCAATGGTCAGTAATGCTGACCAAATTATAACGATCCCGCCCCTAACTCGGGGCGGCGATGCTCCTTCCCTGCAATTCATTAGCATAAGCGAGCAATGTATATAACCATAGCCATTTCATCACAGACGTTGGCTCGCACGGCCACACGCCCCGTGCACTCAGGGCACATTCTCGGTGAACCGGTCGATGTCACGTCAATTAAAGCCATTAACATTCCGGACTCACCACCGCCACTTAGACGGCCAAACCTATGAGCAATTTGTCTTCCTGGCCTGGGTCATGACAATTTAAGCCATTGACCGCCGAAGACCCTACTCTATGCCAATGGTAAGTGCCACGTGCCTTTAGGTCTCTTTAACCGAACGACATAGAACGGGTACGGTTCCATCTAACCCGTGCTCACATCGCAATGGCAATTTAAGCCATTTGCGCGGGTCAAACTTCCACCGAGTCCCATTTCCATCACAAGTCACATAACCCCGTTATGTTCAAGTTGGCTCTCAAGCCACCAAGTTGGCAAGATCTCGTATCCGCCCAGTTTTTCGGGTGCACCTTTGGGTTAGTCCCCAAGGCTCCCTGCTGCAATCTACCGCGTAGAAAACCCGAAAAAGAACCAATAGCACGGAATCTTCTCCGGCCTCATGCAATGCAACATCACCGATCCAGACTAACATGTACGGGTAGGCTTCACACATCATGCCTACGTCCATTCTCGCATACGGACTCTAAACAACGGGGACTTTACATATCTACCCGAAGGAACGCCTCCAACTCTCCGCAAACTCGCGAGAGCGGGCTTCCTATGCTAGGAAAGAGAGCTATTCGTGCTCAAGATGAGGATCGTTACCCTTGAGTTCCTCTTTGGCGCCATTGAAAAGTAATCGGATGGAAATCAACGCACTTGAGTTGCCTCCGTGGATCCGGAGTCGGCTTGCGATTCGGAGCTCCGAAGCTCCTCCAATGGCGGAATCTAGTTCTTCTTCCTCCAATGGCTCTCCTCTTTCTCCAAGGACTTGGAGAGATGATAAGGTATGAAAGTGATGGATTTCTAAGTCAACTCACGGCTATATCCTCTCAGGAACAACCCCCAGCCGTTGGATCTAAACCTAAGGAAACGAACGGCTTTGATTCGGGGCTGAAATGCCCAATCTGGGCCGAACACGGCCTGGCACACGCCCGTGTCCAGGGCCGTGTGCCGCATTCGCCGTCAAAATCGAATCTCCTGGAACCTCACACGGGTATCGAACACGCCCGTGTTCGAGCTGACACGCCCGTGTTCCACTTCACACGGCCGTGTAGCCGGCCGTGTACCCCATGATTTTTCCCCATTTTCAACCCGAGCACTGCACGGGTTCTAGGACATGCCCGTGTCCTTACCCATGTCACCTTGACACGCCTGGACCCCAAGCCGTGTACACGGGACATTTCGTTGAGGGAAGATCGACGACTTGATGACACGGCCTTGGACACGCCCGTGTCCTAGGCCGTGTGCCTTGTCTCGACGATCGTCGAGTGAATCTCGACGACTCCCCGGGACGATCGTCGACACGGGTCGACACGCCCTGCGACACGCCCGTGTCGCAGGCCGTGTGCCCATTCTCGACGTATCGTCGAGTAAAACTCGACAACTTCACAGCGAAGTGTCGACACGGGTCGACACGCCCTGCGACACGCCCGTGTCGCAGGCCGTGTGCCCATTCTCAGTGAATCGTCGAGAAAATCTCGATGACTTCGCGGCTAAGTGTCGACACATGCTTGACACGCCCTGGGACACGCCCGTGTCCCAGGCCGTGTGCCTGCTGCCAGAACCCAAACTGGCCCAAAACGTCCCCCTTCGCTCCTTTGAGTTTCGGGGCATTACAACACCTACTGAGATGTCTCCAATCACTTGAGATCTAGGGTGATCTCTAAGTGTGACACGATCAGTTGGTGGAGTTGGTTGAGCAACAGCTTTAGTATTTAATTCCTCTTGGGGAATGATACTAGCTGTTGGGGGAAGTTCAGCCACTTCCTCTTGACTTTCCTCATCACTATCTTCAGCATCCTGTGGAGTGGGATGATTTGATACCTCTTGGGTAAGGTTCAGTCCATCCATAGACTCACACAATGGTGGAACCTACAAAGAGCTTATGGTAGAAATTTCTTTCTCCTTGTATGACATGTTAGTCTCATCAAAAGATACATGAACAGATTCTTCAATTTTGAGAGTAGATTTATTATATACCCTATAAGCTTTACTGACCATGGAGTATCTCAGAAACACTCCTTCATCAGCTTTAGCTTGAAATTTTGCTATGTATCTCTTGTCATTATTGTGAATGTAGCAAATACAACCAAAGATTTTGAAGTAATCTACTTTAGGTTTCTTCCCTTTGAGTAATTCATAGGGAGTCTTGCCCTTCAGCTTATGTATCAAGCTTCTATTCAAAACATAGTTGGAGGTGTTCACTGCCTCTGCCCAAAAGGATAGAGGAAGGTGAGCATCTGACAATAATGTAGTAGTAGATTCAATAAGGGTTTTATTTTTCCTTTCAGCTACCCAATTTTGTTGAGGAGTTCTAGGAGCTGAGAAAGTATGCCTGATCCCTTCACTTTGATAGAACTCTTGCATAAGAAGAGAATCAAACTCTGTCCCATGATTTCTTCTGATCAGGGCAATGTGAGTGTTGAACTCAATCTGTATGCATTTGAGAAACTCTGTCAAACACTTAAAGTTGTCAGACTTCTTCCTTAGAAAGAACACCCATGTGAATCTAGAGAAGTCATCTACAACTACTAAGGTATAAGATTTCCCTCCTAAGCTTTGTACTGTAATGGGTCCAAAGAGATCCATGTGTAACAGATACAAAATCCTATGTGAATCACTCTTATTAAGTGACTTGAAAATATTTTTGGTTTGCTTGCCTAATTGATAAGCCCTGCAAAGTCCTTCCTTCTTGTAGGGGCCAGAAGGTAGTCCTCTAACAAGGTTGTCCTTGGATAGCCTAGCAATGGTTCTAAGGTTTACATGTCCTAATCTCTTATGTCATAATTCATTAGGTCTACAAATAGAGTTGAACAAGCATATGTCTACGTTAGTTGAAAGAAAATCTACTAAATAGATGTTACATTTCCTTTTACCTGTCAACACAATGGTGTTGTCCTCTGATTTGATCTTGCATGAGGATTTGCTGAAAGTCACTTGATAGCCTTCATCACACAGTTGACTAATACTGATTAAGTTTTACTTCAGTCCTTCCACATAGGCTACTTTCTTGAAAGTGACTGAGCCAATCTGGACTGCACCATATCCTTTGGTTAGTCCAAAGTTTGAATCACCAAATATTACTTTGGGTCCAAGCTTGGCTTTGAAGGATGTGAAATTGTCCTTGTTTCCTATCATGTGCTTTGAGCACCCACTATCCAGATACCATTGCTGGTTTGATGTTGGATAGGTCTTCACCTGCACATAAAGCAATTTACTTGTTTTTGACCCAGTTTACCTTGAGCCTAGGTTGATAACCTTTGAATTCAGAAATAAAAGACATCTCTGGTTGACTCTTATAGCCTTCAGGATGATATCTCCAAGGAGGTATTATCCATTCAGTATAGGGGTTAAACCATTGAGATGTAGAACCTCTAGGATTGAACTTTGATTTGCCTTTGAAAGAGTTTTCAAAACTCTGAGCTCTGTTCGATGATCTCTGAGGTGAGTTCGACGATCTTGGGTCAGATCGTCGAGCTCCGTTCGAAGATCGACTGTGCCAGAGTTCAGGGTTCAGAGATCGTTGACCTGAGTTCAACGATTTAGCCTGAGATCGTTGAGCTCCATTCGGCGATCGTCGAGCTCTGTTCGACGATTTCTGTTGAACTATGGTTTTCTTTGGTAGATCAGAATTCTTCCTAGCTACCTCTACAACTCCCTTACCTTTATCAGAGATAAACTTGATTGGGGTTGTTAATACTACAGGTTGGCTAGATGAGGCACCCAAGCCCAGTGTACTGTTGAATCTTGAGTTCACTATGCTTGATATGTCCATTAGTTTGATACTTCTCCCATTGAGGGATTCTTCAAACTTTTTGGCCTCTGATAGGTCACTTTTCAGTGAGGCTATCTGCTCCCTACAACATTCCAACTCCTAAGAGAGTTTGAGGTTTTCTGCTTTTAAAGTGTTGTGTTCAGATAGCTGATTTCTGAGAGAAATGATTTCCTTCTCAGATTTTAGTAAATCTAAACACAGTGCTTTAAACTCACACTTGAATTCCTCAGAATTAAAATCAAAAGAATTTATTACCTGGTCCTCTTCAGATTGAGTCTCTGATTCTGACTCTGATTCTTCTGCATCAGAATTTTGTTGTGAGGCATTGATAGCCATCATGCAGAATTCTTTTTCTTCAGCATCATCTTTATCATCACTTCAGCTGGATGAAGCTTCAGATTCTTCTTCTGTCTCACTCCAAGTTTCAGCTACAAACCCCTTCCTGGTGTGTTTGTTCTTGCTGGAGGAGGGTTTGTCATTGCTATTCTTCCTGAAGTCTTTGTCTTTTCTTCTTTATTTCCTGTCCTTTTTGTCCTTATACTGATTTTCTGGACAGTCAGACACCATGTGGCCTGTTTTCCTGCATCCAAAGCAAAAAATCTCTTTGTTATTTGATTTGTCATACCTTGGCTTGTCATGCCCTCTGGCAGACTTTTTCCTGATATCTTTTCTGGCCATTTGGTAAAATCTTTTGGCTAGTAGGCTTAGCAGCTCTTCATTGCCTGTGACTTTGTCTTCAGGCTGATCTTCAATGGCTTTGAAAGCTATTGATTTTTTCCTTTCTTATAGCTGGTGAGGCAGCCTTCTGCTCTTCTTCTCTATTCTTGATGAGCAGCTCATAAGACTTGAGCATGCCCAAGAGAGCTTCAGTTGTGATCTCATTTAGGCTTCTGGCATCCTTGATTGGCCAGATCCTTGAGTCCCAAGTGCTTGGGAAGCACATTAGGATTTTATCATTGAGCTCAGTCAATGAGATCTCTTTGTCCAATGTTTTCAGCTCATTGACTATGAGACTGAGTCTATTATACATATCTGCTACTGACTCAGCTTCTCCTTTCTTGAAGTTCTCATATTGGGTTATGAGGTGAGATCTTCTATCTTTTCTCTCATCAGCAGATCCTGAGACTATCTCAGATAACTTGTCCCAGACGTCCTTTACTGAGTTGCATTCAACTACTTTTTGGAATATTTCATCAGACATAGTCTGGGCTAAAATATTCATTACCTTAGCATCTGCCACTTTCCATTTCTTGATTTCTGCATCTGTTCCTGATGGAGGTGGAACAGCACTTGTACTTGTATTTTCTGGGGGTCTTGGATACACTGTCAAAACAGAATTAAAAATGTCTTCATCACTAGAGTTCATGGACAATCTAATCCTTGTCTTCCAAAGTGCAAACTTAGATAGATTGCACACTGGAGGTCTGGTGCTAGCATAATCTTTGTTTTGGGCCATGTTCTGTGAAGAAATAAATCTAACAACAAACTTAAAACAGATCTAACTAGAGGGATCTTTGGGTTTAGGTGTTAGCCTGTGCAACCACTAAGGTGTGGTATTTTAACCAACCTCTCTCTGATACCAATTGAAAGTGCAGGTTAGATCTGATATACTCTAGAGGGGGGGTGAATAGAGTATAATGCTTACTAAAAACCTTTTACAACTGTTGTTGTATACCTAAGTGAATAGGGAAGCAAATAAAATAAAGTAAACACACCAACTAACTAAACACAGAGCAATCACAAACCACAGCCAGAAAACAAAATAAAATAAGCAACCAGAACACACAAGGAGCTATAGTGGTTCCCCAATCAATCTGGGTACATCCACTCTTCCACCACCCTAGGTAGGAATCCACAGTAGGATGAGTTGATCAGGTGTCCTGGGCACCAATGGGTTTTGATCAGGTCCCCAAAAACCAAACCCTTAGTCTTTTGGAAGGAGACTTGCAACCAGAATAATTTTGAAGGGATTTAAAACCCTGTACAGGAATTAAAGAGAGGGTGAAAGTGTCTTCTCTGTCAATAGTCAGAGAGAAGACTTGTGGATTGATGTAGCAGATCTTGCTCCCCCTGAGATCTTGGATTGGCCAGGAATGCTGGAGCACTGCTTCAGGGTGATAGGCCTTCAATGACCTAGAATGTCTGGATCAGAACTGCTCCAGGAACTTCTTTTGACTGATAAAGTTCTGTTGTCCTTTGAAGTTGTCCTGAGAATAGAAAGAAGAAGACTCTTGATTGAATTTAGTTCTTCTTCTTCTTCTTCAAAAGTTCTCTGGTCAAGGCTGATTGTAGTCAAGAACTTTAGATTTGAGAATGTTTTGTTCTTCTGCAGCTTCAGAGTGTATGTCAGATTGTTTTCTGTACTATGATTCTTGAACTCTATCACTGCTTGATTCTGTTCTCTTACTGTGTCACTATTTTTTTGTGTATCTGTATATCTCTTACTGACTGAGGAATATTCAAACTTTTTGAATGTCGAGCAGTAATTACAGTCGGCCTTGGAAAGAATCAGCAATCAATGACTTTCCTAACTGTCCCATGGAAAAACGGCATGTAATCATCCATAGTCAATGCATGTTCTAACGGTAACATTCCGAGAAGATCTGGCATTAAATGTTCAGGAATCAGCGCCAAGAAACGGGACGAGAGCCTTGAAGAAAACCTAATCTGGATTCGTCGAACGAAGAACACATTTCGTCGAGCTGAACTTGTGTTCGTCGAGCTGAGCTTGAGTTCGTCGAGCTAAGCTTGATAGAGTTTGTCGACCAGATAATCTTCATTCATCTGATAGACAGTCTTCATTCGTCGAGCTAAGAATCAAATTCGTCGACATGAGAAAAGTTCTGGACTTAGACAAAATACTCTGCATCTGCTGAAATGCTGTGTCGACATAAATTGGTGTCGACAAATTGATCTTGGTGTCGACACAAATCCTCTGGTGTCGACATAAGCTGGTGTCGACTGAAATCCTGGTGTCGACATAAGCTGGTGTCGACTGAAATCCTGGTGTCGACATAAGCTGGTGTCACCTGAAATCCTGGTGTCGACATAAGCTGGTGTCGACTGAAATCCTGCTGTCGACACAGGTCTTCTGGTGTCGACACAAACCCTAAGTGTCGACACAGATTCTCTGAGTCCAGAAATCGTCGAGTAGAGTATAGTATCCGTCGACCTGAGAAGCTGACTTCGTCTACCTGAGAAGCTATGAACTTGAGGTCCAAGTTCATCGAGCTCAGAATATAATTCGTCGACCGAAGCATGAAGCTAGACTTAGAAAAATTTGAAGTCCTCTTGACTTTGGCTTGATGTAGAAACTGAGTTTTCATCGAATAGAGAACATAGATCGTCGAGCTCAGCACTAAGAATTGTCTAACGATCGTCGAACTCAGAACTACTTTCATCGAGCTGAGTTCGACGAACACCGAACTCACTTAACTTAGTCTTGAAAACTTGTGAGTATGGAGTCTCTGAGGGTCTTGTTGAAAGCTGGTCCATCTGGAGTTGAGCCTAAGGACTTAACCTAGACTTTAGGACACAAATTGACCCTGGCTATATAAGATGGGTCACATCGTAAGTCAGTGAACCTAGCCCAAATCAACTAGGGATCCAACATACATGACTAAAAATCAACATCAAATACAGTCATAATTCATCTTAGCTTAACTGGGCCTTTCTTCAAATTCAGGTTATTGTGGATATAATACCCAATATATGTCAGTAAGTCCGGGACTGTGGATGGTGGTGGGACCCAGAGAAGTCTGGTACACAGAGAATATGCCCTGAGTGTACTGAACGTTTGACTGTTGAGGCATTCGTTTGTGATATATTTATTGGTGCTTAAGTGCACCTCCTTGTGATATATCTGTTATATTAATGCTATGACTGCAGGGACGGAATACCGCTGCCCAAGGTATTGGGTATGGTCGTTATAATTTGGTCAGCTGAAAGCTGACTGTTGCCTCGTTTGACACCCTTGTGGTGGATTATCCCTGTGCATGTGTTGGAGAGCCAAGCCGGAAATAGCGGGTTGCTGCCCTTGTTACTATGTCGTCCCTCAAATGCCAAGCGAAGCTTTATTGCTTTCATGTGTGGCTGACCTGTATGCCAATGTCTGTAATCCACACCTATAATGAATAAATATAAGGCCAATGTCCAGAACAGTTTTAAAGTACTGTTAACTATCGCCAGGAGACATTGACTATTGCCGGCAATAGTGACTTTTGTGTATTATGTTGTAACATTCCTGAGTTTTTATAAGTGGACACTCCTGTGATACTTGAATTCAAAATGATAACCCCTGAAGCTTCCAGTAGAATGCTCTGAGTTAGTATTTATGAAGTTTTGAGATTAACATGTAACTCCGCCGACTGTCCATGGGATATGGCGTGGGGCCTCGGCCAGACCCTTTGTTATATTTCATATGATAGATGGAGGTGTTACAAGGAGACACCCATATCTTGTTATTTAGGTAGGAGAACAAACGAGAGTTGCTAGACATATGATAAGTGACACCAGAGTCAATAAGCCACTTATCAGAAGAGGCCAAAATAGCATAAGAAGTAGAGGAGACAAGAGAAACCGTCCTCATGGAGACAGAAACAGGAAAGAGAAAATACGAACGACGTGGTTAGACAAAATTCGACAAAAGAGACAGAGATAGCATGAACAAAAAATGGCACAAAGTGAAAGAGAACTAGCCGACAAATGGATCGACAAACAAGTCGCAGAAATACTGCGACCAAGAAAACAAGACCGGTAGAGACTCAAACTGCACAGTTGAGTGAGAAGCCCGAAAAGATTGCAGAAAGAGGATCTACCACAAAAAAGGAGCAAACAAAGAAGAGATCGCACGAGTATGGAAAATAACCCGCGTGAGAAGAGAAGAGAAGAGGGAGAAAGAGACAATGTGAAGAGAAAGTTACCTTTGCGAGAAGAA
The DNA here is from genome assembly GCA_039583875.1 of Platanthera guangdongensis. Taxonomy (NCBI): domain Eukaryota; kingdom Viridiplantae; phylum Streptophyta; class Magnoliopsida; order Asparagales; family Orchidaceae; genus Platanthera; species Platanthera guangdongensis. The sequence goes on along the minus strand of CM077151.1, from coordinate 165,805,775 downwards.
AACCAACCCGCAGGAGCACAAGGGAGAGAAGTTGCGCGAACAACAGCGATGTCGCGCGAATAGAAAAGAAATCAAAGGGACAAGTCACAGGAAAAGTGAGAAGCAAGGGAGGGCAGGGCGGGAAGAAGGCGCATGAACAAAAGAAGACCATAAAAAGAGCGGAAGTGGTTAGAAAAGCAAACTGCGAGCAAATTGGAGCAAAGGACTGATGAGCTCTGATAGCATGTAAAAAGAGCTAAATAAAGCAAATTTTATTGCTTCAAAAAGATAAGCAATTCATAGATATACCCCCCCCCCCCCCCCCCCCCCCCCCCGTATTTTTAGAAAATGGGGGAGATGAGAGAATACAACAAGCGATGTAGAACTAAATACAATCCGCGCGGATAAGCGATTTGACGCTGTCAAACCACACCACTATACAAAGAGCAAATGAAGATCACCTAGTGGTAATAGAGATAATTCGCCAGACTGCAGCTACTAGCCACTTGACTGCAACTGCTAGTCATCTGTCTACAGTTGCGGACTCCCACCACTACTGTTGCGGTACGTCTTAAGACCTCTGCTGCAGTTAACTCTCAGACCGTTGTTGCGGGTAGCCATCAGACAGCTGCTACGGCTAGCCTCTAGACCACAGCTGCGGGAAGTCCTCCAAGACTGGAAAGGCCTGCGGGAAGCTGACTACAAAACCACAACACTACTAAACAGATAAACCGCCAACCCATCAAAGGCAAGCTACCAGACATAACCGCTACCTCTAACCAAACCGCTACACAACCTGGCCGCCTGGACAAACCGCCTGACCTCCCGAACGACAGCCACCGAGACTAGTCAATCGAACTGCCAAACTTTAACGGGGGTAATCTAAGCAACTTAGAAGAAGGATGAGGAAGTTTCATACCCTCCAAGGAGATAATGTCAGAAGAGGATACCACGACCTGTTAAGAAACCATCGAAAGCTGCAAAGAGAAAGAATATCATGAGTAATTGCCAGTCAATGAGTTTAGCTGCACCAGTACTTTATTTATTTATTTTGTTCTTCTTGGGCTATATATATAAAGTCCCCTATTTTTGCTCTGGAGTGAAGGAAGTAGTTCATACCTGGGCTAAGGAGTCTGCTTATAATCAGCTCAAGACATCATGTAATCCCTATTTTCATTCAATAAAATTGCAGTAGTACCATCTACTTTCCCCTAATCTCTCCCTCTCAATCCTAAAATCCCTACACTCTAATTACTCTAGAAAACTAAGGCTAATAAAAATAGTAAGCTAAACTTCATTTATTCCTTTTTTAATTAAGTACAACATATCATCAGTATTTATACTTATAATATTTAATATAGTTGTTACATAATAGTGCGTTGCTTATAAAATAATGCAAGTTGTCTCATTTCTACTTAATACTGTCTATTTCGCTGAATTGATGACTTGGTGTGTCCTCATTCGTTGGATTGTAATACATTTATGCTAGCTTGTCCCTTGGATTAGTTTCATGCGGATTTGTATTTCAACCTGTTCCATGGTAGAAAAACAATGCCCACATTGTGTCGTATTGAGATATTAGCAGTTATGTTAACATTTTTGTTTTGGCAAGGAGAGGAAGTGTGCTTCGAGTGGCAATGGGAGCAGCTTCTGCAGGGAATATTTCCCCACCATGTCGAATGAGCTAGGAGTCATCGGTGTAACCGAAAGGAGCATCGTAGTCCTGATTCCACAAGTATGCCGACATTTGGATGATTGGTTGGGCACATAGTTAGAGTTATTGTGTAACACCTTCATCTATCACATGAAATATAACAGATGGTCTGGCCGGGACCCCACGCCATATCCCACAGATAGTCGACGGAGTTACATGTTAATATCAAAGACTAAACGAATCCTAACTCTGAGCATTCTAGCAGAATCTTCAAGTGTTAACTTTTTGAACTCAAGTATCACATCAATGTCCACTATATAACAACATGAATGTTCTTACAAAATACACAAAAGATACTATCGCCAGAGATAGTCACTATCACCCCACGACACTCAGCAGTAGCCAATCTATTATAGCCTTAAGACCATACAATTATTCTTTAGAAGTGTGGCTTACAGACATCGACGTGCAGGCCGGCGACACATGAAAGCAATAAAACTTCTCTTGGCCTTCGAGGTCTGTCATAGCTTCAGAGCTGCAACCCACTATTTCACACTCGGCTCTCCAGCACCTGCACAGGGACATTCCACCAGATGGTGGCAAACAAGGCAACGGTCAGCTTTCGGTTGACCAATTTATAAAGACTCTACCCCATTCCTGGGGCAGCGGTATTTCTTCACTACCAGAATAGCATTAACACAATATATATATATCACAAGAAGACACACTCAAGCAGTACTCAATATATCACAAATGAGTGTCTTAGTAGCCAAAGGTTCTGTGCACTTGGGTACATTCTCGGTGTACCGGATTACCAGGTTCCCACCACCGTTCAGAGGTCCGAGACTTGATAGTAAACTTTGAACATTTCTAGTCATTCTTTCTCCAGGCCTAAGGATCTCAATATGTGCTTCAACGACGCAAATTACATTAGGCACACTAGTCGGACGGACATAACGCAGGTACAGTTTAGCTATTTCCCATTGCTCAAATCGCCAAGGTCAACACCGGCGGTCATAGCCATCATGGCAAATGACAAGATGCAGGTCAGCCTCCCCTTTCATGTTCGGCTCACTAGCCTTTTTACTGGGCACAACAGGCTCTCAGGGTCACTTGCCACTCAAATGTCCCAAGGACATGAGCTGGAAATGATCAATCATGTCACTCATGGCCAATAGCTGGGCTCTCTAGGCTCAAAGCTTCTTATATTACATACATGTTGGGTCCATTGCTCCCAATGTACCTGATATGTAAGATGTCAAAGAAGTCAATGATATACTCCTAGTTGTATTTGATGTTTGATTAAGTTTCATGTGCCGGGTGAAAACTTGAAGAAATGAATAAATACAAATTGTTGACACACTTCACAACTATGTCTACACTTTATAAGAGAAGTACTGAATACAGACTTGAAGCAAGTAAAAAAGTGTCGACACACTTCATAACTATGTCTACGCCATTGTAGGAGAAGTGTCGAGATCAGAAAGACACAAGACAGTAGTGTCAAGACACGACACTTCACTCGGCAGTTCAGAAAGCTGTGTCGAGACAATTCAGTTATCTCAACACCTTAAAGATCAAGTCAATTGTGTCGAGACAATTCAGTTATCTCGACACCTTGAAGATCAAGTCAGCAGTATCGAGATAAGTCAGATATCTCGACACTTTAAAGCTCAGGATAGTAGTGTCAAGACAATACAACTGTCTCGACACAATGAAGAACTGAAGTGCAGACTTAAAGATGTCGACACCTAGCAGACTATAGTGTCGAGATAATTTAAATGTCTCGACACAGTGAAGATTTTAAGTTTTTCTCAAAAAAATAGCTAAGTCCACAGGAATTGAGTGATGTCAACTCTCTCAATGCTATGCGACATAATTCATCGAGTATTACTGCCTAATTCAAAGCCGCAGAATTCTGTCAAAGAAAAATAAGGTAACTACAGAAGCATTGAGTGAAGCCAGTTCACTCAACGTCATAGAAGATAGATTGGAAAATTCATCTAAGTCCAAAGGCGTTGAGTGAAGCTAGTTCACTCAATACCAGATGATAGAAAGCTTTGAGTCAAGCTCTAGCAGTTGCGGCCAAGTACAAAAGTGTTGAGTGATGAAGCTACACTCAACGCTCTCAACGCCAAGGTTGTTGAAGAGGCAAAAAATAGTCTAAGGCAAAAGGCATTGAGAGATGAAGCTACACTCAATGCTCTCAATGCCAAGGTTGCTGAAGAAGCAGAAAATAGTCTAAGGAAAAAAGCATTGAGTGATGAAGCTACACTCAATGCTCTCAACGCCTGGGATGCAGAAAGAGTAGAAAACTAAGCTAAGTATAAAGGTGTCGAGTGGAGGCCATTCATTCAATGCCAAGGAAGCTGTAGAATTGACTAAGTACAGAATCGTTGAGTGAAGGTCATTCACTCAACGCCACTCAACGCCTGAGTGGATTCTGAGATTTGGGCTAAGTCCACAAATGGTGATGTCAGCAAAGTCAACAAGTTAACAAAATTCAAATTTGTTGCGGGAAAGCTACAGTACGCAACAACTGTAGTTGCATGCCTTCAGTACTGTAATTAATGCAAAAGCGAAGTTCTAGCTGTCAAATTCAGTGGGGCCAATAGGTCAAAAGAGCCGTTGATTGCATAATAATAAAAGGCAGAGATCGAGGAAAAGAAAACTGATTTTTGGAAAACACAGCAGGCCCCCATCTTCTTCCTCACCATTATTGCTAATGCTAAAGAACAAAATTTCAAATCAGTGGGTCAAAAAGCTAAACAAAGTTAGCTGTTGTTTTTCTCATCTACATCAGCAAGTTCAGAGTTAATCTCTGAGAAAAAGGAAGCAGTCAAGGGAGAAACCCTAGCTTCAAAATCTGAGATCTAAAGCAAGTTAGCTGGTGACATTTACACCTGCACCAGCAAGTTCAGAAAGCTTACTTTCTGAGGGAGAAGAAGCAGAAGTTGTTTGAAGAACAACCAGAATAGATAAATCACTTGTCTTCACCAGCAATTTCAAGGAAGGTCCTTGAGAAATAAGAAGAGGCAGAGACATCTGGTTTCTGCAGTCAAGAATATAGAGCTAAGTTTATCTCTACTCAGGTTGCATCAAAGGGAGATATCCTAGCTGCAATTACTTAACAGTTCAAGTAAACCTAATCCTGAAGATAGAATCTTGGGGGCTGTGAAGAAGGAGATATGGCTGATCTTCTGATTCAGTTCAATAAGGTGCAGAGCAGCAGATCTGCAAGTTACTTCCAGCACAAGACAAAGCAAGCTGAAGATATGCATCCTTGTTGCTGACAAGAAGTTAGGTCTGGGATTCTCTCAATTCAGTTAGCAGCAAGTCTAGCTACAGTCTCTTCTCAGTTCCAGCAAGAAAATTTTCTGGTGCTGAGAAGAAGAGGATAGGGCTGAGTATTTCTAAATTTAGGTAATAGTAGACTCGGAAAATATATTCCTAGATTCAAAATTGGGCTGAGACTATCTCAGTATAGGAAGATTAACACAGAGAAATCTCTCTTGTGTCCAATCAACTCAACCGGTCATTTCCACCTTGTAGGATCCTTTTATATCTGAGTGATAGGATCATATTTGCTCTGAGGTAGGATCCATGTTTGGATCTGAGTTGTAGGGCAGATTTGCTTGAGATAGGATTCTGTTAAGAATCTGAGAGTAGGGCTTTGACCTAAATTGTAGGATTCAAGTGTGAATCTGAGAGTAGGATCCAGCATAGATCTGAGGTAGGTGATATGTTGATCACTGAGCTATAGTGCTTTTGAGCCTGAGGTATGTGAGTCATTCTCACAGAGTTGTAGGGGACTTGTGCCTGAACTGTAGGATCCTTTGGATCTGAGGTAGGGCTTAACAGCCAGAGGTAGGAGAGTCATTCTCTTTGAGATAGGATCCCTTGTGGATCCGAGGTAGGGTTGTCCTCCCAGCCTGAGTTATAGGGCTTAACAGCCTGAGGTAGGTGATCTTTGGATCACTGAGTTATAGGGCCTTGTGCCTGAGCTGTAGGTCTTGGAGGAGACCGAGTGGTCATATGGGATCGTGTTGTAAGCCTTTTAAGCTGAGATTAGAGAAGTTCCTTATCTAACTATAAGTTAGAAAGGTGGGAGGGAAAGTGGATGTACTCATAATTTATGGAACCACTATATATCTTGTGTGTGTGCTTTTTGTGTTATTTCTTTGATTATAGGTGTGTGTGTGTCTTGAATGCAAATTACTAATCACTCACATAGCACCAAAAGGAAATAAAATTAAAGATAGTCATAAGTGACTAAGAAACATATTCACCCCCCCTCTAGGTGATTTAGCTATCCTTGAAAACAAAGACTTTTAAGTGGTATCAGAGGGAGGTTACTCAAAATGACTTAACAGTCTGAGTAGACCTCAAAGGATAACTAAAGTGTTTGTACTTGTGAGTTCTGAAGGAACTATAAGAAATGGAGCTTCAAGTATGGAGCAAGGAAAATTTTGAGAATTGGAAAGAAAGGATTAGGCAGATCATGAAGCCACTAATACTAGAGACTTAGAATGAATTAAAGAAGGACCCTTCATTCCCATGAAGGTCTCTACATCAGATGCAAGTATACAGACCCCAAAAAGCTATGATGAAATGACAGAGGATGAAGTCATCTTGGCTATTATGGATAAGAGAGCACAACACATAATGGTAAGTGTAATGGATGACTCTACCTTCCAAATCTTGGTCCACGGCAAGAAAGCCAAAGAGATATGTTGTTCTCTTACATTTTATATGGAAGGGACAGAGAAAGTCTGTCATTCTGATAGTGATTCAGAGTCTGAAGAAGAAGAAGCCAACATTGGGCTACTTTCTGCCTTTTTAGATAAAGTAGAAGACAATCCAGATGCATGGATAGAGATCAGGGCCCCACTATCATATCTAGAAAGTGATTCATAGAAGGATGAAGAAGAATAAGAAGATGACTGCAGATGTTATGGGCTAATTTCCATGACAGAAGAAGAAGAATGCTGCTAGGATCAGCTTGGTCTAGATCAGGTGCAATCTTTGTCTAGTTCTTCTTATTGCTCAGGTCATGAGACTGGTCTAGATTCTGATGCATCATCATCCATTGATGAAGATGACTATGAATATGAGGTAGATGTCAATCAATTGATTGCCAAGTATAGTCAAATTTTGGAAGCTTTGAGAAGAAGCAAGACATTGGCCAAGGAGCAGGCTAAGGAGATTATCTCCCTACATCTAGATGCTTCCCAGTAATCTGATTCAGCAACTTTGCTGGAGCAAAAAGTGAGGGATGTCAGCCAACAAAAGGTTATCTCAGTCATGAAACTTGAGACCATAAGCCAGAAGGACAAGATGATTTTGGATCTTGAAGAGAAGCTTGAGAGGCAGAAGAGAATTGTGGCAAATTTATCTAAGATTGATGCCTTCAAGAGAGCTATTGAATCTAAGAGAAATTCTAGAGTTGTTCTCTCCCAAAGGAGAGGCAAATCACTAGTAGTGTCATAGTCAACCATTCACAAGGTAATCCTCTCATATAATAGGTATGACCAGGACAGCATGTATGTTCACTGTAAGAATGAGAATTCTTCTTATAAGAATACAAGTATATCTTACAATGGGAGAAGAAGGGGTAGGGGAATGAGTTCCTTTAAGGCTCCCCCATGAAGAAGTACAAATGGCCCATTCTGGACCATTTATATTTGATGCCTGTTGGATCCCTAGTTTGGATTTGGGCTAGGTTTGCTATTAGGTTATTGACCCACCATTTATAGCCTAGGGTCAATTTGTTAGTTCTAAGGTCTAGGTCAGTCTAACTAGGTTAGATATCTTTGATACAACCCTCAAACGTATTCAGAGATTCAGACTTAGAAGAAATGTAGTTTTAAAGAGTTCAGAAAATTAGTTCGAAGTTCTTTGAACTCAGCTCGACGATCGTCGATCGCAGATCGACGAACTCAGAGTGTCAACTCTGAGCTGAGCTCGATGAAATACGAGCTCAGGTCGACGATCTTCCTTCTTCTACTCAGATTCTCTAGTCGATGAACTTGGAACTCAGCATTGAAAGATATCTTTCAGATCAATTATCTCTGAGCTCAGCTTTATGAAGGAGATTTCTCAGCTCGATGAACTTAGAGTTCAGTTCGACAAAATCTGTCTTGAGTTCGATTAATTTCCTTCAGTATCACTTTGATGTATTCTCTCTCATTTTGACTTCAATTTTTATTGTTCTAAGGCAGTAATTGTCTGATAATTAATGCTCATATTCTCAAAAATATAGCCTTTTCTTGGCAGCATTAATTATGGTTTTCATAGAATTAATTATTTGACTTATTTACTGGGACAGTTGAGGAAACTCATTTAAAGCCAAAATCCAGCCGTTCAACTCTCAGAATCTCAGCAGTAAATTCAGGATATTATTCAAATTTCAAAAGGCTGAAATCTCTCAGGATATAAAAGCAATTCTTCTCTCTTCAATAGAATAACAAGAAGAACAACAACAACAAGAACAACAACAACCATTGATACACTTTCTAGAGAAAAGCATTGTTATCATTCTTACAGGAAATTGAAGAAGAACATCAACACAAAGATCATTTGCCTTCTTCAATTTCTACTTCAGGATTTTTCTAGAGACAACGGTCAACATCTGTCTGAAAGTTCCTGAAGATCAGCAAGCCAACTTCAAGGCCTACACCATGTGCAAAGCTCTCATCTTCCTGAACATTTCTTCATCTCAGGGGGAGCTTTGACAACAGCATCCACTAAGTCTTCTCAGTTGTTTGAGAAAGAGAAGACAACATCATTTTCTTTTTCTACTGTAAAAAGGGTTTTTAACTCCCTTCAAAAGTTATCATCTGGTTGTCAAGTCTCCTTATCAAAAGACTTGGATTGGTTTTGGGGCACCTGATCAAAAGATCAAAGGGTTGTGAGATCTGCCTTGAAATAGATCTTGTGGTGACAGGGCACCTGAGCAAAAACCTGTGGTGGCAGGGCACCTGAACAAAAATCTGTTAGTGAATTCCTACCATGGTGGTAGAAGAGTGGATGTACCCAGTTTTTGGGAACCACTATAAAATCATTGTGTCATATGGAATGCTCTATTTTTTTATTTATGTTGTGCTGTGATAGTTTCTTTTTCTTACCTCTCTTTATATATATTTACACCACTTATTTTAATTTCGCTATATAAACTAATCAAAGTTTTTAAAATACTCTATTCACCCCCCCCCCCTCTAGAGTTATGACAGATCTATCCCTCTTTCAATTGGTATCAGAGGGTAAGGTTTCTTGGTTTCAGAGACTAACACCTGAACCAAAAGATCTTTGATAGATCTCTTTTTCTCTAGTATCTTCTCTCTAAATCATGGCACAAAATAAGGAATACTCAAGTACCAAACCTCCAGTGTGCAATCTAAATAAGTTTGCTCTCTAGAAGGCAAGGATCACATTATATATGAATTTAAATGACGAAGACATCTATAATTCAATTTTGGCAGGCCCCCCTACTCCTGCAAAAACATTAATAAGTACCTCAGTAGTTCCACCACCAGAGTGGACAGAGGCTCAGAAGAAGTTAAAGATGGCTGATGCAAAAGCTATGAACATCCTAGCTCAGACTATGTCTGATGATATCTTCCAGAAAGTTATTGAATGCTCCTCAGCCAAAGAGATCTTGGATTCTCTAAATGCAATGTTTGCGAGCTCTGCTGATGAAAGAAAAGCTAGAAGATCTCTTCTCATTTCCCAATATAAGAACTTCAAGAAAGAAGAGTCAGAGTCAGTGGCTGACATGTACAACAGACTCAGCCTAATTGTCAATGAGCTGAAGAACCTGGATAAAAATATCTCACTGACTGAGATAAATGACAAGATTCTTATGTGCTTCCCCAGCACATGGGACTCCAGGATCTGGCCAATCAAGGAGGCTAGAAGCCTGAATGAAATATCCACTGAGTCTGTACTTGGCAAGATCAAGTCATATGAGCAGCTTATAAAGATAAGAGAAGCAGCTGAGCAGAAATCTCCTTATCCGGAAGGAAAGAGCAAAACATTGCTTTCTAGGCATCAGAAGAATCAGAAGCTCCATCAACAAATGAAGAACTCCTAAGCTTGTTGGCCAAAAGATTTTATAAGATAGCCAGAAAAGATTTCAGAAGAAAGACATCCAGACAAGATGATAGACCAAGATATGACAAAACTCCTACCAAGGAGATTGTCTGCTTTGGTTGCGAAAAATTTGGACACATTCTTCCTGAGTGTCTAGAGAATCAGAAGAAGGAGAAAAGAAGAGACAAGGACTCTAGAAACTAGTACAATAAGCCCTCCTCAAGCAAGCATAAGAGGAAGGAGAAAGGATTTGTTGCAGAAACTTGGAGTGAGACAGAAGAAGAATCTTCATCTTCCAGCTAAATTGAAGATGAGGAAGAAGCTAAAGCAAAAGAAGTTTGCTTGATGGCTATCAATACATCAGGAAACTTTTCAGAAGTTGAAAATTCAGAAAATGACGATTATGAATCAGAAGATGATCAGGTAATACCCTCATTTGATTTTAATTCAGACTATTTTAAAACTAAATTTAAATTATTATGTAATGATCTAATCAAATCTGAGAAGGAAATCAAACTTCTTAGAGATAAGCTAACTGAACATGATAATCTGTTATCTGAAAACATTAAGTTAAAAGATGAACTAGTTATAGCTTCAGAACAAATTACTTCTTTAAAAATTAAATTGAATGAGGCAAAGCAATTTGAATAATTCTTAAATGGGAGAAGCATCAAATTGATGGACATCACAAGCACTGTAAATGTCAGGCTTAATGGCAAGTTGGGATTAGGTGATTCATCAAGCCAACCTCATCTAATTCAGAAAAACATTCTCTCAACCCCCATTAAATTTATATTAGAAAAGGGCAAATAAATGGCAGATGAGAATAATAAACCAACTAAAATTAATCATAAACCCAAGAAAAAGAGAAAGAATAAGAAAAACCTTAATCATAACAATGTTCAACAGATTTCGTTGAACTCAGATCGACAAAATGCATACAGTTCATCGAACTCAAGTTGACGAACTCTAAACGCTGATTTCTATTATAATTATTCTTCTAACAGCGATCAACGAAACCAATGAAAATGTTTTAAGTTGTCTTACCTAAATTATATAGAGGGGGTGAATAGGTGAGTTGTGCGTCTTTTGCGGAATAAAAAATTTAGTTATCTATGCACAGAAAATCAAACCAAGCAATGACAGATGACAGCAAGAATTATAGTGGTTCCCCAACCTTGGGTACATCCACTTTCCACTCACTAATCTAGCAAAGCACTAGACTCGGCTACTCCACTAATCTCGGATTGAAACCAATCCTACACCTCGGAACAACGTTCCTACAACTCGATCCCAAATCTGGATCTACACTCGGAAGATGAAAACTTCCTACAATAACTCGGAGAAAACAACTCCTACAACTCGGAGAAAGATCTCCTACAAGAATAAAATGAAAAAATGGATACAAACAGTGACATATTCTCAGATCTGAAATCCTTCTGCCTATTCTTCTTTCTTTGAGCTTTGCGGCTTTATCAGAATATATTGAAGAAGAATCGGCAATCTCTGGATCTGAAAATTTCTGGACTCACACGATCAAGTAGAGGATTTGTCGTTGACAGTAATCTCGATCTGTGAATCAATCTTCTCTGAATCTGTCTGGATCGAAAGCCCTTAGACTATGAAGAAGAGGATCTGCGGCTCTCGATTTGGAAATGAAGAACGGATTCAGAAAGCTTGGAATTTCTGCTTGTGGCGGCTGAAATTCTTCTTAAAATCTTCTTAAAACTTCTTAGGGTTAGTCGAAAATGACAGGACCTTTTATAGGATTACCCTAACGGTCATAATTGTCATTAATAACATCCACGTGGACAAATCACGCGTTAATTATGTTTGAAATAAACGTCTGTCTGGACTTAGCAAATTTCAGAAAAATAGACCAGTATGTTCTCGAGAAGAAGGTTTTTACTCGAGAACTAATGAGTTTTTTTACTCGAGAACAATAAGGAAGTTCTCGAGAAGAAGACTTAGAGAAAAATGATATGGAGGAAGAAAAAAACTTTCTCGGGAAAGAAGAAAACTACTCGAGAAAAATAGCTTATAGTTCTCGAGAAGAAAAATTTTGGTACTCGAGAACAAAAGGTTGTCTCGAGAAAAATACTTAGAAAAATATATGGAGGTGGAAATATGCAGTTTCGAAAATGACAAGAAGTACTCGAGAACAATGATGTTTTGTTCTCAAGATAAAATATTCTGGTACTCGAGAACAATTAGTCATCTCGAGAACAAAAGTCTGGCTCTCGAGAAAAGTACTGTGCTTCTCGACAAATACATTCTGCATCTCGAGAACAAACTATAGTCTTCTCGAGAATAACTTTATTCTTCTCGAGAAAAATACTTAGAAAAATTTATGTTTGGAGAAGAAATATCCTGAGAAAAAATGTCATATATTACTCGAGAACAAAAGCTCTTCTCGAGAACAGCAAGAAGCTTTCTCGAGAACAACTTCTGTTACTCGAAATGAGGACAAGTCTTACTCGAGAATAGCCATAAGTCCTTCTCGGGTACAACTTATAGTACTCGAGAAAAAGACTTATACTTTTTCTGAAAAAACTTAAAATCTTCATTCTTCATAAAATTCAACATCCATCTTTTCTCTTGCCCTTAGTGCTTGAAAATGAAGTGTGTCCCAATAGAGAGGCTACACATGAGTCAACACCATGGATCACATAATGAGGGATTACATTGTATGGTCTTATGTTTGGAGACTAATTGTAGACTGGCATTGGTCTACACTTAGCAATTAAGTCTTGTAAACACTTAACAAAAAGAGCATCAAATACAAACTTAATTCATCTTAGTTTAAGGGTGTCTTCATACAAATCTGGGCTATTATGGATGCAATATCCAACAATCTCCCCCTATTTGTAGAAGTCAGAACCCTCTACACTAAGGTGAATTACATTAGGAGAAAAACACATAAAGATACTAATAACATGATAATTTAGAGAAAAACAGTAATATGTAAAAATTAGATCAGAATTAAAAGTTCAAATAAGTAGAAAATTGTCCAAGAGAATTAAATTCTACAATTTCAAAAAAATGAACTTCTATCATCTTTTATTTACTGATCCTGTGAATGTTGCCTTCCATGTCTTTCAAGCTTCTCTTATTGTCTCTTTTGATAACTATATGGCTTGGGGAAGTACCTTGGTGGTCTAGGTAGAGCCTTAGGGTTGTTTCTGCCATGTTACCTGTCATAAATTCTTCTCTTGGTAAGGGACTTCTCATACAACTCCCATTCCTGAGTGCTATAGTGAAGGTTCCTGTCTTCATTAAAATCAATCCCTAACTTCAGAGTTTCCAAAATAAGGGATTTGGAGGTTGGACTCCAGACTTCAGTATATTCTTGAGGTTTCTTTCCTTGGGCTTCTGTATGTGGAGTAGATCTGCTTGCAGAAGCTCCATCACCATACTTTTTTCTCTTAGATTTTTGAACTTCTGGAGGATGAGGAGGTCGTCCTGTTTGCTCAGATTCCCATACCTGTTCATAGACACCAGGAGGAGGTCCTTCATAGTAATCTAGAGGAGGTTCCTCATAGTGTGCTGGAGGAGGTCCTTTAAAATACTCTGGAGCTGGAGAAAATGTAGGCCTGTTGACATCTAGATTTGCAGGAGGAGGAGCATTTGGATCCATGACAAATTCAGGAAACAGCTGATTGTGCATCTATACAGAGGTATCATAAGTATATAACTTGGTACTTTTGATTTCTCTGAGAACAGATGTCTGAATTTCTTTTAATTGATCTTCCCACTGATTTTTCATAGTTACAACTTATTTTTCTAGCAGTTCCTTCACTTTGTCCTCCCCCTTTCTGACTTCTATAGAGAGGGTGTTGATGACATCCTCTTTGAATTTTCCCACTTCTTCACAAGTCTTGAAATTTCTTTCATAACCTCTTTTGTTTAGGAGAATTTGATTATTGGCAAGAGTAACAAATTGCTCCATGAATGTGCCAATGCTAGTAATAGTATTGTCAATGGCTTTGCCACCTATTTGCAAAAGCCTTTTAAATTCATCTGTATTGTCTTGGATTTCATCAAATCCTCTACACATTTCCTTTTTTAAAGCTGTGACTTTATCAGTGACCACTTTCAGAGAATCATCAAAGTACTTTCTCTGTTCAGCAAGCATAGTTTTAATTTTGTGAAGAATTGAACCTTTAGGGAAGACTTCTTTTTGAGGAGATCGAAGAGGATGAGCAGGAACAATCTATCGAAGTATTTCTTCAATCACAATAGTAGAGGTAGAGGCTTTTCTTCTATTTACTTTATTGATTTCATCCTCATTAATTGTTGGCAGTATGATTGGAATATGAAAATGAAGACTGGGTAGTCTTTGTTCAGTAGCTTTAACCGGAATGTCTTCATCTTAGTCATGGATTGAGACTACATCATCATGCTAATCTGCAGCAGGAGACGTATTAGCTTCATGTAATGGAGATTGATCAGCTGGGGGAGAGGATTCTTGATGTTCTGGAGACTGTGCAGGTGCTGGAGATTTTTCTGGTTGTGCAGGAGATGATTGAGATGGAGAATTAGGAGAAGTTGTTGTAGATGGAGGAAGATCTTCTAGAATATAAAAAGGAGCTTCTTTGTATGTAAGTTCCTCTATCATCTTGTTGATATCCTCTTCAGTGGATAGAATATCAGCCTGATTGTGGGCATCTGTCAGATTTTCAGTATCTGGAATTTCTGAGTCAGCAGCAGGAAATTGTGTATCTAAATGCAGCAAAGTGGAAGAAACAGCAGCAGGAGGAGTAGCAGGAGTATATGTAGTAGCAGGAATATCTGTAGCACGAATCTCTTCTGAAACTAAATTTGCAGCAGCAGCAGTAGATGGTAGTTCTGTAGCAGCAGGTGGAATTTCTTCTTGTTGATCTGAATAAAGAACTGCAAGACTAACTGGAGGATGAAATACTGTGGCGGCAGTAGCAGGAGTGACTTGAGGAGGAATTTCTGTGGTAGCAGCTGGAACATCTAGAGGAGGTATGGCTAAAACAACAGGAGCTAGAGGAACTGAGGAAGATGGTGCAGGCTCCCCCTCAATAACTGAATCAGTTATTTGATGTGAAGGAGGAGATGGGGCCCTGTCCACATCTTCTATATCTTTTGGAGCTTTGTCATATTTCTATAACTTGACTTCCCATCTCTGGATGGAGTGTATGGACACCTTTTTCATATGATGGAGGGCTGTGCCCTTTTTCATGGGAAAAGTAGTTGGGTTCATTTGATTTAGATATAGAGAAATATTTCTTCCATAGTTGGGTCTCTTAATGCATGCTTTAATCTTTTCAAATAGCATCATTCCTCATTGGAATTTCTTTCTACATATAACAGTTGTCATTAGATCAAAGAACTTTGGAGTAATATAACTGATTGAACTTGTTTTACACAGAAGAACTTTTCCTAAGATGTCAGCCAATAGTTTACTTTCTGCATTCATATATTGCCTTCTGATGGTGTTAGAAGACTGAAGAATACCACAAAAACTATATGCTCTCTCATAATCACTGTCTATTAAATCATCTTATATATCTATCAATGGAATTTGTAGAAGTTGAGAAATAGACAAAGCAGACATGATAACCTTAATATTCTGAACCTTATACTTAATTATTTTGCCATTTCTCTTAATCTTGGCATTCTGGAAGAATTCTTCTACTTCAGAAGTGAAAATTCTGCAAGGATGGTCGAGAATAAATGACAAACTAGCTGTTTCGAGCAGAAGAAGAACATTTCTGAAATCGTCTGATATCTCAGCAATCCCAGAAGAATAGAGTTCACTCTCAATCCCTAGCTAGGAGGACGAAGCCATTGTTGAAGAGAAGTCGATCTTTAGTGGACGGCGAATGAGAAAAGTGACTTGCGGCAGATGCCGGAGATGGAGGAAGACGAAGCGGCTTTTCTCGAGAAGTGTTTTGAAATCAAGACTAAAAATCTCTTGGACTTATTTCTATTTATATTTACCGCTAATTATGATGATTTAATATATAAATTATCATTAAAAATACCGGGAAGGAGGCGACTAAGCGCCTGGGTGCCGGAATGAAAATTTGACCTTGAAGAAGAAAATGACACCACATTTCTCGAGACGAATTATTGTTCTCGAGAAGAAATCCAGTAGCACTCGAGTATAAGAAGCCCTTGTCTCGAGTAGAAATAAGTCGTGTTCTCGAGTAGAGATATCCTATTCTCGAGTAGAACATTTCTTCTCGAGAAATAATCTCTTAGCACTCGAGAGAGAATTTTGCTGTTCTCGAGAGGAAGTTGTTGTTCTCGAATAAAGTACTTGTACTCGAGAAATAAAGTCCAGAATCTGAAATTTTCTGATTTTTGAAGTAAAATCAGATCTTGACATTGGTAGTTGCCTTTGTCTTCATTCTCCTTCATCCATGTTGTGCATGCCAAGTTCTATTTTGAAGAACGAGAACTTGGCCTCGTTCAGCGGCTTCGTGAAATGATATCGCAGCTCTATGTGCTTTGTCCGGCTGTGAGAGACTGGATTGTTGGCTATTGAAATCATACTGGAGGAGTTGCAAAATAAAGGGATGACTTGGACTTTGAGATTGTAATCTTCCAGCTGATTCTTTATCCACAGCAATTGTGCATAACAACTGCCGACAGAAATGTATTCTAACCCGGTCGTTGAGATTGCGACACAATTTTGCTTTTTGCTGCTCCAAGAAATGAGCCTCCTTCCAAGGAATTGGCAAGTCCCGGAAGTTCTCTTTTTATCAACTTTACTACCTACAAAGTCTGTATCTAAAAAACAAATTAGTTAGCAGTCATTACTTCTTGGGTACCATAAGCCAAGATTTGGTGTACCGTTAAGGTATCTCAAAATCCGCTTTGCAGTAGCGTAGTGGGATTCCTTATAGTTCACTTGAAATCTAGCACACACACTTGTTGAAAAAATTATATCCGGTCTACTAGCAGTATGGTAAAGCAAGGATCCAATTATGGTTCTATACTTGGTTTCATCGAAAGGTTTCCCTTTCTCATCCTTGTCCAGAGACATAGTTGAACCCATTGGAGTCCTCATAGAGGTTGCGTTCTCCATTCCAAATTTCTTAATCAACTCCTTTGTGAACTTCGTTTGAGAGATGAAAATTCCATCTTCTGATTGTTTCACTTGAAGTCCCATGAAATACTTCATCTCTCCCATGCTAATCATTTCAAACTTCCCTTGCATAAGTTTTGAAAACTTTTTGCAGAAGTTGTCATCAGTAGAGCCAAATATAATATCATCGACATAGATTTGTACTAGCAAAATCTTGCATTTTATTTCCCTAAGAAATAATGTCTAATCTGTCTTTCCTCTTGTGAACTTGTTCTCAAGAAGAAAGTTTGATAGCGTCTCATACCAAGCTCGGGAAGCTTGTTTCAAACCATATAAATCTTTAAATAGAAGGCAGACATGATCAGGAAAGTTAGAATCAATGAAACCTAGAGGTTGTTCCACATACACTTTTTCCATTATGTCACCATTAAGTAAGGCGGACTTCACGTCCATATGATAGAAGGTGAAGCCCTTAAGTGCAGCATATGCTAGGAACAACCTAATTGCCTCCGGCCTTGCCACTAGAGCATATGTCTGGTCGAATTCGATTCCTTCTTCTTGTCGGTATCCTTTGGCGATGAGTCTGGCCATATTCTTTATGATAGTTCCATCCTCGTCCATATTTTTCCTGTAGACCCATTTTGTCTCGATGACAGTTTTACCTTTGAGTCTTGGAACAAGCTTCCAGACTTGGCAACGCTTGAACTGATTCAATTCTTCTTCCATTGCCTTTATCCATGATGAGTCTGAGTTTGCTTCCTCAAACTTCTTCGGTTCAACCTGCGATAGAAAACTAAAAAATAAATTATCATTAGATGTACCCTTATAAGTTCTGACACCATCCCGGGATCTCCTATGATTTGGTCCATCGAGTGATCCTTCAAGTGTCTAAGCTCTAAGGTCCTCGCATTTGGAGCTTCTTCCACCACAGGAGTGACTTCATCAACTTGAATGGTCTCTTCATCTTAATCAATAATATCTCCAATTGGGGTTGGAGTGGTGATCTTGATGAACTTTTCTCCTTTTTCTCCAATTGGCTCATCCAAGTTTAATTTGTTCAGCTTTGAACCTGCATCTTCAATAAACACACTAGAAGAGTTGCCTTACACCAAGCTCGTCTCATCAAATACAACATGAATAGATTCTTCTACAACCAGAGTTTTTCTATTAAATATCCTTTGTGCCTTACTATAGCTACTATACCCTACAAAAATACCTTCAAAACTCTTTTCGCTAAATTTGGTAGTGTGATACTTGCCATTGTTAAGGACGAAGCACATACAGCCAAAGATTCTAAAATATGCAATAGTCGGTTTCCTACACTTTAGAAGTTCATAAGGTATCTTATTGTGGTTCTTTTTTATGAGTGCTCGATTTTGCACGTGGCATGCAGTGTTGACGGCTTCAGCCCAGAAGTATTCCGGTAGTGAGGCATCACTCAACATGGTCATGCAGGCCTCTATGAGTGTTCTATTCCTTCTCTCAGCTACTCTATTTTATTGAGGATTACGAGGAGAGGAAAGCTCATGAAAGATACCTAAGATTTCACAAAATTCTATCATGGCCCCAGACTTGAACTCTGTTCCATTGTCACTTCTGATTTTGACTACGGAACAGTTGAATTCATTCTGGACTTGCCTGACAAAATTAGTAAAGATGTCAAAGGTATCTGACTTGTGTTTTAGAAAGAACACCCAAGAAAAGCGCGAGTAATCATCAACAATAACCAATGTATAATTCTTACCTCCCAAACTTCTAACTTGCAGTGGACCAAACAAGTCCATATGAAGTAGATGTAAACATCTACTAGAATCTTTGCCAATAATGCTTTTAAAGATAGCCCTTGTTTGCTTGCCTTTTACACATACGTGACAAGGTATATCTTTAGCGTACTTGACATTTGAGGCATCACGTACTAAATTGAGTGAAAATAATTTATTAATAGTTTTGAAATTAATATGTGCTAGTCTCTTGTGCCATTGGTCACCAAGAGACGCACTATCTTTAGCCAAAAAGCACACTGGTGTAGAAGAGTCTATACAAATAAAATTCAAATAAAATTTATTCCTACTACGAGTGCCTGATAGAATCGTTTCCATATTGTCGACCGATTTTATCAAGCACTTATCTGCATGAAATTCAACTACGTATCCTTTATCGCAGAGCTGGCTTATGCTTAGAAGATTGTGTTCCAATCCTTCAACATAAGCCACATCTGAGAAGGATACACTACCATTAGTAATCATATCATATCCTTTAGTAATTCCTCAGTCCGAACCTCCAAAGATGACCTTTGGCCTGTTCATGACTGGAGAATAGTTCTGAAGAATGCTTCTAGTCCCGGTCATATGTCGAGAGCATCCACTGTCCAAATACCAGATAGGAGTTTTGGTGGCCTTTGGACATACCTGCAGTCACAAATCAATTTGCCTTAGGAACCCAAACATGTTTGGGTCCTTGGTCTCTAGTTAGAACACTCCCCCTATGAGTATTAGCATTATGAGTGGTCTTTCTCACATTGTTAACTTGAGGAGTTGCAAAATTTCTAGAATTAAACCACCAATCAATGGCAAAGTGACCAATTTTGCCACAACACCAACAGTCGAACCTGTTGTATCTTTGCCTCAAATTATCCTACTTGGCCTTTTGAAATTATGGTCTAGTAGGGGCAGCAGTCTTGGAGGAAGAAGCTTCTTGGTGTTGGCAATCACATGTCTTCTTCTCCTTGAGAGGCTTTTCTAAAATATGTTTTACCTTTGGTGCCTTCTTGATGTTATGACCATGATTATAAGGGTCATACCTCTGAAGAGTAATTTCTTCATAAGGTGCCTTAAAGACACTTTCACTGAAGTTCCGGGGACGAGTCCATCCTTGGTAATGATTCTTGGGCTCTACATAAGTAGGCCTAGTGAAGTGACCGTAGGACGAGTCAAGATCAAACTTGTTCGTTGGAAATATAACTTTATTAAAAGAAATCTGATCTTGAGGAGCTTTCCCCTTCTCCTTGGCCAAAGCCTTCTTGGCCTCCTTATTCTTTCTCTGAGCCTTATTTCTCCTAGAAGATTTACTAGGAGCATCAACATGGCCTAACCCAGCACCTTTGGCCTTAGCTGAGAATTCAGCAACAAAAGGAAGGACAATCTTGGGCTTTAAGAAACTTTCAACAAGTTTCTTTTCCGCTGCAAGTTGTTCTTCCAGTTCTTTTATGATCTTGTCCTTCAGATCTAGGTGCTCGAGAGCCTTATTGTATTCTTCAATGGAAGCATTAAAGTTCTCTCTGAGTGAGTCCATCTTGGCGACTTTCTCTCTCAGAGTGCACTCTTCAGCCTTGAGAGACTTTATCTCTTTGGCTTGAGTTTTCACGACTCTTTGACATTTGTCGTAGGACTTGATCAACTCTTTGTACTAGGCCATGAGTTTGGACTCATCATCAGAAGAGCTGTCCTCATGATCATGTTCAGAAGCATCAGAATCATAAAGAGGAGTATGAGAAATTACCTTCCCAGTGAACTGGGGTTCTTGTTCATCATCAGTTTGTATTATTAGCCCAAAGTAGGCTTCCTCTTCTTCACTTGACTCAAATGAGTCAGAGTCGCTAAAAGTTTTGCCCTTCTTTGCTACAAGGCATCTTTCTGTCCTCTTCTTATTATATGAGGATTTATTTTCCTCTCTCTTTCCACCCTCCTTCTTATGAGGGCAATCAGCGATTACATGACCTGACTTATTGCAACAGTAGCAAACGATGTCAGTAGAAATATTTTTATTCTATTTAGTATTATGCCTGTCATGGCTACTTGATCCTTTATTGTATCGATCACCATCATGACGTGATCTTTTGTGCGAGGCATCCTTGCCTCTCCATAGTTTTTTCTTGTTCAAGAATTTCTTGAACTGCCTTGAGAGTAGAGAAAACTCTCCTTCCGATAATTCTGAGCCTGAAGTGCTTGGCTCTGAAGTTTCTTCTTCACTATCTACCTGTGCAGGAGCAGGTGAAGCAGCTTTAATCTTCCTTGAGCTGTCTTCCTTCAGAGAGACAGACTTCTCCTTAGATGACAACTGGCTCTTCTCTTCTTCAGCTTTTCTAGAATTGATCTGTAGCTCATATGACATCAGCTTCCCGAAGAGATTCTGAGGGTCAGTCTCTGCCAACTTACAAAACTCCCTGATAGCACATACTTTATTGTCCCTCTCCTTAGTCAGAGACCTTAGGAACTTATCATTCAACTCACCATTTATGAAGACCCGGCCATATACTCTTAGGCCGTTGACAGTCTTGAAGAAATTTTCAAAAGTGTCTGCAATTGAGTCCTTTGATCCTTGTCGGAAAGCTTCATACTTTTGATTCAATATGGATCTTCTGTCATCCCTAACTTCTCCAGTGTCTTCCATCAATGTGACAAGATATTGTTACATCTCCTTAGCAGATTGGCAGTGAATTAGATTCTACAGCATAGAATCATCGACTGCACTTGCTATAATATTTTTAGCTTTCTTGTCCAATGAGACAAGTGCAATCTCATCTTTATATAGATCCATCAATTTCTTAGGAACCTTTTTAGTAGGATCTATAGTGGACATAGTCATTGGAATATAATGACCTTCTTTAACAATCATGAAGATCATTGGATCCACAGCTTCCATGAAGAACTTAATCCTTTCTTTCCACATGGGAAAGTTAGTCTTTGTGCATAGAGGAAGCTTGGCAAAATCCTTGGCCTTGTCCATGCTTGGATAACTCTAAATACAACTTCGGGGCAGATCTGTTCAAGGTGTTAACCTTTTTATGAACAACCTGGCTCTGATACTAATTGAAAATGTTTTAAGTTGTCTTAACTAAATCACCTAGAGTGGGGTGAATAGGTGAGTTGTGCATCTTTTGCGGAATAACAAATTTAGCAATCTATGCACAGAAAATCAAACCAAGCAATTACAGACGATAACAAGAATTATAGTGGTTCTCCAACCTTGGGTACATCCACTTTCCAATCACTGATCTAGCAAAGCACTAGACTCGGCTCCACTAATCTCGGATTGAAACCAATCCTACACCTCGGAAATACATTCCTACAACTCGATCCCAAATCTGGATCTACACTCGGAAGATGAAAACTTCCTACAATAACTCTGAGAAAACAACTCCTATAACTCGGAGAAAGATCTCCTACAAGAATAAAATGAAATAATGGATACAAATAGTGATATATTCTCAGATCTAAAATCCTTCTGCATGTTCTTCTTTCTTTGAGCTTTGTGGCTTTATCAGAATATGTTGAAGAAGAATCGGCAATCTCTGGATCTGAAAATTTCTGGACTCATACGATCAAGTAGAGGATTTGTCATTGACAGTAATCTCGATCTGTGAATCAATCTTCTCTGAATCTGTTTGGATCGAAAGCCCTTAGATGATGAAGAAGAGGATCTGCGGCTCTCGATTTGGAAATGAAGAACGGATTCAGAAAGCTTGGAATTTCTGCTTGCAGTGGGTGAAATTCTTCTTAAAATCTTCTTAAAACTTCTTAGGGTTAGTCGAAAATGACAAGACCTTTTATAGGATTACCCTAACGGTCATAATCGTCATTAATGACATCCACGTGGATCAATCATGCGTTAATTATGTTTGAAATAAATGTTTGTCTGGACTTAGCAAATTTCAGAAAAATAGACAAGGGTGTTCTCGAGAAGAAGGATTTTACTCGAGAACTAATGAGTTCTGTTACTCGAGAACAATAAGGAAGTTCTCGAGAAGAAGACTTAGAGAAAAATGATATGGAGGAAGAAAATAGCTTTCTCGAGAAAGAAGAAAACTACTCGAGAAAAATAGCTTATAGTTCTCGAGAAGAATAATTTTGTTACTCGAAAATAAAAGGCTGTCTCGAGAAAAATACTTAGAAAAATATGTGGAGGTGGAAATCTGCAGTTTTGTGAATGATAAGAAGTACTTGAGAACAATGATGTTTTGTTCTCGAGACAAAGTATTCTGGTACTCGAGAACAATTAATCATCTCAAGAACAATAGTCTGGCTCTCGAGAAAAGTACTCTGCTTCTCGACAAATACATTTTGCATCTCGAGAACAAACTATAGTCTTCTCAAGAATAACTCTATTCTTCTCGAGAAAAAGACTTAGAAAAATTTATGTCTAGAGAAGAAATATCCCGAGAAGAAATGTCATATATTACTCGAGAACAAAAGCTCTTCTCGAGAACAGCAAGAATCTTTCTCGAGAATAACTTCTGTTACTCGAAATGAGGACAAGTCTTACTCGAGAATAGCCATAAGTCCTTCTCGAGTACAACTTATAGTACTCGAGAAAAAGACTTAGACTTTTTCTGAAAAAACTTAAAATCTTCATTCTTCATAAAATTCAGCATCCATCTTTTCTCTTACCCTTAGTGCTTGAAAATGAAGTGTGTCCCAATAGAGAGGCAACACATGAGTCAACACCATGGATCACATAATGAGGGATTACATTGTATGGTCCTGTGTTTGGAGACTCATTGTAGACTGACATTGGTCTACACTTAGCAATTAAGTCCTGTAAACACTTAACAAAAAGACCATCAAATACAAACCTAATTCATCTTAGTTTAAGGGTGACTTCATACAAATCTGGGCTATTGTGGATGCAATACCCAACAACCAATATGATTCATCGAGCTGAGATTGACGATTTTGTGGCACAGAGAATGAATACTTTCATTCTCTAAGTGGAGTTCGATGAACTCATCCCTATTCGTCGAACTCAGATCGACGAACTTATCAAAATTCGTCGATCCCAGTTCAGCTTAACAGAAACTTTAATTATCCCAAAACATTTAATCAACCAAAAGAATTTATTAACCCATTTACCCAATGGATAATTCCACCTAGGAAATTTCACCTTCTAGGATATAAGAACCAACCTGAATGCTCCTACATTTCTAGTTTTAAGTTTGAAAACAATCAAGGACCCAAGATTACCTGGGTCAAGAACAGTTAATTTTTCATTTTGCAGGTAAAGAACTATCCTACCACAAAGGAACAGTGATACTTGGATAGTGGGTGTTCAAAGCACATGACAGGATGCAAGGACGACTTAACAAATTACAAGTCCAAGCTTGGTCCAAAAGTGATCTTTGGAGACTCAAACTACGGCCAAACAGAAGGCTATGGGAATGTCAGAATTGGATTTATCACTTTCAAAAAAGTAGCATATGTGAGTGGTCTAAAACATAATCTGATATCCATAAGCCAATTATGTGATGAAGGTTATCAGGTATCCTTTAACAATTCTTCTTGCATTATTTCTTCAGTAGATAATAAAACTGTCTTAACTGGCCTTAGGCAAGGAAACATTTATATAGTAAACTTCAAATCTGCTAGGTCAGAAATTTGCATATTTAATCAAATCAGTAACAATAATGAATTATGGCATAAAAGATTAGGGCATGTAAATCTCAAAAATATTACTAAACTCTCCAACGGAAACCATGTTAGAGGATTGCCTTATTGCCGCTACAAAAAGGAAAACCTCTGCAGGGCTTGTCAATTAGGCAAGCAAACCAAAAATAGTTTTAAATCTATTAATAAGAGTGATTCACCCAGGATTTTGTAACTACTACACATGGATCTATTTGGACCCATTGCTGTACAGAGCTTGGGAGGGAAATCTTATACCTTAGTTATTGTAGATGACTTCTTTAGGTTCACTTGGGTGTTCTTCTTGAGAAACAAGTCAGATAACTTTAAAGTTCTTAGAGATTTTCATAAGAGCATAAAGATTGAGTATTCTACTCCAGTTGTATTGATCAGAAGTGACCATGGTACTGATTTTGAATCTCTTCCTATATAAGAATTTTGTGATATGGAAGGTATCAGGCATTTCTTCTCTGCTCCTAGAACTCCTCAACAAAATGGGGTAGCAGAAAGGAAAAATAGAACCCTCATTGAAGCTGCAGGAACACTGCTTGTAGATGGTTACTTGCCCCTCTCCTTTTGGGCAGAGGCTGTAAGCCCGACAAATTATTTCCTGAATAGGATTGTAATACATAAACTTAAGGGCAAGACTCCCAATGAATTACTCAAAGGGAAACATCCAAAAATAGATTACTTTAGAATTTTTGGTTGTTGTTGTTATATTCATAATAATAACAAGAAACATCTTAGAAAGTTTGAAGCCAAAGCTAAAGTGGGAATCTTTCATAGATATTCCCAAGTCAGCAAGGCCTATAGGGTTTTTAATAAATCAACCTTAAAATGGAAGTATCTATACATATAATATTTGATGAAGCTAACATATTTTACAAGAAGAAGGATTCTTCTACCAAACATCTATTGTAGGTACCCTAACTATGTGAGAAATTGGTTGATTTAAACATCACCAATGAGGTTATATCACATCCTTCTCAACATATTGACCAAGACATTGAAGAAGAATTCAGTGAAATAACTGCTGAACCACCAACAGCAAACGCAATTCTATAAGAGGAATTAATTCCCAATGTTGTTGTTGAACAAACTCCTCAAACAGATGTTGTCACGCTTAGAGATCACCTTGTATCTCAAGTGATTGGAGATATATCAGTTGGTGTGCAAACAAGGCATCAACTCAACCAAAACTTGATGCATGCTTGCTTAATATCTCAACTTGAGCCCTAATCCATAAAAGATGTAGAGCAAGATCCCTACCGCATTATTGCAATGAAAGAGGAGCTCAATCAGTTTGAGAGATGCAGAGTTTGGGATTTAGTTCCTAGACCCAATGATTTCCAAGTCATTGGAACTAAATGGATATTAAGAAATAAATTTGATTCACAAGGAGCTATCATCGGGAACAAAGCAAGGTTAGTAGCATAAGGATATAGACATGAAGAAGAAATTGATCATGATCAAACCTTTGCACCTATTGCAAGACTGGAAGCTATCAAAAATTTTCTTTCCTATGCAGCCTACAAAAAGTTCAAGGTCTACCAAATGTATGTCAAGAGTGCTTTCTTGAATGGTGAACTCAAAGAGTAAGTATATATTGAATAACCACCAGGTTTTATTTCTCCAACTCATCCCTCCTTTATTTTCAAATTTCATAAAGCTCTTTATCATTTAAAGCAAACTTCAAGAGCTTGGTATGAGACCCTAGCTAGTTTTCTTTTAGTGCATAAGTTCACTAGGGGCATTCTAGATAGAACCTTGTTTTCTAGGCATCATAAGCATAACATATTGTTAGTACAAATATATGTAGATGACATCATTTTTGGCTCTACTGATTCCAAATAATGCAAAAGGTTTTTGGACCTGATGCATTCCAAGTTTGAAATGAGTACCATGGGTGAGCTTTCTTACTTCTTGGCCTCCAAGTGAAGCAATCCTCTGATGACATTTTCATATCCCAATCAAAATATGCTAAGGAACTAGTTAAAAGATTTGGGATGACTGATGCCTCAGCCATGAAAACACCCATGGCTTCCAATTTTGCGATTGATTCTGATGAACATGCAAGCCAGTTGATCAGAAAACATATAGGGCAATTGTTGGTCCTTATTATATCTCACAGCTAGTAGGCCAGATATAATGTTTGCTACATGTCTTTATGCTACGTTCCAGGTGAACCCTAAAGAATATCACTATATTTTACTTAAAATGATTTTGATATATATAAAGGGCTGCCCAAATCTAGGACTCTTTTATCCAACTGAGTCAGAATTTGAATTAACTTGATTCTCAGATACTGACTTTGCTGGATGTAGAGTTGACAGGAAAAGCACATCAAGAACATGTCAGTTCCTTGGTGATAGGTTTGTGTCCTGGTTTTGTATGAAACAAACATTTGTGTCTACTTCAAAAGCAGAAGCTGAATACATTGCAGCTGGCAGTTGTTGTTCAC
The DNA here is from genome assembly GCA_039583875.1 of Platanthera guangdongensis. Classification (NCBI taxonomy): domain Eukaryota; kingdom Viridiplantae; phylum Streptophyta; class Magnoliopsida; order Asparagales; family Orchidaceae; genus Platanthera; species Platanthera guangdongensis. Next base: position 165,779,130 of record CM077151.1, on the reverse strand, counting down.
AAATATTGTGGATTCAAAATCAACTCATGGATTATTGTTACAATCTAAATAATTCAACTATATTTTGTGATAGTACCAGTGCAATTTTCATTTCACAAAATCCAGTGCACCATAGTAGAACAAAGCATATAGAAGTTAGACATCATTTCATTAGAGATTGTGTGGACAAAAAGAAAATTAATCTTGTCTTTATCTCTACTGATTTCCAAAGAGCAAACATCTTCACTAAACTTTTTGATGAGAACAAACATCTGTTCTTTCTGAATCAGCTAGGTATGATCAATGGAGAAGGTTAATTTAATTTATGTCTGAGGTCGAAGAAATGGTCACAGTTCGTCGAACAGAGATCGAGGATCTGAGAACTGTTCTTGAGAGATTTCATCGACCTGAGATCGACGAACTCTCTATGTGAAGTTAATTTCGTCGAGCGGAGATCGACAATCTTGCTTCAGAAAAGTTTTTGTCGACCTAAGAATGACGAAACTTTTTCTCCCTTTCCAACTGAGATCGACGATATCATTTCTTCATGAAATTTTATGTCGACCTGAGAATGAAGATTTTTTTTTCGCAGGACAGAGTTGGCCGCTTCATATTCTGAAAACCCTATAACTAAGATTTCTTCGAGCTCTATCCCGCACTTTCTAGTTCGCGTGCACTTGATCTCTCTCTCTCTCATTTTTGCAGGAAAACAATGGCGATTCTGATGATTTCTCTCTCCAAAATGAAATATGATACTGGATTCGACATCTACTTCAATTCATTCAACCATACCGATCAGATATTCATTGATATTCTGCAGCTGTTTGAAGTTCAGCAACTGAGGAAACTTATGACCACCCGGATCAAACTTCCAATGACCGAGATAAGATTGGTACCATCGCAGAAATAATGATGCAGAAATAATGATTGGTACCATCGCAGGCCATCAGGTTACTCTAACACCTGTTATTTTAACTGAGATTTTTGATTTGGTTAATGGAGAAGAAGATATAGAATTAGACAGTTCTGAGTATGATTCTATGTTGATTAAGATGGGTCACCCAGAGGGAAACCCTAGTAAATTGTTAAAAAAAACTTGTTTGTAGAATATAAGTTTCTGGCTGATGTAGTAGGGAAAGTGTTGCTAGGAAAGCACACAGCCCATGATTATATTACCAGGAACCAATTCTTGGTGATGTGTGCCCTGATTAATAAGAAATTAGTAAATTGGGGTTTGTTGATGTTTGAATTAATCAAGAAGAAAAACTCAAAGAAAGAAGTACGTTTTGGGAGGATTTTGGGAATTTTCCTCCAGGCCAATGATCCTGAACTTTTGGTCTCCCAGACCATGTTCATCAATGCCTACAAGAGGCTAACTTCTGCCTTATTTGGTAGATGGGAGAGGACCATCTATAATCTATCTAGGGCTTCCTCCTCTTCCAGAGCTTCAGAGAACACCATGACAGTAACAGTCTCTCCCTCACCTGAAGAAGAAGCTCCTGCTCCTCCTCCATCTCCACCACAATCAACAGTTCCTTCATTAACTCCCTTCTAACAACCATCCACTTCCTCTCAAACTCCTACTGCCTCACCATCACAACCTTATTCCCCACTTCCTCAATCCCCAATCCACATACCAGAGGATTCTCCATCCCCACCTCCTCAATCTCCTATACCACCTCACCTTGATGACATACCACTACAATCTTCTCTATCATTTCCAACTTTTGATCTTTTACCATCTACATCACTATCTCCTCAACATCAACAATATCCATCTCAGGATGAAGTCGTACTAGATTTCATTCCTCCCTCTTCCTCCATCCATCTATCTGTATCTACTCAGACACCACCTGAGTTTATGCAACTGGATTTTCCCCCCATTTCCACTATCTTGGAGCTTCTCTCTCCAACTATCAGGCATCTCATATCATAGTAAATTGCTCCTATAACTTCCTCCATAAACTCTCTTACTGCTCTTTTTGCTTCCTCTTTCTCTATCACTTCTTATTTTTAAGGCCTGAGTTCAGTACCCTCTGAATCCAGGCAGGGGGAGATATTTCAGGAAGAAGCTCCAGCTCTAGCTCCAGCAGCAGTAGCAGATTCAGCTTGTATAGAAGCAGTTCCAGAGATTATCACTATTGGTGATTGCAGCATCAATCCCACAGTGGATTTAATTTCTTTACTTAATTCTTTTAAATTAGTTTACAGAAATTTTTTACCAAGTTTTGATGTTCATCATTCCAAGGCCATAGTGTGTTATACTGCTCCAATAAGTCTTGTAGTTGTGAATCAACTAAGGGCAAGTTTTGTTGTTCCAGAGATTACATAAAGCTTAGTTGTTGAAGATTTTTGAGAGACAGTTCCTTTTTCTGTGCCTCAGGCATTCTCTACACCAACATATGGATGGTGTGAATCCCCAATGCCAGACATGGATGAGATTATCTTTGCTGATATGGAAGAAGAACATGAGCCTTTTCAGGATCAGATTGTTACATAAATTTCTGCAGAACCAGCAGTACAAAAACAGCCTCAGGTTCCAGGAATCTCAGTGGAATGGCTAAAGCAATTGGATGATATGTATGATAATCCTCCTGAATCATCTGATGATGACGAGGATTCTGATGATTCAAGTTCTAAGAAAGTAAAGTCTAAGAGGAGAAAGGCTCCTCCCAAGGCTATTTCTAAGTCTGACCCTACTGCTGATACTCATTACTACATTCTGCACAATAACCCTCTCACTCCAGATATGGATCACTAGATGAGATTCTCTAAGAATGAGCATAACGAAACAAATAAAATGAAAAGATATAGTTCCCCACCTAGGTAGACCAGGAGAGGACCTCCTCCTCCTCCTCCTGCAGTTGCATCAGGAAATGTTATTAAGACTTAGAAGCCAGCCTCAAGTAGTTCTCAATATCCAAGGCCAGCCTCCCATCAGTCTTTCAGACAAGATGAGAAGTATAGTCAATGCAGACCTCCAAGGTCTTATTATTAAGGCCAACCTCAGCAGTCTTTCCCTCAAACTAACTTTCAACAGCAATCCATTCTTTTCAAAAATCCTCAAAAGTCTTCTCAGGATGCTCTTAAATCTAATCTAGAGAGACCTCTCTCTCCAACCCATGAACCTGAATTAGATCCTAATTTCTAGATGGCCAGATTCCAAGAGCTGATTGGGTTATCTCAAATTAACAGAGCTAGAGCAAAAGGTGCAGATCCATCTAAATTCACTACAATGTCTACCTATAGACAGAAGGAGTTTGATCAATTTCAGGTAAACAGAAATCTATTTGACCCTAATGAAAATATGCAGATCCATCCAGAAGCTATAGTGCCCAGAGCTACATCTATAACAATTCATGGGGTTCAAGACCTGAAGATGTCTCAAAAGGAAGCAGAAAATCCAAACAGGATAATTGCTTTTGTTAAGTGATATTCTGCTTCTCCCTCTGATAGATCTTAAGCATTTTTTTTGATTTGCTATTTTCTGTGTGATTTATATGTGTAATGAACTTAGCTATATCATATCTGCTGAATAATTTAAATTTTGTCAGATATTTATATTGTTTTGTGTTTGTATGCTTTTTTATTTTTTTAGTGACATCACTCAAATAGGGGGAGATTGTTAGATCCCTAGTTTGGATTTGGGCTAGGTTCACTATTACGTTATTGACCCACCATGTATAGCCTAGGGTCAATTTGTTAGTTCTAAGGTCTAGGTCAGTCTAACTAGGTTAGACATCTTAGATCCAGCACGCAGAAGTATTCAGAGATTCAGACTTAGAAGAAATGCAGTTTTAAAGAGTTCAGAAAATCAGTTCGAAGTTCTTTAAACTCAGATCGACGAACTCAGAGTGTCAACTCTGAGCTGAGCTCGACTAAATACGAGCTTAGGTCGACGATCTTCCTTCTTCTACTTAGATTCTCTGGTCAACGAACTTGGAACTCAGCATTGACAGATATCTTCCAGATCAATTATCTCTGAGCTTAGCTCGACGAAGGAGATTTCTTAGCTCGACAAACTTGGAGTTCAGTTCGACGAAGTCTGTCCTGAGTTCGATTAATTTCCTTTAGTATCACTTTGACGTATTCTCTCTCATTTTTACTTCAATTTGTATTGTTCTAAGGCGGTAATTGTCTAATAATTAATGCTCCTAATCTCAAGAATATAGTCGTTTCTTGGCAGCATTAATTATGGTTTTCACAGAGTTAATTACTTGACTTATTTACTGGGACAGTTGAGGAAACTCATTTAAAGCCAAAATCCAGTCGTTCAACTCTCAGAATCATAGCAGTAAATTCATGATATTATTCAAATTTCAAAAGGCTGAAATCTCTCAGGATATAAAAGCAATTCTTCTCTCTTCAATAGAATAACAAGAAGAATAAAACAATAAGAACAACCACAACCATTGATACACTTTTCAGGGAAAAGCATTGCTATTGTTCTTACATGAAATTGAATAAGAACATCAACACACAGATCATTAGTCTTCTTCAATTTCTGCTTCAGGATTTTTCCAGAGACAATAGTCAACATCTGTCTGAAAGTTCCTGAAGATCAGCAGGCCAACATCAAGGCCTATACCCTGTGCAAAACTCTCATCTTCTTGAACCTTTCTTCATCTCAGGGGGAGCTTTGACAACAACATAGACTAAGTCTTCTCAATTGTTTGAGAAAGAGTAGACAACATCATTTTCTTTTTCTACTGTAAAAAGGGTTTTTAACTCCCTTCAAAAGTTATTATCTGGTAGTCAAGCCTCCTTATCAAAATACATGGATTAGTTTTTGGGCACCTGATCAAAACCATAAAGGTTTGTGAGATCTCCCTTGAAATTGATCTTATGGTGATAGGGCACCTAAGCAAAAACCTGTGATGGCATGGCACCTGAACAAAAACATGTTAGTGGATTCCTACCAGGGTGGTAGAAGAGTGGATGTACCCAGTTTTGGGGAACCACTATAAAATCTTTGTGTCATCTGGAATGCTCTATTCTTTAATTTCTGTTGTGCTATGATAGTTTCTTTTTCTTACCTCTCTTTATATATATTAACACCACTTATTTTAATTCTGCTATAAAAACTAATCAAAGTTTTTAAAATACTCTATTCACCACCCCCCCTAGAGTTAAGTCGGATCTATTCCTCTTTCAGTGCCTCAGCCCCAACTCTCAAGGGCAAGTCAGTGGCTTTCCCTCAAGCCCATCCAGCAAGGACTCAGGCCAAGGGTTAGTCTACCAGTAAGACTGACTTGGTTGTTTCTGGTGATATAAATAGCATGTCATATGCAAAGAAGACAGCTGTAAATAGCATTCAGAGTAAGCAAAGGATGCCTGCTGAAAGAATAATCTTCAGTTAGATCCTTGCTGAAAGAAACATGAAGAAAATTATTGTCCCTCTTCCTTCTCTCCAGTCATAAGTTAACCACACTACAGGACCTGCTCAGAAAAGGAGATATAATATCCATGAGGGTTGGTGTTGGGGCAAGGTGGAGCATTTTTCCCTAGATTTCTGGCACAATCCTTCTATCCCCAGAGCAAGAGTTAGCCTACCTGTCAAAAATATTATTGGTAGGCAAGCTAAATTTCAGACTAATCAGAACCTAGTACCCAATTCATTTCGGGGTCCTAAGGTAAGGTAAACTCTATTTTGCAGGTTAGTTCAAGTGCTCATTCCCCCCATGTGGTACTTGTACAGAGGTTATTCTATAACTTAGACTGGAATAAGAAGTCCATCTTATGGATCATACTCCAGTGAGGGAAAGACCTAAGATCTGTAGTCATGCAGTTGGAGATGGGTAAACAGAACATCTAGGTTACTTCTCTTACTAGCCAAGAGGAAGAGAATATTGAGTGAAATCCTGAAGAAGGACAAGTGCACAGGACATGGATGAAGACCAGTTGAATCCATCCATTAAAGGTCAAGATGCATGTGTGATGGGACAAAGGATTGTTGCCTCCTCAACAAACAAAGTGTTGCTCAATTCTTGGGCAAAGGCCAGCTAGCAGGACTGTCTGGTTGGACAAAGGTTTGCTGCCACACTAGCAAATTAGTGAGGTAAAGAAGGTGGTACTCATCACTGAGGAAAGAATTAGAAGTAGCTCTTCTATGAGCAGCAAGGAAGGAGCACATAATGCTCGGCTGAAAAGGTTCTCAGGTGGTATCCTTAGCGGTTAGACTCTTTAGAGGAATCTTGAAGAGAAATGTATGCTCAGGGTTCAATATCATATCAACGTGCAGCAAGGTATTTCCAAGTCAGTGGGCATTATGGATAGGTTCTGTGCAAATTCTAAGTGGAAGACTGTCAAGCTAGATGCCCCTATTTGGGGAATATGTTCAGTCAAGGTTGCTGGACAAGCTAGAGTCTTACCTAGAGTACCTCCAGCTTTGAAAAGATCAGCACTACTGCTGAAGTTCAACAATGTCTCTATGGACAGTACTAAGATTGAGGGGGAGATTTCAACAAATCTCCCTACTTAAGGTCAAGAGAGTTTTATTAAGATAACAATAGATGTTTTAAAGGATAATGATCCATCTAGATGAAGAGATAGATCAGGCCAAGATATCCCTATCCTATTTGAAGTCTTAAAGTGAGAGGAGGAAATGGGAGATGTGCCATGATCAAGAGGGAGTAGGTTGTGCAAGCAGAGAGGGTATACAAAAGAGATAAAACAATCCAAGTGGTATATAACCAACTCAAATAGTTAAGTAGCTAGAGATAGAGGCAACTATGTTGCTGAAGAAGTGAAAGTAGTGAAAGAACAATTCTTCCGCCTCTTCATAGTAGAAGGAAGAACACAACAAATCTGGTATAATGCTCTCCAAAGGAGACAGATATGATCCTAAACAAAGAAAACACATTTCCCTAACATAATATGTTGTTGTTGTAACATGGCTGGACATGTGAGAGTTGACTGCCCAGTCAGATGAAAGGGGAACAGGTGAGAAGAAGCACCTCCAACACATGGTGCAAGGTAGATAGGATAAGCAAAGATGGAACCTATCAAATCCTAAGAAGATGACTGACTACTTGGAGCAGCAAGAAAGAAACCAGTCTTGCAATATTTGCTCCATGGTATCAGGACCATAAACTCCAGATTAGTAGAACTCCTTCATATTAATATTCTACTAGTGTAATCTAAATTGCTAGGAATCCTTTCTTTCATAGCAGGACTATGCATATGTAGATTAAGTATCAGTCAGTTAAGGAGCATGTGGAAAAGGAAGAACTCAGTCTTGAGTGTGTCCCCACAGTCATGATAGTGGCTAAATATCTTTACTAAACCACTAGTAGAAGTCAAGGTCAACACCTTCAAGTTGGGTATGTTGAACTTGGTATAGCTTTAGTTGCTCCCTGATATACCTGTGATGTAGGATTTATTTCTCTTATAAGTAGATAAGTGATTGATGGTGGATCAAGACTATAAAGATCCTAAATGGTGTCATGACTTAAATGGACTCATGTGTCCATTAGAGATGGTGCTAGAGGTGCTCCTATTAAGGGGGAGCAATATCAGCAACTGCTACCATGGATCAAAGATCATCACTACTACTACTGAAAGGATAGTGCTATTGTAGGAGAAGAGAAGTGGCATTAGGTCAACATGATGGATGAAAGGAGCCGGCTCAAGTGGATCATTGGACCACTCAAGTATCAAGGGGCTGTATTAATGTGGTGTATCAGTGGTATCACCACAAGACTATGTTGAAGTTCACAAATTATGTGGATACAACATCAGCAAGAGGACTACAATCTCAAGGTTTAGACAAGAATGTCTACCATAAAGTATGTAAGAGGATGCTTCAGTTGAGGGGGAGCAAGTCCAGCACTTGCAAAGGCAGATTCAAGTGGTTCAACTGCTGCTAGTGTGTCTTATCTATACTCAAAAAGGGGGGATCAGATAATCAGTACCTCCCTAACTATTCTACGGAAGTCAAAAAGGGGGAGAGAAAGGGGTTAATCAAGTTATGGATCAAGGTTGATCAAGTTTTGGATCAAGTGGTATCAAGGCCAAAAGGATTGATCAAGCTCAACTATGGCAGTAAAATAGGGGGAGCAGGGATGCTTCTAAACAGGGGGAGTTGGTAACCTTCCTATAACTGTGTCTTGTTATAATGTTTATTGCTCCCAATGCCCTGGTTTGTAAGATGTCAAACAAGACAATGATATACACCTAGTTGTATTTGATGTATGGTTAAGTTTCATGTGCAGGGTGAAAACTTGAAGAAATGACTAAGTACAAAAGTGTGGACACACTTTACAACTATGTCTACACTTTATAAGAGAAGCACTAAATACAGACTTGAAGAAAGTACAAAAGTGTCGACACACTTCACAACTACGTCGACACCATTGTAGGAGAAGTGTCGAGATCAGAAAGATACAAGACAGAAGTGTCAAGACACAATACTTCACTCGACGGTACAGGCAGTTATGTCGAGACAATTCAGATATCTCGACATCTTGAAGATCAAGTCAGCTGTGTGGAGACAATTCAGTTATCTCGACACTTTGAAGATCAAGTCAGCAGTGTCAAGATAAGTCAGATATCTCGACACCTTAAAGCTCAGGACAGTAGTATCGAGACAATATAATTGTCTCGGCACAATGAAGAATTGAAGTGCGGACTTAAAGATGTCGACACCCAGCAGACTGTAGTGTCGAGACAATTCAACTGTCTCGACATGGTGAAGATTTAAAGTTTCTGTCAAAGAAAATAGATAAGTCCAAAGGCATTGAGTGAGTTCAACTCTCTCAATACCATACGGCATAATTTATCAAGTATTACTGCCTAAGTTAAAGCCACATAATTTTGTCAAAGAAAAATACGCAGAGTCCAGAAGAGTTAAGTGAAGCCAGTTATCCCAACGCCATACTGATTCTTTCAATACCATAGAAGATGGACTAGAAATTTCATCTAAGTTCACAGGAATTGAGTGAAGCCAGTTCACTCAATGCCATATGACAGAAAGCTTTGAGTCATGCTCTAGTAGTTGCGGCCAAGTACAAAAGCATTGAGTGATGAAGCTAAACTCAACTCTCTGAACGCCAAGGTTGCTGAAGAGGCAGAAAATAGTCTAAGGTAGAAAGCGTTGAGTGATGAAGCTACACTCAACGCTCGCAACGCCATGGTTGCTGAAGAAGCAGAAAATAGTCAAAGGCAAAAAGCGTTGAGTGATGAAGTAATGCTTAACGCACACAACGCCTACGATGTATAAATAGCAGAAAGCTAAGCTAAGTATAAAAGAGTTGAGTGGAGGTCATTCACTCAACGTCACTCAACGCCAAGGAAGCTGTAGAATTGACTAAGTACAGAATCGTTGAGTGAAGGTCATTCACTCAACGACACTCAATGCCTAAGTGGATTCTAAGATTTTGGCTAAGTCCACAGATGGTGACATCAACAAAGTCAACAAGTCAACAAAATTCAAATTAGTTATAGGAAAGCTACAGTACACAAAAAATGTAGTTGCATGTCTTCAGTACCGTAATTAATGCAAAAGCAAAGTTACAGCTGTCAATTTCAGTAGGGCCCATGGGTCAAAAGAGCCGTTGATGGGCTCATAATAAAAGGCGGAGATCGAGTAAGTGAAAATAGCTTTTTGGAAAAGATGGTTGACCCTCATCTTCTTCCTCTCTAATGTAGCTGAGGCTAAAGAACAAAAGTTCAAATCAGCGGGTCAAAAAGCTCAACAAAGTTAGCTCTTTTTCTCATCGACATCAGCAAGTTCATAGTTAATCTCTAAGATAAAGGAAGCTTCCAAGGGAGAAACCCTAGCTACTGAATCTAAGATCTAAAGTATGTTAGCTTGTGCCATTTACACCTGCACCAGCAAGTCTAGAAAGCTTACTTTCTGATGGAGAAGAAGAAGCAAAAGCTATGTGAAGAACAACCAGAACAAATAAATCATTTGTCTTCACCAGCAAGTCCAGGAAAGGTCCTTGAGAAAGAAGAAGAAGAAGCAGGCCATCTATTTTCTGCAGTCAAGAAGATAGAGCTGAGTTTATCTTTGCTACGGTTGCAGCAAAGGGAGAAATCCTAGTTGTAGTTACTTCATAGTTCAAGTAAGCCTAATCCTGAAGATAGAATCTTGGCGGCTGTGAAGTAGGAGATATGGCTGATCTTTCAGATCACTTCAGAAAGGTGCAGAGTAGCAGATCAGCAAGTTACTTCTAGCACAAGACAAAGCAACCTGAAGATCTGCATCCTTGTTGCTGAGAAGAAGTTAGGGATGGGATTCTCTTAGCTCATGTAGCAGCAAGTCTAGCTGTAGTTGCTTCTCAGTTCCAGCAAGAAAACTTTTTGGTGCTGAGAGGAAGAGGATAAGGCTGAGTATTTCTCAGTTCAGGTAATAGTAGACTTTGGAAATATATTCCTGGAGCCAAAGTTTGGCTGAGTCTATCTCAGTGCAGGAATATTGGCACAGAGAAATCTCTCTTATGTCCAATAAACTCAACAAGCCATTTTCATCTTATAGGATCCATTTGGATGTGAGTGGTAGGAGCAAATTTGCTCTGAGGTAGGATCCAAGTTTGGATTTGAGTTGTATGGCAGATTTGCCTGAGGTAGGGTTCTGTTGAGAATCTGAGAGTAGGGCTTTGGCCTGAATTGTAGGAATCAAGTGTGAATTTGAGAGTAGGATCCAACTTGGATCTGAGGTAGGTGATTTGTTGATCACTGAGCTGTAGGGCTTTTAATCCTAAGGTTTGTGAGTCATTCTCACTGAGTTGTAAGGAACTTATGCCTGAGTTATAGGATCCTTTGGATCTAAGGTGGGGCTTAACAGCCTGAGGTAGGAGAGTCATTCTCTTTGAGGTAGGATCCCTTATGGATCTGAGGTAGGGTTGTCCTCCCAGCCTGAGTTGTAGAGCTTAACATCCCGAGGTAGGTGATCTTTATATCACTGAGTTGTAGGTCCTTGTGCATAAGCTGTAGGTCTTGGAGGAGACCGAGTGGTCCCGCAAGATCGTGTTGTAAGCTCTTTGAGATGAGATTAGAGAAGTGCCTTGTCTAACTATAAGTTAGAGAGGTGGGAGGGAAAGTGTGTAACACCCCAAAAAGGAGTAGGAGGTAACAGGCTTAACAGTCAAACATAGTTCGGTGAATGTCGAACAGGGATCGACGAATGTCGAACAGGGATCGACGAACGTCGAACGAAGTTCGACTAAAGCGGCGAACCGAATTCGGCGAATGTTGAATAGGGTTCGATGAATGTCAAACAGAGTTTGACTAAAGCGTCGAACAGGGTTCGACGAATGTCGAACGGGGTTCGACGAACATCGAATGAATTTGGATGAATTCCCTCTCGTTCGATGAATTTCGTTCGACGAACTTGACTCTGTTCGACGAATTGTCAAAATAAGATATCGTCATAGTTGCGACTCGTGTCAAGTGGCTGGTGTGCGGCCAGTGAGCGGTGGTTGACTTTTTCAGCTCAAACCCGAGCCATTGCATTATTTTGATGAGTTTATCGTATGGCTTGGTTGAAACCCGATGACACATATGCAGAGTGATGGGATTGAGGAAGTCATTATCTCATTTTCTCTCTCTCTTCCTTGCTTCCCAGTTCTGGAGCAGAGGACTCTCGGCTGGTGCTAGGGTTTGGGTGGAACTTGAAGTTGCTGGAGAAGATCTTGTGGCTGAAATCAACAGCTGAAGCTAGAATCGTGAAGGGGAAAGTGAGGTGATCATTTTCATCCGAGTAAAAAAGCTTTGTCATGGCTCCGAATAAAACTCCAATGGTAACGATCTTCCTCCTTGGACATGTGAAGTCCTTATTTTATCATATACATAGAATCCCCCACAAAAGATGGAGTGTTACGGGATTTTCGTTGGGTTGATTCATGAAATCCCAGTCAATCTTGCATATAGATCCAGAAATATGTAGTACGGAATATGCATACTATGTGAAGCCCATCTAAACAGGTTAGTCTGGATTGGTGATGCTTTGTTTTGCGTACCCGAAAAGACTCTGAGTACAAACGAGTATTTTATGTAGTCGATGGGTTGTGCCTGTGAGGTGGAGTAACAGGAAGTACTGGAGTGGAGTTTCAGGAAAATACCCTCGAAATTCATGTGTTGTATGCTATGAAAATCTAATGTTTCTAGCAGTGCAGGTGGCTGCAGGATTTTCTTGATAGTTGGTCCAGATATGGTTGGGGCTAGGTATAGAAATAGTGTTCTGTCGCTAATGCCAGGTGATAGTAATTGTCGCTGGCAATAGCTCCCAGCTAACCTGTGATTGTGAAAGCCAGTCCATGGAGGATAGTGCGGTTATTATGAGCTATGCACTATTAAAGACCAGTGAGCCAAACGGACAAGGGGAAGCCGACCTGCATCAGTCTAGTCATTGAACTATCGATTTGAGCATCAGGCAAGGGCTGAACTATATCCGCGTTATGGTTGTCTAACTTGAGTGCCTAAGTTATTGGCTTCGTTAGGATCACATAATAAGAGTCTTGGGTTGTCCGCCATCAATACTAAAGTCTCCGGTCGTGGGCGTTTGGGATCTGAGAATGGTGGTGGGACCCTTGTTTTCCAGTACACCGATAATGTGCCCTGAGTGCACGGAGCGTCGGGTCGTGTGGTAGACGTTTGTGATATATTGAACTGTGCGTAAGTAAACATTTTGTGATATATCGAACTATGCGTGAGTGCACGTTTTGTGATATATCTGCTTGTGAAAATTCTATGCATGTAGGGAAGGAATACCACTGTACTGGGAAAGTGGTAGGGTCGTTATAAATTGGTCAGCTGAATGTTTACCGTTGCTTTGTTTACCACCATTGTCGTGGATTGTCCCTCTGCAGGTGTTGGAGAGATGAGCGAGAAATAGTGGGTTGAAACCCTTGCTGCTGCTATGCTGGCCCTCGAAGGCCGAATGAAGAAAAGCTTTACTATTTTCATGTATGGCCAGCCTGCGTGCCGATGTATGTAATCCACACTTGTGAAGAATAACTGTAAGGCCTTAAGGCCAAACATTTTGTGTATTTTGTATACATTCACGTGAGTTATATAAATGTGATTGTTTATATATAGTGGACATTCATGGCCAATGAGTTCAGTAATTACCCCTAATACTTCTGCTAGAATGATCTGAGTTAGGATGCGTGTAATTGTCTTTGATATTAACATGTAACCCCGATGCCTGTTTGTGGCATATGGTGTGGGGCCCCGGCCGGACCCTCTATTATATGTCATGTAACAGATGGAGGTGTTATAAAGTGGATGTATAATTTGGGGAACCACTATATATCTTTTGTGTGCTTTTGTGTTATTTCTTTGATTGTAGGTCGTGTGTGCCTTGAAAACAAATTACTAATCACTCGCATAGCACCAAAAGGAAAGAAATTAAAGATAGTCACAAGAGACTAAGAAACCTATTCACTACCCCCCCTCTAATAGTTATCCTTGAAAACAAAGACTTTCAACACCTTATCTCACGGACATAGGCTTCGCAACAAAAAAATGCCATTTGAAATCTATCGCCAGCTATAGTCACTATCGCCTGGCATTAGCGATAGAACTCTCTTCTGTCTCCAAACTCAACAACAACTGGAACATCTTTCAAGCAAAATTCTTGCATCATCCTGTAGTGCCAGAAAACTGGTCTTTCACAACAATCATAGCTCACAAAGAGCTATCGCCAACGATGCTCGCTGTCGCCCGACAATACCCAACAGTTATGCAAACTGTGGTATTTTCTGGGTATTTTCTGGAGCACACCTCCAGTACTTCCTGCTACTCTCATTATATAGGTACAACCCACAGACCCCATAAATTACTCATTTATACTCGAACTCTTCTCCGACATACAAAATAAAACATCATCAATCCATACCAACATATCTGGATGGGTTCACACAGCATGCTTATTCCATACTGCGGTCTCCAGATTCTATATGCAAAACCACCCGGGGATATCATGTATCAACCCATTAAAATTCCCTCGATTATCCACCTTTTGGTGGCGGATTCCATGCATATGCAAAACGAGGACTTCATTTGTTAAAGAAGGAAGATCGTTACCCTCTTAATTCTTTTGGAGCCATGAACGGGTTTTCTATCCAGCTAGAAAGGTGCGCCTTGTTTTCCCTTTCACAGATCTTGCCTGGGTTCTCGATTCTGGCTCCTGGATCTCCTTCACCAAGCCTTGTTAAGTTCAGCATCAGCCTTCTTCTTCGTTAGATCTTTTCTCTCAAGAGTTTGGATTAAAAGGAGGAGAAAGAGTGAGAAGAAGAGAAATCACTTCTCTTTTCTCCACCCCCTGCTTAAGTGACCTCGATATTAATCCCAGCCACAGGATCATTTCATCTAAAGAAAGCAATGACCACGATTTTAGCTAACAAGTCAAACATAACGCTATCGCCTGACAATATCCGCAATCTCCTGGACGATATCGTCGGCAGCCACTTTGACCCCAGTCAACCACCGCTCTTCAGCCGCTGTACGGCCATCCGACACATGTCCAGCCATACGTGGTAGTATCGCCCAACGATACTCACTATCACCACTCCAATAGCTCACTTAACGCTTCGTCGAGTGTATTGAGAGCGTCGAGTGCGTTGAGTCTACTCAAAGTTTCATTGAAAGCGTTGAGTGCTATCACTATCACCAGCGATACCCACTGTCGTCCGGCGATAGCCACTTTTAAGTTCTGTTTTCCAGTTTTTGTGGTGTTACAAACCTCCCCTTCTTATAGAAATTTCATCGCGAAATTTTATTCATCTGTAGGAAAACAGTACAAAACTATTAGAACTTTGCTTTTACAAAAACTACTCGGGAAACTCAACTCGCACGATTTGCTCATGCTCCCATGTCAATTCTTCAAAGCCATAATTGTCCCAATGTACTTTGACCATACCGATTTTCTTATTTCGTAGCTGTCTAACCTCTATATCCTCGATCGGAATGGGTCTAACATTCGTTGTCAGCCCACCATCGACCGGTACTTGTTCATCAGCCACTTGTTGTGTCAGCTCTTTCAAAGCTTTCCGCTGCACTGATATGTGAAACACATCGTGCAAACACTTAGCTCCACTGAAAGAACTAATCGATAGGAAACTTCTCCAATCCGCTCAACCACTTAAAATCAACCAAGATATCTCAGACTCAACTTTTTAAGCGTCGAATCTTGGACATGCCTTTGAATGGCTTTATCTTCAGATATACCCAATCGCCCACTGCAAACTCCACATTTCGGTGTTTGGCATTGTAGTACTTTGCCTGCCTATCATGGGCTACCAATAGTCGCTCTCGTATAACGCATATAGTCAAATTTATATATTCCACTTCTTTATGCTTAAATAACTTTGATTCGCCTGATTATACCCAAACTAAAGGAGTACGACACTTCCTACCGTATAAAGCTTCAAAGGGCGCCATCTGAATGCTAGCTTGATAGATATTATTATAGGCAAACTCGATCATATAGAGATGGTCCTCTCACCTCATCTAGAAATCCAAGGCACACATCCATAGCATATCCTCCATTGTCTTGTTAGTTCTCTCGGTCTGACCATCTGTGTGCGGATATAAGGTCATACAGAACTTTAGTTGAGTACCCAACAACTGGTGGATTAGCCTCCAATCATTCGAAGTAAAGTGCCCATCTCGGTTACTGACGATGTTACGGGACACTCCATGCAATCATACTATGTTGAACACATATAACCTAGCCAACTTTTCCACTGAATTATCCTTCTTGTTCGGTATAAAGTGTGATACCTTTGTCAATCGGTCAACGATCACCCACACGATATCGTTTCCTCTCTATGATCTTGGTTACCCATGCACAAAATCCATAGAGATAACGTCGAACTCCCACACCAGAATTGGTAACGACTTCAGGAAACCTCCTAGCTTCTGGCATCTAGCTTTTAACAAGGCATAAGTTTGGCACTTTACCACGTAAAGAGCTATGTCTTTCTTCAAACCTGGCCACCAGAACATATTTTTCATGTCCTTATACATCTTTGTGCTCCTTGGGTGAATTGAGTACTTCATGAAGAGTTCTTCATACATCAATTTCTCCCGTAGTTTACCCACATTTGGGATGCACAAACGACTGTCTTTTCTCAAAAGACCGTCATCTAAGGAGAACTGGGAATTTGACCCATCCACTGCATAGCGTTTCATACTCTCACCGAGTTTCATTGCTCGTCAAACCCCATCTGTAAGGTCATATTGCACCTCCATCCAGTTCAAGCATGCATTTGCAGTGGTATTCTTGTCAATATAATAAATCTATATGGCCTCCAACTCCTGGATCAGACTCTCATCATGCATCTGCAACCAATTTGCTCGTACCGGAGTCTGCTGACTAAAGGCATCTACGACCACATTTCCCTTCCGATGATTGTAATGTATCTGGAAGGTGTAGTCCCCGAGGAACTCCATCCACCTTCATTCTTATATGTTCAGATCCTTCTAATCTATTAAGTACTTAAGGTTCTTATGGTCTGTGAAGATGTCAACTTTCATGCCATATAAGTAATGACGCCACATCTTAAGTTCAAAAATCACAGCCGCCAACTCCAAGTCATGGACAGGATAATTTCGCTCGTGCACTTTCAACTGGAGAGTGCCATAAGCTATAATCTTTCCTAACTGAAGAAGAATGCAACCTAAGCCACTCCCTGAAGCATCACTAGAAATCTCATAGCCATCCATACCACATGGAGAACTCAAGATCTGCACTATTGTCAAATGACTCTAACTCCTTAAAAGCTCGTGTGAACTCAGGTATCCAAATGAACTTCTGATCCTTCCTCGTCAGTGTAGTGAGAGGTAAGGCTATCTACGAAAAGTTCTTTACGAAGAGCCTATAGTAGCCAGCAAGTCCAAGGAAACTCCTAACTTCTGCTACAGTAGACAACACAGGTCACTCCCGTATAGCAACTATCTTCGCCAGATCCACAGCAATACCTTCTCCATTAACCACATGGCCAAGAAAAGCCACTGACGACAGCCAAAACACGCACTTTGAGAACTTGGCATAGAGTTTGTTTCCCCTCATGGTGTGCAAAACCATCCATAAATGATTTGCATGATCTTCTTTGGACTGAGTGTACACCAATATGTCGTCAATAAAGATGATTGCAAACAAGTCCAAGTACTCGCTAAACATTTGATGCATTAAGTTCATGAATATCGTTGGCACATTTGTTAGCACAAACGGCATTACAGTGAACTCATAATGACCGTAGCATGTACCAAACACCGTCTTGGGAATTTTATCTTCCTGAATCCTCAACTGGTAATAGCCTGACTTTAAATCCATCTTTTAGTAGACAGTTGAACAAACTAGCTGATCAAAAAAGTCATCAATCCGTGGAATCAGATACTTGTTCTTCTCCGTCAGCTTGTTTAACTCTTGATAGTCAATGCATAGCCGCAAGCTTTTGTCCTTCTTCTTCACAAAGAGGATTGGTGAACTCCAAGCTGATATACTTGGACGTATATATCCTTGCTCTAATAATTCTTGCAATTGAACTTTCAATTCTGACATCTCTTTTGGCACCACTCGGTACGGTGAGCAGGCTGCAGGTTTCACACGTGGCGCCAACTCTATAGCAAAGTCAATCTTCTGATGGGGCGGTAACCCAGGAAGATCCTTAGGAAGTACATCTGTGCACTCCGATGTGATAGAAATGTCACTCAAACTGGTCTTCGGCTCAACAGCCTCAAACAACGTGAAGAACAACTCCGCGCCCTTCCGAACAGCCTTGACTACTTGGAAAGAAGACATAAATATCTTGCTTGATCCTCGCATACCCGCAAACTTAGTCTCGCATTCGGTGTTCTGTCATAGTGTGAATTCTTTTGAGTTGCAATCTATACAGGCACGCTGATCTGAGAGCCAGTCCATACTGAAGATTGCATCAAACTCAGATATCAACAACACATACGCTTCCAATCCAAAATCCTGACTTTCAATCTGTTCCTCAAAACAAGCAAGACCTATTCGCACGCATCAGGCATCCATTAGTGTAACGCCCCCGATTTTTCTACGATTATTTAATTCTCATTGGGCATTACGTTGACGCGTTTCCGGCATGTGTCATTTGTTAGAGCATGGTTTTAGCTCTTTAGGTTCCTTGTGTGGTTGTTGGCAGCCTTTTTGGCAAGATCCTCTAGTAAGTCGGGTCTGTTTTGGTGACCGGTGAGGCCTCTCGGGGGATGCTTGTGTTTTGGCTTCGGGTAGTGATAACCCGAGTTTTGTTCGTCGAAAGTTGATTTCGACTTCGTCGTTGCATCCGTAGCATGGGTATTTAGCTATGGTGTTAATTTCGTCGGATTCCGAGGTGGTTCGGTTTTCGCGTCGTTTTGATGTGTTGATAATAATGATGCAAATAATTAATTAATAAAGTTTGAAGGAATCCAGTGGCTTTTAGGTGTCAGTTAGGGCTGATAAGGTGTGTCCCTACATATATATTTATAGTCTCAAGACAAAATCGAGACTTCTCATCGTCTCTTTTCGTGAGAGTATAACTGTCGCCTGTTCGAGAGGAAGAAAAACCGCCAACCCTGCTCCCCTTCAGACGCCGATTCTGGGAGCGTTAGTGGACGGAATTCGGTTCCGAAAGCGGATTTGGAGTGCTCTCGTCTAGACCTTCATTCCTACGGTGCTGTTGCAGCTGGAGCCGAGAGAGAGAGGAAGGGTTGTGCAAGATAAATCGCTGGTATTTGAGGCAAGTGGTGCTCCTACCCATGCCAAGTTTTCGTTCTCCTTTTCATGGTCAAATTTGATGTAATCATTCAAGTTTTCCCTGAGATTGTTATTTTCTCTGTTTATTTCGTCAAAATCATGTGGATCTTAAACCATAATGCACCTTTATGTTTCTTTTTGTATTTTCTCAAGTTCTAAAAAAAATCCAAGTTTCCGGCCAGGTTGCGGTAGTCTTGTTTTCTTTTTATCAAATGGTTCCCTATTAATCTTAGTTTGGGTAGCAATTAGCCTATCGGTCCTAGAATTAGTAGCAGGGGGTTTTCATACTTACTTTGCGAGTGATAGGATCGAATTAGGCTAAGAGGATTGGTCGAAAATGAAGGTGGTTGTTCAGGATCGCGGTGTACTCAACTCAGCCAGTTCTGCGAAGGTCATCGACATGAGTTCGACGAGGAACGTCGAACTGAGATCGACGATCTATGGTTGTTTGACATAGACGAAGATCGTCGAACTGAGATCGATAATCTCCGGTTGCCTGGGTTCGGCGAGGATCGTCGAGCTGAGTTCGACGAGGATCTTCGAGCTGAGTTCGACGAGGATCGTCGAACTGAGTTCGACGATTTTATATGTCTGGTGTTTAACGCAAAATCGTCGAACGGAATTCGACGGTTTCCTGTGGCCTGCGTTTAACGGAAAATCATCGAATGGAATTCGACGATTTCATGTGGCATGCGTTTAACGCGAAATCATCGAACGGCGTTCGACGATTGATTCCGTGACCTGTGTTCAACGATCGGAAAATCAACGAACGGCATTCGACGATTATCCCCGTGACCTGTGATCGACGAAAGGAAAATCATCGAACGACATTCGACAATTTTTCCCGTGCCTGTGTTCGACGAAAGGAAAATCGTCGAACGGAGTTCGACGATTTCCTGTGGCTGGAGATCGACGATTCCTGTAGGCTGGGATTTTTTTATCCCTTCTCAGTTTTTTTTCTTCTTCCCGAGTGAATACCTCCTAGGGGCGGATGTCTTGTCGGCCTTTCATTCTTACTTTATTTTGAGGGCCGAATCGTGGGTTATGGCAGGTAGTGGTATTTTGACGCTCTAAAGGAGCGAGATGTTTTGTGTGCGAGCCGTGGCCGCCACTTTTTAGTCCCAGGTACGGGATGGGTATTGCTGTGGCCGCCACCCTTTTTATCCCAGGTACGAGCTGGGTTTGTGGTGGTTTTCTACCGACACAGTGAAATTTTATTTTTAGTTGGAACTGTTTGTTTGGGGGACTATTTTTGGTCACCAACTCAGGTTCATGTTGTTTACTACTGTCATTAACTCACAAATTAGGATTGTTAGGTGTTTCTTCCTTGTAGAATGCAGCATATTGTGGCAAGGTTTCTTGTCTTTTGTCTTGTAGCCTCTGCAGGATTTGGGCAGGGCTTGTTGTTGTTACCTGGTACTTGGTGTACTTTGGCTTTCTTGGGACAGTGTTTGCTTTTACTGTCATGTTTACTTTCTTTTGTCCTATTTTGATTTAACGCTCCAATTCTGATTTCCTTGTTTTACTAGCTGAGGTGTTCTTTTCTTTTCTGAATGCCTCAGGTTCGGATTAGTAGCCGGGTAGGCGGCTAGATTTGCTATGGTGTTGCTGGTGATCCTGTTGAAGTTAATGACTGGGCGGTCTGGCGGTCTGGCTTGGCGGGTTGATGACCGCACGGTTTGGCAGTTACCCTTCAGCGGTTTGGTTACTATGTGTTGTTGTCTGAGGTCCAAGCGGTCTAGCGGGTTGTCTCTGGCGACTTGGAGACCGGGCTGTCTAGCGGGCTCCCATGGCGATCTCTCACTCTCTCTGGTAGTAGCCGAGCGGTTAGCCCTTCTGCCTAACCACGCAGCTTGTGCGGTTTGTGTCTGTATAGTCCGCTTATGTCATGTAAATTTTTAGTCCCACATCTCTTATTTGTATTCTCTCTTCTCTCCTCCATTCTATATAAGGGAGGTCATACCTTTGTAATAGATACCTTTTTCGGATAATAAAGTTTCAGTTAAAACCATTTCGGTTTGTTTTTCCTCGATTTTTACATGGTATCAGAGGGCTCGATCTACTCCTCCTGATTCTGTGACTTCCCTGTCCGCGCGGCTTGTCTCGCCGGTTTGCACCCTGTTCGCGCGGCCTCTTCCTCTCCTTGTCATTGCCTTCTGTGTGTGCGACCTTTTTGTTTCCTGTTCTAAGACACCGCCTCCTATCGCCGCGACCTGTTTTGTCTCTGCTCCTGTTCGAGCGGCCTGTCCTCTAGCCGTTCGACTTCTTCCCCTCTACTTGGGTCTGCGGCTTGGTCGTTGTCACAACCCGTATTTTCTCAACAATAAAATCGTATCAGAGCAAGAGAAAAAATGTGCCGTGATGCCACGTCGTGCAGGAGATAACTGCACACGCTCAGGCAAAACTCCAGACCTTAGATTTCAAGGAAAATCGTTGATTAATGTGAAATAAAATCAGTTATGTTGAATGGTCATATCCCTCGGCACGGTGGATCAGCTAGTCCACAAATAAAAAGTATATTTATACGCAGCGGAAAATACTTTGGTTCAATTAAGTTGACACCCTAAATGAGCATAAGTGTCCCCGAGGGACAACTCATGGTATGCACGACTCTAAAGTGAATATAATATATATGAAAGATAGTCTTTTTACGCTAAGGAAATATAGTGTCTTTGTTTTATAAATATGTTATGCATGAGGTACATATAATAATGCTTTTAGGGTTTAAAATATCTAACATGCAACCTAGCATAAATCCTTCCCAGAAGCAAGGAAACAACCACAAATAGGCAAAAATAGCAGTTTAAGTTCATACCCAGCATCGCAAGAAGCCACCAGTGGGCGTCAACAACCTGACACGAATCCACTGGTGAGTATGTATGTCTATACAGAAAGGTAAAGAACTACCTCACAGAATCAGGGATCAGCTGTCTCAGCTACCCAAGAGGCCACCAACAAGCCCCTCCAAAAGAACTAGCCGCTGAACTGGCTACAACCTGGACCTGAGGCATTCAAGAAAGGAACACCTCAGCAAGAGAATAATCAAAAAGGTAAATAGAGCATTAGATTTATGAGCAAATAAAAAGGGTTTGCCAACCCGGCAACAAAATGCTATAAGCAAAAGAAGGACATGACAGTAAGAAAACAGCACTGTCTAAAGCACAGCAAAGCACACCAAGTGCGAGCAATAAAAGCATTATGCCCTACAAAAGAGTCTGCAACAGCAACAAGACATATACATATATGCCAAAAGAAAAAGGCACAGAGTCGGAAAGGAACTAACAGTCCTAACACGTGGGTTAATGGCGGTGGTCAAAACATGGATCTGAATACATAACCAAAACCAGATCCAAAAAAAGGGCTAAGGGGTCAAACAGTGGCAGCTTTAGGGTCCCACACACGCCCATACAAAACCGGGGCAAAAGGCGGTGGCCACAGCTCTCCACATCAAAATCCACCCCTCCAGAGGCCACCAAAACTCCACCACCTGCCACAACCCAGGAGTCGGCATGCAAAACTAGCCGAACACCCAAAACCACCCCCTAGAGAAAGGGAAAAGTCACACTAACAATCCTAAGGAAACACACGAACCCATGACAGAAACGCCGAGCCCACTCGACGTGGCGTTGAGTAAGCTCCACTCACTTGACGCCAAAATACTTAGCCGCAAATCCTACGCTGGATGACGACGTTGAGTAAACTCGGCTCACTCGACACTGTCAGCGCTTTCCACTTAGGGTAAACATAAGTTTTAGTTAAAACCGCAGCCTAGACTTCTCTCTCAACGCGCAGAAACAGAGAGTTGGAAATTTAATCCCAACCCTCCGTTCCATCCTAACTACTCGGGACTACCGCAACTAAACCAAACTACCACTACCGCAGCCTCACCCTAACTCTAGCTACCCACTGTACACCAAACCTCAGACAAAAGAGAGAACATTGATTTAAATGTAAAAAGAACAATGAAACAGCCCATGGATGAAATGAAGGAAAAAGGCATCCTATTGTTCTAATTTCTAAGGAGGAAAAATAATGAAAACAGAAGTATTGCACAGGAAAATGAAAACAGAGTAAGAGTTAGAAATAATTTGGCAAGGGCAAGGGAGCGACTTTCCTCTACCTTTCCGAAAAAACAACAGCTACACCACAGCTTGGCTCCGGCGGCAAGATCGGCCACCTAGAAGACCAAAGCTGAAACTTGACGAAAAAGAAAAGAAATCAGATATTCTCAACTCCTAGAATCAACACTAAATCAAGAAAACTTACATGGAAGGGAAGATCTGGACGAGAGCAAGCCAAATCTGCTATCGCACGAGAAAAACGAGCTTCCTCCCGCAAACACCGGCCAAAAAAACCACTGTCTCCTCTCAAAACCCTTCCGCTGGAAGCTCTCCAGACTCTGGAACAATGAAAATGAGGAGGAAAAACGGTTCACGGCACCAAAAGATGCTTTCAGGAGAAAAAAGTACGGAACACGCCCCAGACACGCCCGTGACACGGCCCGACATGCCCGTGTCACGGGGCGTGTACTTACACACTCGACGAACATTGATCTCCACTCGACGAAAACACGGGACACACCCCAGACACGCCCGTGACACGGCCCGACACGCCCGTGTCACGGGGCGTGTACTCACACACCTACCCACTCGACGAACGTCAATCTCCGCTCAACGAAACAGGTGACACGCCCTGTGACACGCCCGTGTCACAGGCCGTGTACCAACTCAACCACCACTCGACGATCGTGGAGCGCCGATCGTCGAACAGAGAGACACGCCCCATGTCACGCCGTGTCTAATTTGACACGCCCGTGACACGGTCATGTTCTCACTAAAACACCGCCTGACGACCATCAAGCGCAGCTCGACAAACCGAAGGGGGACATGCCTTGTGACACGCCCGTGTCACAGGTCGTGTTCCTACCAAAAACAGCCGTCGACCAGAAATCGTCGACCACAGAAAAGAAAGCTCTACCCGAGCACGACACGCCCGTGACACAGGCCGTGTCACCCAAACTTCACAAAAAAAACTGCTAACTCCTAGCAAAAAAGACAAGGCACCAGCCTACAAGCTCGGCCACATCAGGCCACACACAGCACATCAAACATTACAGCTAACAAAACAATCGTCGAAACGACGCGAAAGCAATCGATCCCGGACTTCGACCAAAACTCGCAACGTAGCTAAACAACCAAGCTACGAAGACAACGGTGAGGTAGAAAACAACATCTGACGATCGCACACTCGGGCTAACACCTCCCGAAGCCAAAACACAAGCATTTCCCTAAGTGGCCCAACCGAGTCACCAAAACAGACTCCGACTAGCTGGGGAAACTTGCCAACAGGCTACAACCAGGCTACACAAGGAACCTAAAGAGCTAGGACCACGCTCTACAACGGCGAAGGGCCGGAAAATGCGTCATCGTAACGCCAATCCAAGTGCAAACAAAATAAAGAAAACACGGGGGCGTTACAGCCACTCCCCCTAAAAGAAAGTTTCGCCTCGAAACTTTACTGAAAACACTCCTATGAAGAAGGAGAGAGAAAGAGCCAGGAAAGGGCTATATATAGAAATAAAACAGAACATACCAAGCACAAGATCAGGGAAACAGATGAGGGTGAGCCTCCCTCATAGCCGACTCCAATTCCCAAGTCGCGCTTTCTACATCCTGATTCCTCCATAAAACTTTAACCATAGGAATAGTCTTCTTCCGCAACGCACAAACCTGAGAATCCAGAATGCGGACAGGCACCTCCACATAAGAAAGATTCGGCTCCAACTGAGGCACAGAATCCAAAACCTGCCATCCATTCATCACACATTTCCACAGCTGACTGACGTGGAAGACATCATGCACGCCAGGTAAATTTGCGGGAAAAGCCAGCCTATAAGCTGATATCCCAATCCGCTCAACAATCGGAAACGGCCCCACGTACCTCGGGTCCAACTTCCTGTTCTTGCCAAACCGCTTGACTCCAATCAACTGGGAGAACTTTAAGAACATTGAGTCCCCCACCACAAATTCCAAGTCCGATCTACGCCGGTTGGCGTTCTTCTCGTATCTCTCCTGGGCTATCCGAAGCTTTTCCCGTATAAGCTTCATAGCGGTTTCCATCTCCTCGAGTGCTTCTGGACCCAACAAAGGTCTCTCGCCAACCTCAGCCCAAAACAAGGGAGTCTTGCAGCGCCTCCCATACAAAACTTCAAAAGGAGCCATTTGCAAGCTTTCTTGATAACTGTTGTTATAAGCAAATTCCATAAGCCGCAAGCGCTCATCCCACGCTCCTCCATGGTCCAGAATATAACATCGGATCATATCTTCCACAATCTGATTTACTCGCTCCATCTGACCATTGGTCTGCGGATGATAAGCTGTGGAATATCTCAAATCTGTACCCAACCCCTCTTGAAAGCTCTTCCAAAAACAAGACGTAAACCTGGAGTCTCGATCTGATATGATACTCACGGGTACACCATGCAATCTGATAACCTCATCCAAATACAGCTCGGCTATCTTCCTCATCGGATAATCGATCTTAAATGGTACGAAGTGAGCACTCTTCATCAATCTGTCTACAATTACCCAAACTGAATCATTCCCCTTAGGAGATCTCAGCAAGCATGTAATGAAATCCATCGAGATACTCTCCCACTTCCATATCGGAATCTCCAAGGGAGTCAGCTTGCCACCAGGCCTCCCATGGTCGGCTTTCACACGCCTGCAGGTGTAACACTCTGAAAAAAATCTGGCTATGTCCCTTTTCATCCCATACCACCAGGAAAACTGCTTTAAATCATGATACATCTTGGTAGACCCTGGATGGTAGGCAATGTTAAAATTCAACAAACTGCAGACGCCCCCTTGGATACCCTGTTGAAAACTCAACAAACCGAAGGAGAATACGCCCACTTATAATGTTGAAAGTTTTCCCGGATCGTGGAGTTAGCAGGGGTTATCTCAACAAAACAGTAACAACCAGCAACACATGCAGCACAAGCTTCTTTATTGATCAAGAGCAAACTTCTTTACAATGCGAGGCATACATGGCGAGACATGCATCACCAAAACCCAACACCGGGAGAGCAGAGACAGTTACAAAGACAAGAACAAAAAACAAGCCGCGCGGACTCAATCAACAAGTCGCCGACCTACTGCTGTGGAGTCCGCTCAGTCCGCCAGGTCGCCACACCGCAACCCAAGCCGCGCGGACTCACCCTTATTCCAATGCTTAGCTCTTCACCGCCGATCTGCATGCCGCCAGACCGCACAAGCTGCGTCACCGAATGGAACAGTCCGCCTGAAGCAGGCGACTTCTTGAACCCCGAACCAAGTCGCCAAAGAGAAGACCGCCTGGTCGCTATCCGCGACCTGCTGTTTACCGCCTGTTGCTTAACCGCAGAGTCCGCACTGTCCCTGACCGCAATCAGAGCCAAGTCCTGGCTTTCCAGCGCTATCCGCACAACCTGCACAGCACAACCGGGTCAACTCTCAATCCGCGCGGACACAAAGTCCAGACCGCAGCAACTAACGCGAGCTCAATTACTGTTCACTTACTTCGGTCTAGGTTCCTTTTTCCTGATGTGACATGGGTCCTATTTATAGGCACGACGATGAGTATGGTCACCGCCCTAGCTGATAGGATCACCGCCACATCCCGCAGCTAGAACAAGTGTGTCCGCCAGCCCGCGGACACACATTCCAGTTCGCCGCTCCTGTGCAGATACCCAGTCCGCCCCGGCTTCTCCAAGGCCGGACTCCAATATCCAGCCCGCCTTGCCGCCAGATACCAAGCCAGGACCACCACAGCCGGACTCCACAACAGCCGTGTCCGCCATTCTGCGGACAAGGCATCAGCCCGCAAAACCCGAGCCCGCAGCCTCGCCATCAAGGCACCTGCCGGACTCAGCGGACACCCGGCTTCTGTCCGCATATCCCAAGTCCATTGCCTCATTGCCAAGGCACCTCCGGACTTAGCGGACACGCCAATCCAGTCCGCTAACAGCAGACTCCAGTCCGCAACTCCTGAGTCCATAACCTCATTACAAGGCTAAACCGGACTCAGCAGACTCCGGCTCCAGTCCGCACGCTCCTGCACAAGCAATTCTCCAGTCCGCATTTCCCCAAGCTAGCAAACAAGGCAACTGCACTTCTACTACGCTTGGCGGACTGAGAAACCAGCCCGCGCTCCACTGCGCGATCTCCCCGGACTGAGCCATCCTGGACTTGGTTCAATTCCCACCAAGTCCAGCCCGCTGGCCACAAGGGCCAGTCCGCACTTACTGGCGGACACTGGATCTAGCCCGCCATACCGGGCGACCTCCAGTTCCTGTCCGCGCTGACCGGCGGTCTCCGCGGCTTCCACTTGCCGCTTCACTAGAGCAAGACCAAGGCAACTGCCAAACCGGTCTGCCGAGCTCCAGTTCTTCAGTCCGCTTCAAGCCGGACTCCGCGGATAACATTTCTATCCGCCCGGTTACTTCCTGGAAGTCAACCGCCTGCTGAGCATACACTGGCCTGTCAGACCGCCGCTGCTGTCCGCGTAGTCCGCGCGAACAGACCGCCCAGGCCGCCACAGAGCAAACCACCTGCAACATCCCTGCCGACCTAGCAGTCCGCCAACCCAGTCCGCGTAGTCCGCGCGGATAGGTTTCCCAAGCCTTCCATTCACCCACTTTCACTTCACAGAATTCAACACTCCCCCTTGAAGTGAGAAGTGGTGAATAACTCCAGCAGCTCCCGTAACCTTGCACCTGGTCCCTCCGATAGCATCTACGAAGAGATGTCCAAGACATAGTCCTCGCCCCGCATATCATGGACCATGAGGGAGCCCTCCAGCATCTCCAAAAAGGAGTCATGCTTCCCTCTGCCTTCTTTAGCTTCAACCTCCACTCTTGCATCACAAGAGTATCACCAACTTCCTTGGACCCAGAAGCCCAAGCCTCGTTGCCTCTGAGAGAAGTCACCTCTTCAGACTTGGTGTCAACCACCTCCTTGATTCTAGTGGGGTCATCACAGCCAGAAGTCCCTTGCTCGACCTGAGGGCTAACAAGGAAACACGGGACCAAGTCCGCCGTGTTCCCTTCACAATATCGAGCTGGTGGCTTACTGATCCTCTTCGATCTCCGAAGAACCTGATCATGGCTAACCACCTCCGCTGCTATTGAACCAGCTCCGTTCCCGGGCAAACCCGGAATAATGCTCCCTTTGCTCCCTGAACAAGACGCCTCCTTACTGGAACCAAAAGCATCTGGAGCAACGCTCCCCCTGCTACCTGAACCAGAAGACTCCCCTCTTGAACAAGAACTGCCTGGAACATCGCTCCCCTTGCTTCCTGAACCGGAAGCCTCCGCCTTCGAGCCAGAAGATCCTGGAGCATCGCTCCCCCTTCTTTTTGACTCTGACGCCTTTGCCCCGGAGCTAGAACAACCTGGAGCACCTGGTGACTCAGGCAACTCCACTTCCTTAGCAGCAACCTCCTTCAGCCCACCATCTGACCTGCTTATCTCTAGCTCCACATAAGAGCTACCCCAATACGGCGTCAACTCATCAAAAACAATGTCTCTCGACACTATGAGTTTCTTCGTCGCAGGATCCATACACCTCCATATTCTTCTCTGCTCATCATACCCAACAAAGACTAGCTTTGTCTTGAGAGCACCCGGAGAGTGTATATAGAAGGTAGATCCAAACACCCGAAGGTGCTTCACTGAGGGCTTCACTCCGAACATCAGCTCATAAGGAGTCTTCATTATGATCGGACTAAGAGGCATCCGGTTGATGACATGAGCAGCACAGGCAATTCCCTCCGCCCAAAGAGCCTTCGGAACGCCTTTGCTCTGAAGCCAACACTTGCAGGTCTCCGTTAACCAACGGATCATCCGAGCTGCAATACTACCCTGTTGTGAAGTATGTCCACAAGAAAGCTCCATCCGGATCCCTTGCTTCCTGCAAAAGCGTGAGAACTCGGTTGAGCCAAACTCACCACCGATACTTGTCCTCAACACCTTGATCCTCCGGCCAAGCTGGCCTTCCACAAGCTTCTTGAACTCCACAAACAAGCGTACCATGTTGGACTTCTTCTTCATAAAGTATACCCAAGTATACCCAGAATAGTCATCAACCAATATCAGCATGAACCTGCTGCCTCCAAGACTGGCCGTGACGGTCGGTCCCACCAAAGCACAATGGACAACCGCCAATGGTGCATTACATCTGGATTGTGCTTTGTCGACCATGAAGCGATAGGCTCCACTTTCCTGACATCCCGCACACCCCCGACCATCGCCATAGGATGACAATCTAGGCAAGCCTCTTACGAGTCTTCTTTCCGCCATTGCTTTCAGCTTGTCCATCCCTACATGCCCCAGTCTTTCATGCCAGATAGCTGCACTTTCACTGGCATTCCTCCGATCAACTCCAGAACTAGTTGATATCCCAACTACGTTCTTCTCCTTCCTCCCTACCTGAGCAACGTTCGCCGAGAGCAAGACAACCTTGCACTCCTTCCGAAGATGACCTTGCTGCTTGCATTTATAGCACCGTGGTCCTTCCTTCCTCTTCCTATCACGCCTAGGAGAAACACTCCTTTCTTCCTGATATGAAGTAGAGGGACCATCTTCCGCAGCAACCTTCACCTCCTTCCTGAACAACCCATCAAGGGAAGTCCAAACCTCTGCAGCTGACTGACATCCACTGATGTGGTCCAAGAGCTCCGATGAGATCACCTGCTTGAGAATAGACTCCGCTTTCGCATTTGCCTCCTTCCAAGCTCTCATCGCCTCAGCATTGCCAGCAGTATCCTCTTGTCTTCCTGCTCCGCATACAACCTCCCAAAGGTCCTCGCCAAGAATAAAGCTCTTCATACAGGACTTCCACCGTTCACAGTTCGCCTCTGTAAGAAGATCAATACCAAGACAACTTGCATCCTCCACTGCCATGGTTCTACCACTGGTTTCCTCTACAGACGAGCAACTACTTCCATTGAGCACTGCTTGACCACTCCAACAACCTCCCTCTGATACCATGTTAAAATTCAACAAACCGCAGACGCCCCCTTGGATACCCTGTTGAAAACTCAACAAACCGAAGGAGAATACGCCCACTTATAATGTTGAAAGTTTTCCCGGATCGTGGAGTTAGCAGGGGTTATCTCAACAAAACAGTAACAACCAGCAACACATGCAGCACAAGCTTCTTTATTGATCAAGAGCAAACTTCTTTACAATGCGAGGCATACATGGCGAGACATGCTTCACCAAAACCCAACACCGGGAGAGCAGAGACAGTTACAAAGACAAGAACAAAAAACAAGCCGCGCGGACTCAATCAACAAGCCGCCGACCTACTGCTGTGGAGTCCGCTCAGTCCGCCAGGTCGCCACACCGCAACCCAAGCCGCGCGGACTCACCCTTATTCCAATGCTTAGCTCTTCACCGCCGATCTGCACGCCGCCAGACCGCACAAGCTGCGTCACCGAATGGAACAGTCCGCCTGAAGCAGGCGACTTCTTGAACCCCGAACCAAGTCGCCAAAGAGAAGACCGCCTGGTCGCTATCCGCGACCTGCTGTTTACCGCCTGTTGCTTAACCGCAGAGTCCGCACTGTCCCTGACCGCAATCTGAGCCAAGTCCTGGCTTTCCAGCGCTATCCGCACAACCTGCACAGCACAACCGGGTCAACTCTCAATCCGCGCGGACACAAAGTCCAGACCGCAGCAACTAACGCGAGCTCAATTACTGTTCACTTACTTCGATCTAGGTTCCTTTTTCCTGATGTGACATGGGTCCTATTTATAGGCACGACGATGAGTATGGCCACCGCCCTAGCCGATAGGATCACCGCCACATCCCGCAGCTAGAACAAGTGTGTCCGCCAGCCCGCGGACACACATTCCAGTTCGCCGCTCCTGTGCAGATAGCCAGTCCGCCCCGGCTTCTCCAAGGCCGGACTCCAATATCCAGCCCGCCTTGCCGCCAGAGACCAAGCCAGGACCACCACAGCCGGACTCCACAACAGCCGTGTCCGCCATTCTGCGGACAAGGCATCAGCCCGCAAAACCCGAGCCCGCAGCCTCGCCATCAAGGCACCTGCCGGACTCAGCGGACACCCGGCTTCTGTCCGCATATCCCAAGTCCATTGCCTCATTGCCAAGGCACCTCCGGACATAGCGGACACGCCAATCCAGTCCGCTAACAGCAGACTCCAGTCCGCAACTCCTGAGTCCATAACCTCGTTACAAGGCTAAACCGGACTCAGCGGACTCCGGCTCCAGTCCGCACGCTCCTGCACAAGCAATTCTCCAGTCCGTATTTCCCCAAGCTAGCAAACAAGGCAACTGCACTTATACTACGCTGGGCGGACTGAGAAACCAGCCCGCGCTTCACTGCGCGATCTCCCCGGACTGAGCCATCCTGGACTTGGTTCAATTCCCACCAAGTCCAGCCCGCTGGCCACAAGGGCCAGTCCGCACTTACTGGCGGACACTGGATCTAGCCCGCCATACCGGGCGACCTCCAGTTCCTGTCCGCGCTGACCGGCGGTCTCCGCGGCTTCCACTTGCCGCTTCACTAGAGCAAGACCAAGGCAACTACCAAACCGGTCTGCCGAGCTCCAGTTCTTCAGTCCGCTTCAAGCCGGACTCCGCGGATAACATTTCTATCCGCCCGGTTACTTCCTGGGAGTCAACCGCCTGCTGAGCATACACTGGCCTGTCAGACCGTCGCTGCTGTCCGCGTAGTCCGCGCGAACAGACCGCCCAGGCCGCCACAGAGCAAACCGTCTGCAACATCCCTGCCGACCTAGCAGTCCGCCAACCCAGTCCGCGTAGTCCGCGCGGATAGGTTTCCCAAGCCTTCCATTCACCCACTTTCACTTCACAGAATTCAACAGGCAACACTAGATCCGTGGGCTTCTCTACACACCATATCCCGGATATCTACAACCGCGGGGATACAAAACCTGCCACGATACTTCAAGGTATCCGCATCATCCATAGAGAAATCTGGTAATTCACCTTTTTCAGCTCGAAGATACAAATGCAGAAGATCGGGATCATCCTTCTGATGCAGTCTCGTAAGTGCAATCCACGAAGGTTCTGCCACTGCCAAGCTACTCTGCGAATCGCAGCTTCCCACAGAAATGTCCATCAAAAGGAACTCTTCCACTAGACGCTCGGCGGAGAGATTGAAAATCTTCCCTGACTTCCGACTCAGGGCATCGACCACCAGATTCGTTTTGCCCGGATGGTACTGGATTTCAACATCATAGTCAGCCACATACTCCAACCATCGCCGCTGGCATAGATTCAATTCTTTCTGGGTGAAGACATACTTTAAACTCTTATGATCCGTGAAAATCTTGCACTGCGCGCCATATAGCAAATGCCTCCACAATTTCAACGCATAGATCACAGCTGCAAACTCCAGGTCATGCGTAGGGTAATTCCTCTCGTGAATCTTTAGCTGTCTCGACCCGTACGCAATCACCTTCCCGCCCTGCATCAATACGCAGCCCAGTCCGACATGCGACGCATCCACATATATATCATACTCACTATCTTCAGTAGGCAAAGACAAAATTGGAGCTGAACATAACCTTCTTTTTAGTTCCTCAAAGGCCTCCTCACACTTGCCGTCCCATATGAAGGCTACATTCTTCTGCGTCAACTTGGTCAACGGCGCAGACAAGGTAGAGAATCCCTCTACAAATCGTCTATAATAACCAGCTAAGCCCAAGAAGCTTTGGATCTCTTTGGGAGTAACAGGCCTCGCCCATTCCATAACAGCAGCGATCTTTTCTGGGTCCACCGATATTCCCTCCTTATTAACCACGTGGCCGAGAAAAGAAACTTGAGGCAACCAAAATTCGCATTTGCTCTGCTTGGCGTATAGCTTATGGTCTCTCAAAGTCGCCAAGACCATTCGCAAATGTCGATCATGCTCCTCCGCATCTTTAGAATACACCAAAACATCATCTATAAAGACAATCACAAACTTATCTAGAAAATCCTTGAAAACTCTATTCATCAAATCCATAAAAGCTGAGGGCGCATTACTCAAACCAAATGACATAACCAAAAACTCAAAATGCCCATGATGAGAGTGGAACGCCGTCCGCGGAACATCTGACTCCCGAATCCTCAACTGGTGATAGCCCGACCGAAGATCAATCTTGGAAAACACGGCACTACCACGCAGTTGGTCAAACAGATCGTCAATCCGAGGCAAAGGGTACCTGTTCTTAATAGTAACCTTGTTTAGCACTATATAGTCGATGCATAGCCTCATCGACCCATCTTTCTTTTTAACGAACAGCACTGGTGCACCCCAAGGTGAAGAGCTCGGGCTTATGAAACCTTTTGCCAACATCTCATCCAGCTGAATTCGCAACTCTTCCAGCTCTCGCGGGGCCATCCGGTACGGCGCCGTGGCAATAGGACGCGTGCCTGGCTCCAAATCTATAACAAACTCGACATCTCGATTGGGTGGAAGACCGGGAAGATCATCAGGAAACACATCAGAGAAGTCACACACCATAGGAATCTCTTTCAAACACGGCACTCTAACAACTGTCCCTACCAGAGAGACCACACAGGCAAAACAGCCAGAATCAAGCAACTTCCGATCACGCACCGCAGATATGACTGGAGACTCCTGGAGAGAATACCCATCAACGCTCCTGGCTGACCGTTGTCTTTGACGAAGTCCAAGCGCTTACCCTTGCACTGGATAACAACATCGTACCTTGACAACCAGTCCATGCCCAAGATAACATCGAAGTCCTCCAGGTCAATCACCTTCAGATCTGCCTTGGCTAGAAAATCCCCGAACAAAATCGGACAATCAATGACACCCAGGTCCGTAACCACAGAGTCACCGGAGGGGAACTTAACGCAAAAGGCACCACCAACACGATCGAGGCCCAAACTGAACCGCTCCACGAAGGCTCTAGCCACAAACGAGTGGGTAGCGCCTGAATCGAAGAGAACACGCGCACAGCGGTTCTTTACCTTAAATCGTCCTACAAATAGCGCACGCATCTAAGGAAACAAACGCTAAAACGAAAACTACAACCAAAAAGGAAACATAACGAAACGACTGGGGAGGAGTCGAACCTGAGATAACCTGGGTCGAAGTCTGTGCTTCGTCTGCCGAAAGCACATTCACCATCCCCTTTCCTCTATCCATTTGCTGAGGCGCTGGCAAAGCCTGGAGGGGAACTGGCTGCAGAATAGGCTGGGACTGTGGGCACTTTGTCTTGATATGACCCTTCTGGCCGCACTGAAAACAAACCTTATCTTTTAGCCAGCATCGGGCAGCCTCATGCCCCTTCCTTCCACATAAGGCACATACCAAGTCTCCTCTGGGAGCACCCTGAATCGCATGCACCTGTTCCTAATTCTACGCTCCCAACCTTTTGAAACACTTCTCAAAAGGGTGGCCTGGTCGGCCACAGAAACTACAAACCTCTTTGTTCTTCTTTCTCGAGACAACATCAGGTTCCTGAGGGCTCTTCCCTCCACCGGACTTCCGCTTATCCTTCCTCAACTGCTGGCCTCTATTCTTGGCATTCTCAATGGCCTCAACTCTCAAGGCTGCTTCAACCACGCTGGCATAACTGACTGCTCCGTAGGCATTCGCTAACTGCTGAATGTCTCTTCTTAGTCCACCCAGAAATCGCTTAACTCGGTCTGCTTCAACACTCACCAGACCAGGAGCAAACCGACTCAACTTACTAAACTCAATCTCATACTCACTAACCGTGAGTTTCCTCTGCTTCAAATGGAGAAAGTCATTCATCAGCCGGTCCCTCTCGACTGAAGGCAGAAACTTACTCAACAGCATCACCTTAAATGACTCCCAAGAGCATCCTGCCACCAAGCTTTCTTTCTCCCTCAGCCACCAATTCTTTGCTAAGCCCTTGAGCTGGTAGGCAGCTAGCATCACTCTCTGATCGTCCGTAATCCCTAAGTAACAGAACATCTGCTCAATGGTAATCAGCCAGTCATCCAAAATCATGAAATCTGCTTGCCCATCATAAGTAGGGGCCTAAGCCGCTGAAACTGGGTTATAAACGCCATCTCCGGGGGCAACACAACCAAAGGCACGGGAGGAGCAGGAGGGGCAGGAATAGCTACCCCCTCAGCGGGGTCCGGAACTCTCGGAGTCTGTCCTGCCACCACTGCTACAAGAGATTGAATCTGAGCCTGCATAGCCACCACCTGCCTTGATAAGGCCTCATTACTCTACCGCAGGTTTTCTACCAACGCCTCGCTCTTCGCTCCTGACGTCTCACCCTCGGATTGGGGGGTCGATCTCGTTGCAGGACGTCTCGTCATCCTATGATCGCACAAGCTTTAGACAAAACCTAGCCCAACAGCTAGAACAAAACTACCCAGTACAGACAAACACACTTAAATATGAACTTCAACTGGTAAACTTGCTCTGGGAGTTGTTTTTACCATGATGATGTTATGCTTAACCTAAGATGGTTCACCACCATCATACTAACTCATGTGCCTAAACCATGAATGCATGTATTTGTATTCTTTTTGACTCAAAACCATGTGTGTACATATGTCATCATGCAAATCTTTAGCCTGGCACGTTGTGCTTATGAAATGTTATGCTATGCATGATGTGCTATGCATTCTAAAAAAAAGCCTTAATGCATGCCATGGGCGGCGTACACATGAAAATGTTATGCATCCCATACTACATAACATTCCCATGCAACGAAAAAAGAAAACGTGCTAGCCGCATTCATGTGGTGAGGTTATGCATCCCATACTACATAACCCTCACATGTTGCCTCCTATGGTGGATCCATATACAAACACATATTATGCATCTCATACTACATAATATGCCCCGTATACTTCTTTATGCTCATGAGTGTAGTGTTCGTGCTTTAGCCAAGACGTGCTGATGACTTATCGGTGTGTGTATGGTATGACGCTAACCACTAATGCAAACAAGGGAAAGGTTGCCCGACCATTTGCCAAGCAACCTCCCTCTGATACCAACTGTCACAACCCGCATTTTCTCAACGATAAAATCGTATCAGAGCAAGAGAAAACACGTGCCGTGATGCCACGTCGTGCAGGGGATAACTGCACACGCTCAGGCAAAACTCCAGACCTTAGATTTTAAGGAAAATCGTTGATTAATGCGAAAGAAAATCAGTTATGTTGAATGGTCGTATCCCTCAGCACGGTGGATCAGCTAGTCCACAAATAAAAAGTATATTTATACGCATCGGAAAATACTTTGGTTCAATTAAGTTGACACCCTAAATGAGCATAAGTGTCCCCGAGGGACAACTCATGGTATGCACGACTCTAAAGTGAATATAATATATATGAAAGATAGTCTTTTTACGCTAAGAAAATATAGTGACTTTGTTTTATAAATATGTTATGCATGAGGTACATATAATAATGCTTTTAGGGTATAAAATATCTAACATGCAACCTAGCATAAATCCTTTCCAGAAGCAAGGAAACAACCACAAATAGGCAAAAATAGTAGTTTAAGTTCATACCCAGCATCGCAAGAAGCCAGCAGTGGGCGTCAACAACCTGACACGAACCCACAAGTGAGTATGTATGTCTATACAGAAAGGTAAAGAACTACCTCATAGAATCGGGGATCAGCTGTCATAGCTACCCAAGAGGCCACCAACAAGCCCCTCCAAAACAACTAGCCGCTGAACTGGCTACAACCTGGACCTGAGGCATTCAACAAGGAACACCTCAGCAAGAGAATAATCAAAAAGGTAAATAGAGCATTAGATTTATGAGCAAATAAAAAGGGTTTACCAACCCGGCAACAAAATGCTATAAGCAAAAGAAGGGCATGACAGTAAAAAAGAGCATTGTCTAAAGCACAGCAAAGCACACCAAGTGCGAGCAATAAAAGCAATATGCCCTACAAAAGAGTCTGCAACAGCAACAAGACATATACATATATGCCAAAAGAAAAAGCCACAGAATAGGAAAGGAACTAACAGTCCTAACACGTGGGTTAATGGCGGTGGTCAAAACATGGATCTGAATACATAACCAAAACCAGATCCAAAAAAAGGGCTAAGGGGTCAAACAGTGGCAGCTTTAGGGTCCCACACGCGCCCACCCAAAACCGGGGCAAAAGGCGGTGGCCACAGCTCTCCACATCAAAATCCACCCCTCCAGATGCCACCAAAACTCCACCACCTGCCACAACCCAAGAGTCGGCATGCAAAACTAGCCGAACACCCAAAACCACCCCCTAGAGAAAGGGAAAAGTCACACTAACAATCCTAAGGAAACACACGAACCCAAGACAGAAACGTCGAGCCCACTCGACGCGGCGTTGAGTAAGCTCCACTCACTTGACTCCAAAATACTTAGCCGCAAATCCTACGCTGGATGACAACGTTGAGTGAACTCGGCTCCCTCGACACTGTCAGCGCTTTCCACTTAGGGTAAACGTAAGTTTTAGTTAAAACTGCAGCCTAGACTTCTCTCTCAACGCACGAAAACAGAGAGTTGGAAATTTAATCTCAACCCTCTGTTCCATCCTAACTACTCGGGACTACCGCAACTAAACCAAACTACCACTACCGCAGCCTCACCCTAACTCTAGCTACCCACTGTACACCAAACCTCGGACAAAAGAGAGAACATTGATTTAAATGTAAAAAGAACAATGAAACAACCCATGGATGAAATGAAGGAAAAAGGCATCCTATTGTTCTAATTTCTAAGGAGGAAAAAATAATGAAAATAGAAGTATTGCACAGGAAAATGAAAACAGAGTAAGAGATAGAAATAATTTGGCAAGGGCAAGGGAGCCACTTGCCTCTACCTCTCCGGGAAAACAACAGCTACACCACAGCTTGGCTCCGGCGGCAAGATCGGCGACCTAGAAGACCAAAGCTGAAACTTGAGGAAAAAGAAAATAAATCAGATATTCTCAACTCCTAGAATCAACCCTAAATCAAGAGAAACTTACATGGAAGGGAAGATCTGGACGAGAGCAAGCCAAATCCGCTATCGCACGAGAAAAATGAGCTTCCTCCCGCAAACACCGGCCAAAAAAACCACCGCCTCCTCTCAAAACCCTTCCGCTGGAAGCTCTCCAGACTCGGGAACGATGAAAATGAGGAGGAAAAACAGTTCACGACAACAAAAGATGCTTTCAGGAGAAAAAGTACGGAACACGCCCCAGACACGCCCGTGACATGGCCCGACATGCCCGTGTCACGGGGCGTGTACTTACACACTCTACGAACGTTGATCTCCACTCGACGAAAACACGGGACACGCCCTAGACACGCCCGTAACACGGCCCGACACGCCCGTGTCACGGGGCGTGTACTCACACACCTACCCACTCGACGAACATCGATCTCCGCTCGACGAAACAGGTGACACGCCCGTGTCACACGCCGTGTACCAACTCAACCACCACTCGACGATCGTGGAGCGCCGATCGTCGAACAGAGAGACAGGCCCCGTGTCACGCCCGTGTCTGATACGACACGCCCGTGACACGGCCGTGTTCTCACTAAAACACCGCCTGATGACCATCAAGCGCAGCTCGATGAACCGAAGGGGGACACGCCCTGTGACACGCCCGTGTCACAGGCCGTGTTCCTAACAAAAATAGTCGTCGACCAGAAATCGTAGACCATAGAAAAGAAAGCTCTACCCGAGCACGACACGCCCTGGGTCACGCCCGTGAACCAGGCCGTGTCACCCATGCTTCACAAAAAAACTGCTAACTCCTAGCAAAAAAGACAAGGCACCAGCCTACAAGCTCGGCCACATCAAGCCACACACAGCACATAAAACATTACAGCTAACAAAACAATCGTCGAAACGACGGGAAAGCAATCGATCCCGGACTTCGACCAAAACTCGCAACGTAGCTAAACAACCAAGCTACGAAGACAACGGTGAGGTCGAAAACAACATCCGACGATCGCACACTCGGGCTAACACCTCTCGAAGCCAAAACACAAGCATTTCCCTAAGAGGCCCAACCGAGTCACCAAAACAGACTCCGTCTAGCTGGGGAAACTTGCCAACAGGCTACAACCAGGCTACAAAAGGAACCTAAAGAGTTAGGACCACGCTCTACAATGGCAAAGGGCCGGAAAATGCATCATCGTAACGCCAATCCAAGAGCAAACAAAACAAAGAAAAACCGGGGGCGTTACAGTCGTGGATTTTCTGGCCGCTAGTTTTTGCCCTCGTGACCGCTGCAGCTTTTCTTCTTCCTATCCATGTGGGTTGTTTCCTAACCGTCCGGCTTCCCTTTTCCTGCTCCTATGGCTCTTTCTGATGCTTCTACTGCCACCACCCCTGTCACCAATCCGGTTCCGCCTCCTCCTCCTACTCCTTCCGGGAACCTTGGCACCTTTTCCAAGCTTGTCGGCTCCAACTACCCGGATTGGAGCGTCTCTTTCTCCTTTCTACTCCGCTTGCAACGCAAATTCCACCATCTCGTTGATGACCCACCTCCTACCACTTCACCTCTCTTTGATGACTGGGATGCGAGTGATGCGCTTGTACGTACTTGGCTCGCTAATAGCCTTTCCGATGAGTGCCTTCCCGTCATCTGTCATGATGAGACGGTCAAGGCCGCTTGGCTTCATCTTGCCGCTCTGTACTCCAAGGGGGCTCAGACGTCCCGCATTTATACGTTGTATGCGGACCTCTTTGCCCGTCCTACCTTGTCTCCTGCTGCTGCATACCAACAGGTTCAGGCTCTTGGGGCTGAGATTCTTCAGAATCGCCCCTTTTCTGCAGATTTGGCTCAACAACACAAGCACTTCCAGGAGCTTCTGGTTGTGTGTTATCTGCTCCGGCTTCCTAATACTTATGACATGATCCGCCAGCAAATTTTGGGTGAGGCGGAATCTCCTACCTTAGATGCCACCGCTGCCCGCATCACTGTTGTCACCTCTCTCCTTCAGCGCCCACTTCTGCCCGCTCCTCCTCCACCGGACAACTATGCTCATCAAACTCAGCAGAGTGGCTCTGGTAGCCGCAGTCACTAGTCCGCCGGCCGTGCTTCTTCCCGCTACCTCTGCTCTCACTTTGGCCGCACCGGACATACTTCCGAACGCTGCTGGACGAAGCATCCCCATCTTCGCCCCTCCGGTGACTCTTCCAAGCTGTCTGCCTCTGTTGTCACATCCTCAGGTAGTGCCCACATTATGACTCAAGGTAAATGGCTCATCGACTCTGGTGCAACTAATCACATGACGGGCAATCCTCAGTGCTTCTCTTTACTCGACCAACATGATCGGTTTCCCCCGGTCCTCATTGCAGACGGTTCTCCCTCCCCGATTCATGGGATGGGAGTGGTTCATGTTACTCCGTCACTACGACTAGCGGACACTCTCTATGTGCCCAAGTTTTCGTGCAATCTATTGTCTGTTACCTCTTTATGCAAGCAGCTTCAGTGTTCTGTGACATTTACTCCGACGTCTTGTTCTTTTCAGGATCTGAGCTCCCACCGGACGATTGCTACTGGGACTGAGAGCAGCGGCCTTTACTTCCTCGACAACGTTTCCGCCTTTTCCACCTTCTCATCTTCTAGTACGGATCTTCTCCAGTGGCATCTTCGCCTCGGTCATCCTCCACCACGACTTCTACATCAGCTACTGCCCCACCTCCCTCCCTCCAGTACTCCTCTCCACTGCGACGCTTGTCAACTAGGCAAGCATCACCGTTCCTCCTTCCCACCGAAGCAAGGTCGGGTCTCTACTCGTCCATTTGATCTTGTCCACTCCGATGTCTGGGGACCTGCTCCTACCCTCACCGTTGGTCGGGGTAGTTCTTATTTTGTAACTTTTATTGATGATTTTTCTAGATGTACTTGGGTGTATATCCTACGAGATCACTCTGAACTTTTAGATGTATGGATCTCTTTTTATCAGTTAATTAAAACTCAGTTTAATGTTTGTAATAAAACCTTTCGCTCCGACAATGCTAAAGAGTATCTGAGTCATGCTTTTATATCTTTTTGTATGCAACATGACATTATTCATCAGACTAGCTGTATTTATACCTCCCAACAAAATGGGGTGGCGGAACGCAAAAACTGTCACCTCCTTGATGTGGCTCGCACATTGATGACCCAGATGCATGTCCCTCGCACTTATTGGGGCTATGTTGTTCTCCTTGCCTGCTACCTCATCAATCGCCTTCCATCCACAGTTCTCCACGGGAAAACCCCATTCTCCATTCTGTATCCGGGCAAGGAGCCTTTTCCTCTCCCTCTCCGAATCTTTGGATGCACTGCATTTGTGCATGCCCCATCTGCCACCTGTGATAAGCTATCCCCTCGCTCCACCAAATGTGTCTTTCTGGGGTACTCCACCACTCAGAAAGGCTACTATTGATTTAACCCTATTCTTCGTCAGCAGTTCGTCTCCGCTGACGTTACCTTCTTCGAGAATGCCTCCTACTTCTCGGCTGACTCCTCCTCTCTTTCCCCCGCTTCCTCTCCTCTTCCCCCAGCTTCTGATTCTCCTGCTATTCCCTTCGTTCCCTCGTCTCCTCCCGAGATATCCACCCCTCCACCATCTCCGTCCCCTCCTCTCTCTCCGCCTCTCTCTCCCACTTCTCCATCACTGTCTCCATCCTCTCTACCGCCGTCGCTCTCTTCTCCCGGGCCAGCTCTCTCTGCCAGGGATGCTTCGGATGCTGAGGGAGCCACCGACCTGGATCTCCCTGTAGCTCTTTGCAAAGGGGTGCAGACATGTACCCTACACCCCCTTGCTGTTGTTGTTTCATATGATCGTCTTACCCCTTCTCGCAGGGCCTTTGCGCTGGCTATCTCTGCCACTGCCACAACTCGTTTCTATCAGGAGGCCCTTGTTATTCCCCACTGGAAGCTGGCCATGGATGAGGAAATGGCGACCCTCACGGAGCGGGGTACCTGGACTCTTGTTTCTCCTCCCTTCGGTACTGATGTTGTTGGCTGTCGCTGGGTCTTTGTGGTCAAATTTTGCCCCGACGGCACGGTGGACCGTTATAAAGCTCGCCTTATTGCTAAGGGCTTTACTCAGATATATGGAGCTGATTACTTTGACACTTTCTCTCCCGTGGCTCGTCTCAGTACCATCCGAGTCCTTCTCTCTGTGGCGATCAATCGAGAGTGGCCGATTTCGCAGCTGGATGTCAAGAATGCCTTCCTTTATGGTGATCTTCAGGAGGCCGTCTATATGGAGCAACCTCCTGGGTATGTTGCTCAGGTGGAGACCCGAGTATGCCGGTTGAAGAAGGCAATCTATGGCCTCAAGCAGAGCCCTCGAGCTTGGTTTGACAAGTTCAGCGGC
Organism: Platanthera guangdongensis; assembly: GCA_039583875.1. NCBI lineage: Eukaryota > Viridiplantae > Streptophyta > Magnoliopsida > Asparagales > Orchidaceae > Platanthera > Platanthera guangdongensis. Next base: position 165,737,100 of record CM077151.1, on the reverse strand, counting down.
ATCGTGGCGGCCGTTGGTTTTGTGCGCAGCTCTGCCGATCACTCGCTATTTATTCGCAAAACCTCCTCGGGCCTGGTGGTTCTTGCTGTGTACGTCGATGATATTCTTCTCACTGGCGATGATCAGGAAGGGGTAGCCTTGACAAAGCGACATCTTCATCAACATCTGGTCACGAAAGATATGGGCTCTCCGAAGTACTTTTTGGGGATTGAAATCTCTCAGAAGCCCAACTCCTTAGTCCTCTCCCAGCATAAGTATGCTCTAGATCTTTTAAAAGAAGCAGGATTGACTGGGGCCAAACCTGCCCGATGCCGCATGGCAATTGGAGAAGACAAAACCTGGACCGATGATTCGCCCCTTCTTTCAGATAATACGCGGTACAGGCGTCTAGTTGGTAAGCTCATATATCTCACAATGACCAGGCCCAACATTTCCTATGCTGTGGGAAAGGTGAGTCAATTCATGCATGCTCCTAGGGAGTGCCATCTACAGTCTGCCTTGAGGATCTTGGAGTATGTCAAAGCAGCGCCAGGGAAAGGATTACTCTTTCAGAAGAATGGTCATCTGAGGGTTGAAGCATACTCAGATGCAAGTTACGCTGATGACAAAGGGGATTGCAAGTCTACCTCCAGTTTCTTCACCTTTGTTGGGGGAAATCTGGTAAGCTGGAAGAACAAGAAGCAGTCTATTATTTCCAGGTCCAGTGCTGAAGCAGAGTATCGTAGTATGGCATCGACCACTTTGAGTTAAAATGGCTACGGGCTCTCATGCTGGATTTAGGAGAGGTATACAATCATCCTCTACCTATGTTTTGTGACAACAAGGCTGCCATATACATCTCCAAAAATCCAGTCTTACATGAAAGAACCAAGCATATTGAGGTCGACTGTCATTTCATTCGTGAAGAGATTTTGAAAGAACAATTTTGCACTCCCTTCGTCACTTCTGATAAAGAGCTGGCTGACATCTTCACCAAGCCAGTATCTACCTCGTTTCTTCATATTTGTGACAAGCTGGGCATGATCGATATATATGCTCCAGCTTGAGGGGGGGTGTTGAAGTTAGTGACCGGGTGGTCTAGCGGTCTGGCTTGGCGGGTTGATGACCGCACGGTTTGGCAGTTACCCTTCAGCGGTTTGGTTGATGTATGTTGTTTTCTGAGGTCCAAGCGGTCTAGCGGGTTGTATCTGGCGACTTGGAGACCGGGCAGTCTAGGGGTCTCCCATTGCGATCTCTCACTCTCTCTGGTAGTATCCGAGCGGTTAGCCCTTCTGCCTAACCGCGCGGCTTGTGCGGTTTGTGTCTGTATAGTCCGCTTGTGTCATATAATTTTTTAGTCCCACATCTCTTATTTGTATTTTCTCTTCTCTCCTCCATTCTATATAAGGGAGGTCATACCTTTGTAATAGATACCTTTTTCGGATAATAAAGTTTCAGTTAAAACCATTTCGGTTTATTTTTGTTTGGTTTTTACAGATCCCTTGAGTTGTAGGGATTTTTCTCTTGCTGTTGTGAGGTAGTTTTTCTGCTTTTCTTACAGACATACATGCTTGCTAGTGGGTTCATGTCAGTTTGTTGGCACCCACTGGTAGTTTTACCTTATGATACTAGATATGTTTCTTTTACTGCTACCTTTCTGGAGATAGTCTACTTGCTCTTAGGAAGATTTATGCTAGGTTGCTAGTTACTTTTAAACCTAAAAACACTATTACTATTATATCACATGACCAGCATGTTTCATAAAACTCATACATTACTTTCCAAGCAATGTAAAAAGATCATTTTTCTACTTATAATATAATATAAATTTAGAGTCTTGCATAGTATAGGTTGACCTCGGGGGTCACTTATGCGCTCTCATAGGATGTCAAATATAAATAAAGTATTATTCGCCGCATATAAGTATAGTTTTTAAACCGTGGACTAGATGATCCACCAAGCCAAGGGATACTGCCTTTAAAATATAACTGATTTTTCTAATCATTAAACTTATGAATTTTCATAGTCTAGTTAGATGGTGTTCGCCTGAGCGTTGACAGTTATCCCCTGCTCGACATGGTATCACGATGCGTGTTTTCTCATACTCTGATACTTCTTAAATTCGGAGAAAATGCGGGTTGTGACAGTTGGTATCAGAGGGAGGTTGCTTGACAATTTGTCGGGCAACCTTTCCTTATAGGTATTAGATGTTTAGCATCATATCATACACACACCGATATGTCATCAGCATGTCTTGGTTGAAGTACGAACTCTACACTCATAGCATAACATGAAGTATACGGGGCATATTATGTAGTATGGGATGCATAATATGTGTATGTATATGGATCCAACATAGGGGAAACATGTGAGGGTTATGTAGTATGGGATGCATAACCTCACCACATGAATGCGACTAGCATGTTTCTTTTTCGTTACATGAGAATGTTATGTAGTATGGGATGCATAACATTTTCATGCGTACACTACTCCTGACATGCATTAGGGCCTTTTTTAGAATGCATAGCACAATCATGCATAGCATTACATTGCATTAGCATAACATGCCAATCTAAAGATTTGCAGGATGACATATGTACACACATGGTTTTAAATCAGAAAAAGAATATAAATTCATGCATTCCCGATCTAGGCACAAGAGTTAGATGATGGTGGTTAACCATCCTAGGTTAGGCATAACATCATTTTTGTTCAAATAAACTCCCATAGCAAGTTTAGCAGTTTTAAGATCATATTTATGTATGTATTGTCTGTACGTGTAGTTAGTTCCAACTATTGTACCAGGATTTGACTAATGTTGATATAGTTTTAGGATGGCGAGACGTCCTTCGACCAGGTCGACTCCTCTGTCTGAGGGTGAGTCCTCAGGAGCACAGAGTGATGCAGTGATCGAGAGCCTGCGGCAGAGCAATGATTCCTTGACCAGGCAGATGGTGGAGATGCAGGCCCGGATCCAGTCTCTGGTGGCAGTTGTAGCAGAGCAGACTCAGGGGGTACAAGACCCTGCAGGGGGGTCAGCTTCTCCTCCCCCTCCTGCTCCCCTGAGACCTCCAGTGGTGGTGCCAGCGGAGATGGCCTTCATTTCTCAGGTTCAGAGACTTAGCCCTCCTATATATGATGGGAATGCAGATTTCATGGTCATAGATGATGGGCTGATTTCCATGGAGGAGATGTTCTCGTACTCCGGTGTTGCAGATGATCAGAGAGTGATGATAGCCGCCTATCAGCTAAAGGGTTTGGCTAAGAGCTGGTGGCTAAGAGAAAAGGAGAGCTTGGTGGCCGGTAGCTCTTGGGGATTGTTCAAGGAGATTCTATTGAGGAAGTTCTTGCCATCGGTCGAGCGTGACCGACTAATGAACGACTTCCTTCACTTGAAGCAGAGGTAACTCACGATCAGTGAGTATGAGATAGAGTTCAGCAAGTTGAGCCGGTTTGCCCCTAGGTTGGTGAGTGTTGAAGCAGATCGAGTCAAGCGTTTCCTTGGAAGCTTGAGGAACGAGGTTCAGCAGTTAGCCAGTGCTTATGGATCAGTGACTTATGCAGTGGTAGTGGAGGTTGCTCTGAAAGTAGAGACAATTGAGACAGCAAAGAATAGAGGCCAGCAAATGAGGGATGACAGGAGGAAGTCTACTGAAGAGAAGAACCCCCAGGTACTCGATGCTGCTTCGGGAAAGAAGAGCAAGGTGGTGTGTAGCTTCTATGGCCGGTCAGGCCACCCGGTTGAGAGGTGTTTCAAGAATGCGGGAGCTCAGAAGAAGGAGCATGTTCATGCTATTCAAGGTGCTCCTAGGAAGGATGGTTCCTGTTCTGTTTGCAAGCGACCCGGGCATGATGCTGCCTAGTGCTGGTCCATGGATGGAGTCTGCTATCAGTGCGGCCAGAAGGGCCATATCATGTCAAGGTGTCCTCAGGTCCAGCCTATTCTTCAGGCAGTTCCACTTCAGGCTTTACCTCCACCTCAGCGTGTGGACACGGGCAAAGGAAAGCTGAACGTGATCTCTTCCGAGGAGGCTCAGACCTCGACTCAGGTCATATCAGGTTAGTTGTTTTACTAGCCTGAAAGTTTTATTTTCTAGAATGGTTATTGTTTTGTTTTGGTAGTTCCTTCGTTGCTTATATATACTCTTATAGGGAAATTTAATGTGAAGAACCGCTGGGTGCGTGTTCTGTTCGACTCCGGCGCTACCCACTCGTTTGTGGCTAGAGATTTTGTAAAGTGATATCGATTGATTCTATATCAAGTTCGTGACACTTTCCGCGCCAAGTTCCCTTCTGGTGAATCTGTGTTGTCAGATTTGGGCATTTTGGATTGCCCTGTTTTGTTAGGAGAATTTCTTGCGAAGGCAGACTTGAAGATGATTGATCTAGAGGACTTCGATGTTATTCTGGGCATGGACTGGTTGTCTAGGTATGATATGGTTATTCAGTGCAAAGGGAAGCCCTTGGACTTCATCAAGGACAATGATCAGCCTGGAAGTGTGTATGCTGATCCGTGCCAGGATTCTCCTATCATTTCTGCAATATGTGCTCAGAAGCTGTTTCATTCTGATTGTTTTGCTTGTTTTGTCTCGGTAGTTGGGACTGCTGTTAGTATACCGCGCTTGGAGGAGATTCCTGTGGTTCGTGGTTTCTCTGATGTTTTTCCTGATGACCTTCCTGGTCTTCACCCCGAGCGGGATGTTGAGTTTGTGATTGATTTGGAACCGGGTATGTGTATTATTGCTAAGGCGCCGTATCAGATGGCCCCTCGTGAGTTGGAGGAGTTGCGAGTCCAGTTGGATGAGTTGTTGGCTAAAGGTTTTATCAGGCCGAGTTCGTCGCCTTGGGGTGCTCCTGTTCTATTTGTGAAGAAGAAAGATGGGTCGATGAGGCTGCGCATTGATTATAGGGAGCTGAACAAAGTCACCATTAAGAACAGGTACCCTCTACTGAGGATCGATGACTTATTTGATCAGTTGCGGGGTAGCACGGTATTTTCCAAGATCGATCTTCGTTCAGGCTATCATCGGCTCAGGATCCGTGAGTCAGACATTCCACGGACTGCTTTCAGGTCGAGGCATGGGCATTTCGAATTCCTGGTTATGTCGTTTGGTTTGACCAACGCGCCATCAGCATTCATGGACATGATGAACCGGGTGTTCAAGGACTTTCTAGACAAGTTCGTGGTGGTATTCATTGATGATGTGTTGATCTACTCTCGCAGTGCTGAGGAGCATGAGAAGCATCTGCGATTGGTTCTATCTGCTTTGAGAGACCATCAGTTATTTGCCAAGCTGAGTAAATGTGAATTTTGGTTGTCCCAGGTTTCCTTCCTGGGTCATGTGGTGAACAAGGACGGTATCTCGGTTGACCTGGAAAAGATTTCTGCAGTGATGGATTGGAGCAGGCCGGGTACGTCCAAGGAGATTAGAAGCTTCCTAGGGTTGGTCGGCTACTACAGGAGGTTTGTGGAGGGTTTTTCTACCCTGGCGGCACTTCTGACTAGGTTGACTCAGAAGAATGCGGCCTTCATTTGGAGCGAGAAATGCGAGGAGGCCATTCTGGAGCTAAAGAGGAGGTTGTGCACTACTCCTGTTTTGACATTGCCTACGGAGGGCATGGACTATGATGTGTATGTGGATGCCTCGCATGTTGGGCTCGGAGGTGGTGCGGGATAGTGCATGTACTCAAACTCTGGGGCACCACTATCAATTTTCATGTGTATTTTGTGTGCTGTGATTAGTTCTTTAATTTCTACAATAGACTAGCATAAGTTTTAAAAGGGCCAAATACAACTTAGCACATATTCACCCCCACCCTCCCTCTAGCTATTTTAGATAGCCCATATTCTTTCAAGTACTTGAGGAGCAAACTCATAGACACATACTTTATTTTTGTAAGTGAAGAAATGTAAAAAAATATGTATAGTAGCAATGTGAACCGCAAGTACTTAAGGAGAAACTCATAGGCACCAGCTTTTTACTATAAGAGGAGAAAGGTTACAACAGGTATAAAAGAAATGTAAGTCACAAGTACCTAAGGAGGAATTGCAGTGCTTTATTTCTATATTTAGGAAAAATAAGAAGTAACATGTGTGTATGTAAAAGAGAGATGTTAGATACCTGAGGGAAAACTTTTGGTTCCTACTTATTTCTTGTACAAAAAGTTTCAAAATATAAATATATAAGCGAAGGTGTGAATTACTTGGGCGGAATTGTCAATCTTCGTTTCATCCATTCAATTAAAGGACGTATGAAATAATATAAACTAATTTACCAATAACGGAGATGTGAATACCACTCGAGGCAGTTTATTTTGAATGATAGCTCCAATGTTTGGAAAATGACATCTTTCGTAAGCATTGCAACAATATATGTATGACTAATATAGCGGAAACCACAATTTTCTTGATAATTATATATACTCCCAAAGTGATGATGGATGCAGATCCAATCTGGTTATATAATCCTTACTTATAAATGATGATCATTTTGCTAGCCGATGATATTTCACCAATTGATGTTAAGAAATTTAAAACAATATATGTTCATGTATATAAGATTAGTCATAAATTCGAAAAATATATATGTTCATGTATATATAAGATCAGTTGAAAATATGAAACAATATAATTTGTCAAGCTGAGTTAGTATCTAGAATAATATCTGAGAGCTCTGGATAACCAATATTGATTATAATTGATCCATATTTCCTCAAAAATATTAGCAGAAGGCAGACCAAACATGTGAATTGCAAGCATTTTTAGCGAAGCCAATTGTAGTGGATGTAATAACACACAATGTTATGGTGTAGTTCGATATTTATCAATGAGAGATCTGGTTAACTACCGACCACCACAAGGTGGCTTTACATCCATGTTATTACTATTTGAAGAGTATTCCTGCAAACATTTGAGAAGATTACAAGTACAACAGTAATCAAAAGAGTTTTGGGTAGGTGAATCTAACAACCGAAAAATGTCTTGAATTGTTCCATCTTTGAACGAGCATTTTGGCATTGATGGAGAATGATTTATTGTAAGATTTTTGAGCAATGTATTCGTGCAACTTTCCTACTTTTAGCAATTTCTCAACAAGGTTTCGGAAAGCAGGACACTTCCATGTATAATGACCAATGTTCATGTGGTAATGGAAAAAGAAATTCTTATGGAGACTCTCTTGATTAGGTGGTAGAAGGGTAGGATTTATAAAATCAGACCCTTTCGGAATTAATTTGAAAAACTTCCTTCGTAGAGGTGGTGGGATCGGTATACTCTTTTTGAGAAATACTTTACTTGTATGTGTATGGAAAGAGCACATGACTTGCTTGAATGGGCCTGAGTAGATGTAGATAATATGTCTCATGACGGAGGTAGTGGAGTTATATCTGAGGTAACAGAATGAGATCATCTTGTTTGTCGGAAACTCTGAGAGGTACATAGATGTCGATGATGAGTATGCATCTCATGTTGTGGTATTTGAGGATAGAACTATTGACAAGATTCAGAAATATAGTTTACATAACCAGCGGATGGTTGATCATGAATAGAAATCTCCTTCCGTTGGTGCATCAGTTGGGAAAGAGAGGACATGAAACTTGGGTTTGTATTCTCTCCATTGATGAAGCAGTTAGCTATATAAATGAAGTGTCATAACCCATATTTTCCCAATATAGATATATTATCAGAGTGAGAAAATACACATTGTGATTCCATGTCGTGCAAGAGACAACTACAGACACTCAAATAGTTATGTATTTTCATTTATTTACATAAAAAAACACATGTGTTATGCTTAAACATAGTTTAAATTCAAAGTTTTATTGTTTGTGTCTCTCAGATCAATGGATCAACTAGTCTACAAATTAGAAGGTATAAACATGGTGTTAATATATAATTTACTTCATTTTGTCCAACATGGGCATATATGCTCATCTATTGCTCTAATGATATGCAAATTATAATTTTAGCTTAAATAAAAGAGAGTTTTATAGTCCTTAAAGTAAAATAAAATCATGTTAAAAGAGATGCAATGGCCTAAACTATCAATGCAACTTTCATATAGTCAAAATAACTAACAGGAATCCGAACATAAAATATTCTTGAAGAGAAATCATAATAACATCAAAAACAGTAGTAGCAAAAATAGTAAGCAAGTAGTCTAACACATAAAAGTATATATTATGGGTGCCAACAGCCTAACAAGAAATCATAGTATCAAAAATAGAAGTCTGAACTAAATAACAATGTAAAAAGAGAGCAAAAACTACCTCTAAGATTGTGAGGGGAAAGTAAACCAGCTACATCTAAAAAAATCTGGAACTCAAACTTAATCATCACTAGTCACTACAGGTCCATGTCTGATGTATCTAAAGGGAAACAAATGTCACAACATTTATATTTTTTCCATATATGGGCTAATTGATCCATTGATTCTAGGGGCATGAACAATAAAACCTTTAATTTAATTCATATTTTATGCATAACCCATATATCTTTTATGTAAATAAATAAAAAGATGGAACTGTCTGAGCATCTATAGTTGTCCCCTGCATGGCGTAGCATCACATCATGTATTTTCTCACTATAATAATATATCTTTATTGAGAAAATGTGGGTTGTGATAGTTGTTATCAAAGGGACGGGTTTGTCAAACTGCTATTTTAAGTAATATTTAACAATTTCATTTCATTTGCATAACACACCCTAACACACCATTTGTAGATCTTGGTTGAATCATGGACACAATACTCATATACATGACTGAAGTATAAGGGATATATTATGTAGGATGAGGTGCATAATATTTGTTTGTATATGGATCTTATAAGGATAACAGCGTGTAATGATTAAGTTGAGATGGGAGGCTTAACACTGCATGTGTGCTAATTAGATTTATGTTTTTTTATGTTGCATGTAATATTATGTAGTGATGCAATGCATAATATCTCATGCATATGACCGCACATGGCATGAACTACAAACTTTTAGAATTTATTGTATTACATAATATCAAGCACACATGCCAAGCTGAGATCTAGATGAAGAAATAGTACACATATGATTTAAAATGAAGAAAGACATTCATGCTATAATACCCACATCCATCATGAAGAATATAACAGAAGGTCTGGTCGGGGCCCCGCGCCATATTCCACGAACAGTGAGTGGAGTTATGCATTGAAACCAAACCATCCACGTATCTTAACTCAGAGTTACATTAGAGCAGAAGCTTTTAGGTAAGAAGAACCCACAACCTAGAATGTCCACTAATGAAAATATAAGAATGACATATACACAAATTGTTTTGGCATTAAGGCCTTACAACATATGAAATGTTTACATAAGCAAATGTTTTCCATACATTGACATGCAGGTAGACAATACATGACAAGTAACTAAACACTTCGCTTAGCCTTCGAGTGCCGACATAGCATGAAGGGGCTTCAACTCGCTACTTCCCGCTCGACTCTCGACATAACGGTCAGCTTTAGATGACAAATTTATAACGACCTCACCCCATGCCCGGAGCGGTAGTACTCCATCCCTACAGGTAAGCAACACAAATATATATTGTGAAACAAGATTGTGCAATTTAAGCACCATTCATCACCAATAATAGCACGTACGACTACACGCTTCATGCTCACAAGCCACTCTTTCTTTCGGTGCACTGTGATTCAAGCCCCACCACTTTGAGCAATACTAATCAGGCTCAAAGCCCATGACTCTCTCCTAAGCTACGAGAAACTCAAACACACTCTCTTATGCTAAGATTCAAGTTATTAACTCACTTTAAGCCGATCGCCATAGGGCGGGTACAGTTCTCCAAGCCCGTTGCTCAAATAGTCATGCCTACAGACACGGCCTGGGTTAGCTTCCCCGTGCTCGTTCAAAACATACTTAACCACATTATGTTCCAATGCTGGCACTCTCGGGCACCATAGTTGGGCACTCCAGGCTCATAGCTCAAATGTTAGTCCCTCTAGTCTCCAAGAGACATGCCTCACAATCATAAACAAAGCTCTATAGGAGCTTTGGCCAGCAATATTAACTCTTTGGAAACTTCTCGTTCTTCACTAATTGGTGAGGGTTTCCATGAAAACATGTCAAACAAGGGCTTCACTTCTCCAAGTGGAGAATCGTTACCTTTATAGATCGCTTAGGAGCCATGAGATTGCAAGTGATCCGGATGAAAGCATTCGCAACACCTTTCTTTCCACAGATCTAGCATTGGATCGCAAATCCGATCATAAGAACTCCTTCTAAGCTCTTCTAAATGGCTGGTTCCAGCCTTCCTATTCCTCTTCTTTCCTTCTTCTCCTCTATTTCCTTCACTTGAAGAGAAAGAATGTGAAAGAGAGAATGAGAAGGAAATAGCCCCCTCAACCACTTAATAATCCCAGGACAAAACACAGCCATAGGATCTCCACTTTCTAAGGAATGGATGGTCATGATTAAACTGAGCATTCATTTAAAAATTACTATTGTCGGGCGATAACTCGCTATCGCGATACGATAGACTATGCGGTGACCGTTTCACCAAGTCAATGTCGCTTAACGACTGCCTTAGGATGACTATATACGTGGCATGCTCGTCATTTGAAATAACATTCCATTTCCATTAGACAATCCTTAAAAATTGGGGTATCTATTTTAATTTTGCAAGTGAGGTCATTATACCAATCCCCATTTTGGTCATGCTCGTCATGGTCATTATGCGGACTTGGTTAGCGGTGTGGATGGTTGCGACCACACGCTTCGTGCTAACAAGACACACTTTCTTTCGGTGTACTGAGATTCAAGCCCCACCACTTTGAGCAATACTGATCAGGCTCAAAGCCAATGACTCTCTCCTATTCTATGACAAACTCAAACATGCTCTCCAATACTGAGCTTCAAGTTAGTGACTCACTTTAAGACGATCGTCATAGGGTGGGTACAGTTCTCCAAGCCCGTTGCTCAAATCGTCGTGTCCATCGACATGACCTGGGTTAGCTTCCCCTTGACCATTCACAACAAACTTAACCACATTATATTCCAAGGTTGGCACTCTCGGGCACCATAGCTGGGCACTCCAGGCTCACAGCTCAAATGTTAGTCCCTCTAGTCTTCAAGAGACATTCCTCACAATCATAAACAAAGCGCTATAAGAGCTATGGCCAACAATATCAACTCTTTGGAAACTTCTCGGTCTTCACTAATTGGTGAGGGTTTCCATGAAAACCCTTTCTCTCCAAGTGGAGAATCGTTACCCTTATAGATCGTTCAGGAGCCATGAGATTGCAAGTGATTTGGATGGAAGCGTTTGCAACACCTTTCTCTCCACAGATCTAGCCTTGGATCGCAAATCCGATCATAAGAACTCCTTCTAAGCTCTTCTAAAGGGCTGGTTTCATCCTTCCTATTCCTCTTCTTTCCTTTTTCTCCTCTATTTTCTTCACTTGAAGAGAAAGAATGTGAAAGAGAGAATGGGAAGGAAATAACCCCCTCAACCACTTAATAATCCCAGGCCAAAACTCAGCCATAGGATCTCCACTCCCTATGGAATGGATGGTCATGATTAAACCAAGTATTCATTTAAAAATTACTATCGTCGGGCGATAACTCGCATTGCGATACGATAGCCTAGACGGTAACCGTTTCACCAAGTCAATGCCTCTTAACGACCGCCTTAGGATGACTCTATGCGTGGCATGCTCGTCATTCGAAATGACATTCTATTTTCATTAGCCAATCCTTAAAAATTGGGGTATCTATTTTAATTTTGCAAGTGAGGTCATTATACCAATCCCCATTTTGGTCATGCTCGTCATGGTCATTGTGCGGACGTGGTTAGCGGTGTGGATGGTTGCGGGGTGGATGGTTATGATTTTTGGTGTTAAGGTGGGAAACCGTTATGAATTGTTTAGGTCAATGTGCTAAATGCCAAAACGAGTTAAGCGATTTGATTAGTAAGATCACGTTGAACAACCGCGAGTTGGGCTTGCATGGCCTCAGGAGTATCCGGTTTTAATCCATATTATTGGATGCAGAGGAGTGTAGAAAGTACTCGTTTTCCGAACGTGTGTACATAAAAAAGGAATGTAGACGCACGAGAACCGATAAAGATTAAGAAATCTTTGCACCAAAGTAGATTACGCACAATTAACGATCAAGTGTGTTTTTTGGGCAATTCATCAAATACGTGGTGTGTGATTAACGGATCTCCGCTTAGGTTCAGATAATAATTCCAAATACTAAATTCCAAAACAACAACGACAGGCGCAGGTGAAACAATAATTCGACGAGGAGATTCAACCTACTGGACACCAATCTCAACAAGTAACCAAACCCCTAAACGTTCGTCCTCTTTCGACCAATAGGTTGGGACGCGACAACACAATTTCCTTACATTGACTTAGGCAACGATCCCGAAGCCTACACCGAATCATTTGCACTTGCAAGAACAAAGCAAAATAAATTTTCAGAAGAATCACACCAAGGGAAGGAGAAGTGAAACGATACCTAACCGAGATAAATTTCACTAGTCGCACACGAGGGTTCCAAGCTTCACACGATGGGGATCCACTACAAGAAAACTGACCTTTGGTGACAAAAATTTAGTGACAAAATATAACAACCCCATCCGTTCATATAATATATACTTGAAGGTCCGGCCGGGGCCCCACAACATATACCACAAAATAGACGATGAAGCTAACGTGTGATACCAGAGTAGCGCAGCGCACCTACTACATTGCATTCTAGCGGAAGCCTATAACACTACACTTGAACTCCTCCCGTGAATGTCCAACATACAAAAACTCCACATTTTGTACATTATTTGAATGTCTTGCAACATACATAAAGAGTTGGCCTTATGGCCTTACAGAGCTTTCAAACAGTGGCCCAAACATTGGCACGCAGGATGGCCACATCAAAGGAAAACATAACATTATAACCAAACTAGCCTTCGAGGGCTAACAGCAGCAGCAGCAGCTAAAGCAGCATGGAAATCAACCCTTTTTCGTCCCGCTTAGATCTCCAGCACCTGTACAGGGACAATCCACCCAACGGTGGCAAACAAAGACAATGGTCAGCATTCAGCTGACCAAATTATAACGACCCTACCCCTTTCTCGGGGCAGCGGTAATCTTCCCTGCAGGCATAGCATATCACAAGCATGTGTGTGTATATATATATATATATATATACTAGCATCTTCGAACGGGCTCCGCCCGTTCTCGATGCGTCGCTGCGGGCTTCGCCCGCAACCAAGCGGGCTTCGCCCGCTTGACATTTCGTCGGGCTTCGCCCGCCCCCCGGCGGGCTTCGCTGGCCCGACATACAATTTTAAAATTTTAAAATATTTATTAATTTAAAATTTTAATTTCCTGATTTTTTTAAAAAATATTTAATAATTATTTAATTATTTATTAATAATATAAATTATTTAAATATATAAAAAAAAAACCGGAAAAAAAAATATTAAAGCGGCGCACGGGCAGCGCCGCTTCCCCCCGTCGCCGGCGGCGGAGCCGCCGGCGGCCTGCCCGGCGCCCCCGGCGGGTTCGCCGGCCTCCGGCGAACCCGCCGGGGGTTGTCCGGCGGCGAGCGGGCAGGGCCACCGCCGGCGGTGGCCCTGCCCGTGAGCTCCAAAACTGGAGCTCATGGGCAGGGCCACCGCCGGCGGTGGCCCTGCCCGCTCGCCGCCGGACAACTCCCGGCGGGTTCGCCGGAGGCCGGCGAACCCGCCGGTGGGCGCCGGGCATGCCGCCGGCGGCTCCGCCGCTGGCGGCGGGGGTGAGTGGGTGAGGGGGTGGGAGGTAGGCCTGCGTATCGGGATTTTTCCAGGATGAACAGTGTTTTAAAAATTGATTTTGTTATTGGCAGGCCTCCAGCTTTGAATCCAACGGCCCGTATTTGATGGAACTTGATCGGACGGTCCACATGCATTTCATGGTGTGATCCAAATATGTCTATTGTATTATATAATAAATATATATATATATATATATATATATATATATATATATATATATATCATATAATGTGCTTTCACGCACACATGCCATCACAACCGTCAGCCACCCGGCCCGACAGTCCATGCACTCAGGGCACATTCTTAGTGTACTAGAAAACCAGTTGCCCACCACCGTATCAGGGTCACAGCCCAACGACAACTCACTTGAGCATTTACTCCATGGCGTGCAGCTAGAGTTTTGTAGTCTTAGTGAACCGGGACTGGCATGTAGCCCCCCATTGTACCACGGCGCGTAGGCCTAAGACTCTTGTTATACGCTCCAACAGACCGCACTTTCTTGTCTCACGTCGGACGAACATAACGCAGGTCGGATCCTCCAACCACCTTGCTCAAATCGCCTTGCCATCACCGAGTACGGTGTACTCGCAGCTAAATAAAGGCGCGGGTAGGTCTCACCGATCCTGTTCTGGAATTCAAGCATGGGAATAACTCTTACACCCATTCATCTCACAACATTAGCGGGTTTTTCCTGGGCACACCAGTACTTCCTGCTACTCTCTTCGCAGGTGGACACCGCAAATATCACAAATGTCCCGTGTCTTTCCTGGCTACCACGCCAGTACTTCCTGTTACTCTCTTCATAGGTGGACTCCCCATGAACATTAAGCATTATAAAAGGGTATTTCCTGGAATTCCAATCCAGTACTTCCTGCTACTTCCTTTCACAGGTCGAACCCAATAGCACAAGCAGCACAAGCATTCTACGGGTATTTTCCTGGACTACCACTCCAGTACTTCCTGCTACTTCCTTTCACAAGTCCAACCCGTCGACTCCTAAACTACGCGTTTATCATGGAGTCTTCTCCGGTTCGTATGCAACATCACCAATCCAGACCAACCTGTCCAGATGGGTTTCACACAACATGCCTATTCCATACTCCATTTCCGGATCTATATGCCAACAAAGGGGATTCCCTGAATCAACCCAAAAGAATCCCAACATCAGCCACCCTTTGGTGGGGGAATCATGCATATGCCAAAAAGGAAGCCTTCACATGGCTAAGAAGAAAGGTCGTTACCCTTGAAGACCGTTTCGGTGCCATGAACTCCTAGATGGCTCGAAAGAACGGCAAAAGATTTTCCTCCGCAACGATGGCCTCGAATCTCAGCTTGACACTCTCAAGCTCCACCAGAGATCAGTCCATCTTCTTCTTCCTCCTTCTTCCTTTCCCTTTCTCTCTAGAAGTTTAGAAAGATGAAGGCAAAATACAAATAAGACTTCTTTCTCAACTCTCGGCCTTAAGGAAGCAGGGATGGATCTCAGCTGTAGAGCCCAGCTGAAGAAGAATGGACGGCCACGAAAACCCATAAAATCATTTTTTCGGGTCTGGCACACCCTATGACACGCCCGTATCACAGGCTGTGTCGCACTAAGCGGTGCACAAACCGACTTATTAACCGCCTTATCCCGAAACAGGTCACGCCCACGGTACACGCTCGTGACGGCCAGGTCACGCCCGTGACATAGGGCGTGTACCTCACTCGAGTCATCTTCACGACCTACTCGAGAGGACTACTCGAGTAGTTAGCTATGACACGCCCGTGTCAGATGACCGACACGCCCGTGACATGGGACGTATCACCCACTTGAGACTTACTCGAGAGGACTTACTCGAGAGAAAACCAACAACTCGAGTACTCGGATCGGACACGCCCGTGTCACATGGATGACACGCCCGTGGCACCCCCTCCCCCCTTACTCGAGTACTTTTCCACCTACTCGAGAGAAAAGTGCCGACACTCGACACAGCGAAATATGCCCTGTGACACGCCCATGTCACAGGCCGTGTACCCCATGCTGGACAAACGTCGAGCGTAGTTCGTCGACCAAAGAACTCGAGTGTCGACAGGGGAGGTCACACCCTAGGTCACGCCCGTGACAAGGGGAGTGTTCCTCCTGAACACTTCGTCGAACGTATTTTTCGTCGAACTCGTGACGGCTCCGCACCCGAGTAGGGCACGCCCGTGTCCCAGGCCGTGTCACCCAAAAATTACCTGCTGAAAAATTGGGCTGTTACAACCCTCCCCTCCTACCAGAAATTCCGTCCTCGAAATTTGCACACAGGAAGTCACTCAGCAACTAAAAAGTTATAACATCAAAATATCTTGTTACAATAACTTTTCACTATCCACTCAGTTATAGAAACAGCTCGGGAAATTCAGCTCGCATGGTCTGCTCTCGCTCCCATATAAGATCTTCACGACTGCAGTTGTCCCACCGGACTTTAACCATCCCGACCGTCTTGTTTCGCAACTGTTTCTCGGCTTGATCCTCGATCTGAATGGGTCTAACTCTCGTTGTTAGCCCATACTCCACCGGCACACGATCATCCGTGATTACTTGAGCTGGATCTTTAATGGCCTTCCGAAGCACCGATATGTGAAACACATCATGTAGTCCACCCAAGTCTGCCGAAAGAGCTAGCCGATACGCAGCTTCTCTGATTCGCTCAACCACTTCAAATGGACCCAAAAATCTTGGACTCAACTTTTTCAATCGTCGAATCCCAGATACACCTTTGAATGGCTTGATCTTCAAGTAGACCCAATCGCCTACCGCGAACTCCATGTTCCGGAGCTTGGCATTGTAGTACTTCGCTTGACGATCTTGGGCTATGAGTAGCCTATCTCGAATTGCACGAATGGTTGAGTTTGCTTCATCGACTTCATTACGATTATAAACTCTAGCTTTGCCCGCTTCTACCCAAACCAAGGGAGTACGACACTTCCTTCCATATAGAGCTTCATACATTGTCATCCCGATGCTCGCTTGGTAGTTGTTATTATAAGCAAACTCCACCATGTAGAGATGATCTTCCCATTTCTTTCCAAAATCGATGGCGCACATTCGGAGCATGTCCTCCATCGTTCTGTTGGTTCGTTCAGTTTGGTCATCCGTTTGGGGATGAAAGGTCGTACTGAAAGTCAACTTCGTGCCCAACATCTGGTGAACGAGCCTCCAATCCTTTGACGTGAATCGCCCATCTCGATCACTCACGATGCTCCGAGGAACACCGTGAAGCCATACAATCTGTTCCACGTACAACTTTGCCAAACTTTCTACCTAATCATCTCGCTTGTTCGGGAGGAAGTGTGCTACTTTTGTCAACCGATCGACAATCACCCAGATGGAATCATTCCCTCGCTGAGATCTCGGCAATTCGTGCACGAAATCCATGGAAATATCGTCAAATTTCCACTCTGGAATCGGCAATGACTTCAAATAACTGCCCTGTTTCTGGCATTCCGCCTTCACCATAGCACAGGTTTGGCATTTGGCCACATAAAGAGCAACATCTTTCTTTAGCCCTGGCCACCAAAATAGCTTTTTCATATCCTTGAACATCTTCGTGCTCCCTGGGTGGATTGAGTACTTCGTATAATGTGCTTCATACATCAGTTCTTCCCTCAATTTACCCACATTTGGGACGCACAAACGTCCCTCTTTCCGCAAAAGACCGTCATTCCAGGAGAATTTGCCTTCTGGCCCAGCTTTCGCATAACGTAGGAGATCTTCATCCAACTCCGTTACCCGTCGAACTCGGTCCACAAGGTCACATTGCACCTCCGTCCAGTTCAAACATGCATTGGCAGTGGAATTCTTGTCAACACAAGAAATCTCTAACGCTTTCCAGCTCCAGGATGAGACGTTCACCATGCCTCTGCAACCAAGCTGCTCTTGCCGGAGTCCGCCGACTCAAGGCATCCGCGACAACATTCCCCTTCCCGGGAGTATAGTGAATCTAAAAGGTGTAGTCCCCGAGGAACTCCAACCACCTTCGTTATCGCATATTCAAGTCCTTCTGCTCCAATATATACTTCAGGCTCTTGTGATCTGTATAGATCTCCACTTTCACACCATAAAGATAGTGTCACCACATCTTTAGTGCAAAGATCACCGCCGCCAACTCAAGATCATGGATTGGATAGTTCCGCTCGTGCACTTTCAGCTGGCGTGATCCATAAGCAATCACCTTTCCATTTTGCAGAAGCACGCAGCCTAAGCCGCTCCCTGAAGCATCACTGTAGATTACAAATCCATCGTTACCACATGGCAATGACAACACAGGAGCCGTGGTCAACCGAAGCTTCAGCTCTTCAAAAGCTCGCGTGCACTCTGGCGACCAAACGAACTTTTGTTCTTTTCGGGTCAGCGTGGTTAGCGGCAAAGCAATCCGTGAGAAGTTTTCAACAAATCTTCGGTAGTAGCCTGCTAGTCCAAGGAAGCTCCTGACCTCGGCCACTGAAGACAATTCTGGCCACTCCTCTATGGCCCTTATCTTCGTTGGATCCACAGCTATGCCCGCTCCACTCACCACATGGCCCAAAAAAGCCACCGACGATAGCCAAAACTCGCACTTCGCGAACTTTGCATAGAGCTGATTCTGCCTCAATGTATTCAACACCGACCGTAAATGCTGCTCATGATCGGCTTCCGATCTTGAGTACACCAGGATATCATCAATGAACACTATCACGAACAGATCCGGGTACTCGCGGAATATTCGGTGCATCAAGTCCATAAATACCAAGGGCGCATTACACATCCCAAACGGCATGATCGTGAACTCGTAGTGCCCGTACCTTGTTCCAAATGCGGTTTTGGGAATATCTTCTTCCTGGATCCTCAATTGGTAATAACCAGATTTCAAGTCCAACTTCGAGTAGACGGACGATCCCACTAGTTGATCAAACAGCTCATCAATCCGCGGAATCGGATATTTATTCTCTCAGTCAGCTTATTCAATTCGCGGTAATCAATACATAACCGCAAGCCACCGTCTTTCTTCTTCACAAAAAGCACATGGGTGCTCCAAGGAGACATGCTTGGGCGTATATACCCCTGCTCCATCAATTCCTGCAGTTGGACTTTCAACTCCGCCATCTCCTTAGGCGCGACGTGATATGGCGAGCGGACCACAAGTTTCGCACCTGGCACCAACTCGATCGTGAAGTCAATCTCACACTGGGGTGGTAGCCCAGGGAGATCCTTGGGAAACACATCTGCGAATTCCGACACAATCGGAACATCACACACACTGGCCTTAGGCTCAACAGCTTGAATCAGGGCGAAGTAGCACTCTGCACCCTTCCGAACAGCCTTAAAGACTTGGAGTGCAGACAACAACGTCCCGCCCACTCCTCGCATACCCGTGAACTTTGTCTCCTATTCGGTATTTTGGCCCAACAAGATCTCTTTGGACTGGCAATCAATCAAGGCATGCTGCTCCGCAAGCCAATCCATACCAAATATCACGTCAAATTCCGATATCGGCAATACAGATGCAGTCAAACTGAAATCCCGACTTCCTATTTGGACCGCCACATCGCAAGCTTGATCCGCAAGCATCCAACAGCCATTCGACAACACCACTCTGATGTTATCTGTCTTCACACTACTAGGTATCCCAAGTCGCGCTAGAAACTCGCTAGACAGAAAAGAATGCGACGCAACTGTATCAAACAGTGCTCGCGCCAGCGTGTCCCGAATCATCACAAAGCCTGTGACAATGATGTCACATACACAAGCCGCATGCACATATGCATTAAGCAAAGCATACAAGCAATATGATACGCAAAAACTTAACTCGTACCTATGACGACGTCACTCTGCTTGATGGCCTCTTGTAGGCCAAGATTGTAGACCCGGGGCTGCGCCTTAGAGGCAAAGGATTCCACCACCGCCTTTCCTTTTTCTGCATATCACGCTCCCGCCTTCTTTTCACTCTTTGGTGGCACCCGACAATCCCGAGCTATATGCCCCACCCATCCACAATTGAAGCACGTACGAGTATCCGGCTTTGAGGTGGCCCCCGACATTGCTCCTTATGTAACTGAAGAAGGAGCTTGTCCCGCCGTCTTGGGCCTCTTGCCCCATTTCTTCTTATAAAATGACTTCGTCGGTCGGGGCACTTTAAACTCCGGCTGTGACACAGCCAATGCCCTCTTCCCCTGCACCCTTTTCATGTATTTTTCCAGCGCGCTTGCAGTGTCGACCAACGCCTGGAAGCCTTGGTTCACAGAACTAGAAAGTAGGAACCTCAACTCGTCCCGCAGTCCTTCGTAGAACATATTCGTCTTCCTTTGCTCATCAGCAAAAATCGAACCCGCATACCGCCCCAAGCGTGTAAATTCATGCAGGTACACGTTAACACTTCCATCACCTTGCGTTAGACTTTGGAATTCATTCTCCATGGCAATCCGT
Organism: Platanthera guangdongensis; assembly: GCA_039583875.1. Lineage (NCBI taxonomy): Eukaryota > Viridiplantae > Streptophyta > Magnoliopsida > Asparagales > Orchidaceae > Platanthera > Platanthera guangdongensis. The sequence continues at coordinate 165,716,892 of CM077151.1, read as the reverse complement.
TTTGCCGTAGGAAGGTGCTTCACTGGGAAGAGTCGAGAGAATTCTTCCATCGATACTTGTGTTAAGGGACGACCCGCCAGGTGGTGCAGCTCCATCTCGTCCCACCACAATCTAGCCTCTCCTTCAAGAAGGAAGGTAGCTAGGGTGACTTTCTGATGCTCCTCCGTTCCAATCGCCGTCATGATCCGCTTGACGCGCGATAACTAATCCTCAGCCTGTGCAGGAGCTCCCACTCCCGAGAACGTCGGCGGGTGAAAACTCATAAACCGCGTCAACTGCTTCTCAGCGGCTCGAGGATGCACAACCATAATATGTTCGGGCCTCGCCTCCACCTGTTCTGGCCTCATGTCCGGCTGCGCCTGCTCTTGCGCCTGCCCAACCGGCTATCCTTGAACCATAGCAAACAAAGCCTCGGCAATTTGTCACACAGTTTCTGCATACGGCGGAGGGGTAGGCACCTCAGCTGGTGCCGTACTTTCAGCCGAATGCTGGGGCTCCGATTGCCCCACACCACTCCGAGTCACCTAAAGGGGACAAGACACACACATTAGCGGCCTTACATAAGCAAACAACACAAAATAGGAATGCGCAGGTTCCTCAAACACAAGAATTTGCATTCCTATCATGGACATTCAGAAGTTCAAACGTGTTAACTTGGTTTGCACAGACACGTGCTCGCCACCCGACAAAAGAAGTCGACCACGACTTCGAGAGGAAAATACCAATACAGTTGATACCAAAAATGTAACAACCCCATCCGTTCATATAATATATACTAGAAGGTCTGCCCAGGGCCCCACATCATATACCACAAAACAGACGATGAATCTACGGAGTGATCCCCATGAACAGTAAGCATTACAAAAGGGTATTTGCTGGAATTCCAATCCAGTACTTCCTGCTACTTCCTTTCACAGGTCGAACCCAACAGCACAAGCAACACAAGCATTCTACGGGTATTTTCCTGGACTACCACTCCAGTACTTCCTGCTACTTCCTTTCACAGGTCCAACCCGTCGACTCCTAAACTACGCGTTTATCACGGAGTCTTCTTCGGTTCGTATGCAACATCACCAATCCAGACCAACATGTCCAGATGGGCTTCACACAGCATGCCTATTTTGTACTCCATTTCCGGATCTATATGCCAACAAAGGGGATTCCTTGAATAAACCCAAAAGACTCCCAACATCAGCCACCCTTTGGTGGGGGAATCATGCATATGCCAAAAAGGAAGCCTTCACATGTCTAAGAAGAAAGGTCGTTACCCTTGAAGACCGTTTCGGTGCCATGAACTCCTAGCTGGCTCGAAATAACCGCAAAAGCTTTTCCTCCGCAACGATGGCCTCGAATCTCAGCTTGACACTCTCAAGCTCCACCAGAGATCAGCCCCTCTTCTTCTTCCTCCTTCTTCCTCCTTCTTCCTTTCCCTTTCTCTCTCTAGAAGTTTAGAAAGATGAAGGAAAAATACAAATGAGACTTCTTTCTCAACTCTCGGCCTTAATGAAGCAGGGAGGGATCTCAGCTGTAGAGCCCAGCTGAAGAAGAATGGACGGCCACTAAAACCCGTAAAATCATTTTTCGGGTCCGACACGCCCTGTGACACGCCTGCATCACAGGTCGTGTCACACTAAGCGGTGCACAAACCGACTTATTAACTGCCTTATCCCAAAACAGGTCACACACAGGGTACATGTAACGTCCCGAATCGCTCTAGGCCCCTCGTGTGTGTTTTTAAGTCAGGAGGGTTGAGTCGAGTCCTGAGAAGTGCAGTGAATTGGACTGTACTTGTGGAGGAGTGGAGAAATCAGTGCAGAGAAGGACACGGGTAGTGATACGGGCGTATCACTACCCGTGTGAATGTGACACGGGTAGAGACACGGTCGTGTCCCTACCCGTGTGTGTGTGTGTGTCGAGTTATACTCGTCAGGGCGTGTCGAGATTGACGAGGTGTGTCGACATCGTATGACACGGGTAGCGACACGGGCGTGTCCCTACCCGTGTATGTCGAGTTACACTCGACGAAGCATGCCGAGATCGACGATCTGTGTCGAGAGCGACGAAGTGTATGACACGGGAAGAGACACGGGCGTGTCCCTACCCGTGTGTGTTGAGTTGGACTCGACGAGGCGTGTCGAGATCGATGAACTACGTGTCAAGATCGACGAATTGTATGACACGGGTAGAGACACGGGCGTGTCTCTACCCGTGTTCCGTGTGTGTCGAGTTGAGTTCGTCGAGATGTATCCAGAGAAGGACAATGAGAAAGAGTTACTAGACGAAGGCAATGAGGCACTCCTTTCCTCTCCCCAAAGAATCCATTGGTCTACCCTAATTCTTTATAACAGTTTCCCTATTACTCCCAGTCAGCCACCATCAAGAAGAGCACTCAATTCTCAAGACCGATACCCCCCTCTCATGGCTTCTCCAGAAATAGTCCTCCTCAGCCCCAATGGACACTTTCATCACCTTCAGAACCTCTCAAGCAGTCAAAATCATGCCTTGGATCAGAGCTTTTGATGGAGAATTGGGAATTGGAGCAAGCTCATTGGAAAATACCAGTCATATGGCTAGCCGTCGTAGCATTTGTATCTAAGCCTGAAACTAGGTCTGTTTATCCTCTTCTCCCCTTGTTCTAGCATCCTAGATACAATGGGAGAGAAATCGAGCTCAATTGAGTCTGATCTAATGTGAGAAAATGGAGATTTTTGAAAAAATAGTGGGTGTCGGATTCGCTAGAAACCCCCACCTCTGGCGGCCAAATCGATGGTCGATAGCCACTACCACAACGGAGGTGGTGGTTGTGGTTGTTGACCGGGAAGGTGGCTGGATGGCCGAAAAAAGCCTCTGGAATATGCTCTAGGTCGGGTAGATCCGGGACATTGGCTCAAGGAGGAATAGAACTCCCTTGCCGCTAAATCTGCTTTAAGATTCGAGTTAATTATTATTTTATACTAAATGGCTTAGTTCATTTTGTCACCCCAAAATAGATTTTTTGATCCGTAAAATTAAGGCCCTTAGATGTGAAATTAGGAAACATTACCAAAGAAAACTTTGTAGCACTAAGTGTCTAATTTCTATAGGAATTAAAATAAGCTCATTTGGAGCCCTACAACTCCATGTAGTGAAGTTTTACTGGGATATGTCCTTATGAAGGACAAAAATTATAATTACAATATCTTTTAAATGGTAGCTTGCATGAGGCTAAAATTTGAAGCATGCATGCATATATCCTAAAGACGTCATGTGCCTAAAAATCAGAATTTTGGGGCATATTTTTCTATAGTTTGTTCAATATTTAATTTAGTGAATTATTGGAATATAAGTGGATAGACATCTCATATAGAACCAAGTTTTAGTTGGGAGGTCCATTAGGTCATTATAAGACCCTGGTAAAATTTTGGGGCCAATTGAACTTCTGCATGTTGTTGAATTCAACTTGCATGGAGCTGGGGCTTAAGGAGATGTGTGTGCATTTTGCCAAAAATAATACTTTGTGATTTTAGCAAGAATCCCATGATCAACTTCTGTTAAATTTTGGACATGCACAAATTTTGTGAAAATACGCCTTCGCAGATAGTTGTAGAATATTTGGAGTTGAATTTGCTTGGCAATTGAATTATTTTTATATTGTTACACTTTTGTATTAATGAAATTAATGTGACATGAATTGTTACAAAAATCATGAAACTTTTTCTGTAGCATTCTTTTTGCCTTGTACATCCTTGATAAATTATTTGGAATTTTTGGGTGTCATGATCATGGTTGCTATTATAATTATCATTTTGTCCCCTTTCATATTATGGAAATTTTTATGTTCAAATTGAGTTAGAAAATTCTGAATTTATGGAATAGTTAATCATTTTACATTTGTGACCTCTTCTAATTTTCTAAAATTATTTAATGTGTATTTACATTTATCTCTGTGTAAAATGACCTAGTAGATCAGATTTTAATAATTAGAAATTAAGTAATAAATATTACTGGAAAATCATGAAATCTGGTTCAGATCATTTATTTATCATGATGGACCTATAAAAAGTAATTTGTATTGTTTGGACCCATGAAAGTGACACTTCATGTACAAATCCTCTAGTAACAAGTATTTAGGAAAATTCAATTATAGTCAAATAAGTTATAATATTGGTGAAACATTGGATTCATTCCATAGAGGAGTATTTAAGCTGTTGGAATTAATTGTAGGACATTTGGGTACAAATATTTGTTGGTTACAATCATTAGGCTCATATTGCACTTTTGGTCTATATATAACAAATTCATGGGGATAATGGTTAGTAGCTATATAAAATTGCATCTAGAAAGGTTTGGGATATGGTTAGAATAATGATATGATGTTGGTTGGATTCCTAAGGTACTTACCAAGAGGGTATGTGAGTTAGTGTGCATGGGGAACTTAAGGGGAGTAATTAAGCTCAGAGATCATCGAAAGATCGTCGCTCCCCTATAAGAGGTATAACCCACCTTACAAAATATCAAGAGTAGTAATGAGAGAGTGTTTGATAAAGGGTATTCACTAACAATAGTGAGTTTTTTGAGAAAGAGAGATTTGGGATTCATCCCATCAAATTTCCTAGTACCGCTGCATCCCTTCACTGGGTAGACCTCGAGAAGTCCAAGATTCACCTTAAGTCCTAAGTATTATTAACAATATACAAGAGTAGTGTAAGTAGGTGAGCAAAGATATAATGAACCTCGTCCCTTGTTATGGGATGGAGTGGGCCAAGACTCATTAGTCCTGCGAGCTGAAGGCTCATGAAGGTTGTAATACGAGGATTGATTAGTCTTACGAGTTGTAGGCTCGGAAGGATATGATTGATACTTTGCCTGTTAATTTGATGAGGTAGGTCCTCGATACTATACTAGTTGTCACACCTATGATATTTTGTGGACTTGGCAAGTCGATAAGGTCTATATGGCAAGCTTAGTCTGGAGTGCGACACTATCCTAAAGACTTATCACTTGGCCTTCAAGACTAGTATATTCCAGCAATGGGTACGCAGAGGCTCTAGAGTACACCAGAGATGGGTATAGAGGCATAGAGAGAGCTTAGGCATGATAGTGTGTATACCCATCTAAGAGTGGGGTGGTGCCCCATCCCCAGCCACCGTTTGACCATGACAGGGGTGCCTAAGAGGTTAGCTACCTCCAAAGAGTGGGAACAAAAGATTTGTGCACACAGAGTCGACTTGTGTGGGTGACTTGCACTTGCATGAATCATATGCATTGCATTGCATATCTAAACATTCATTTCTAACAGATCCTCATCATATAAATTAGTATGGGTTCTTTTATATGATGAATTATTTTAATTTAAAATCTTAACTTATAAATTTATATGGATATTCATTTAAGTTAAGGTATGCTTTTGTGATGGTAGTATAGTTATTTTTGTTTACTTTACTTACTGCCTATTATTTACTTATTTACTGCTTCCACGGTCACTACTTCTAATGTTTACTACATAATATATAAATTGTTAGATAGTGCTATGTCAGTTGCTTTTCAATTCTACTTTATAGTTCTCCACTTTCTTCCGCCCACACGGTGCCTAGGAGTCGCAGGGGTGAGGCAAGCACGATAATGGCTTAGTATTTTGGCTAATGGTCAGTGGACCATATCATTTTAGGAGCACCTGGTGATGCAGCAGCAACATGACCCGAAGGACCAATAGCACGAGGTTGCAGGGCTTGAGGAGTCGTTGACGCGCGCTACTACTACTATACAACATATTGATGTGTGATCTTTTGATTAGCTTCCTCTAGATATACTAGAGAGAGTGTGTGTCTGCTTTTACATTTGGACATGTATCGGGCTTAATCCCTTATTACTCTTTCATCTATTTTCTCATTGTGGATGTGATTGTGGACTTGATTTTCTTTTAGTCATTTTCTCGTTGGCAATGTGATATGATCGCACTAGCCGACAAAATTGGCATCTTATGGTGACGACTAACCTATATGTTGGTGTCACCGCAAGGCGGTCATTCTGGGTATAAAATCTTCCCTCGAAAATGCTTAATTATCAGGAGGGGGATTTTACAACTGATGTCACTCGAACAAACGATCATAAGAGAAAGAAGTTCACAATAACACTGGGTCACCCCACTCCAGCATTAGTTTGTGGACAAACTAAAGCAGCGGAAGTATTGGTGTGCCCATGTGTGGAATCACACCATCATTATCCACTTTAAATGAGATTATGCCAATATTTTTTTTACCATCATCATATTTTAAATGCAGGCTACAGTACCCCCTCTACCAGCTGAGACTCCCTTCCAACAGACAGTGATTGTACATACACTCATGACCATTTTGGAGTTTTTCAAAGCCCAACAAGTTTTGGCTCCACAGCCGAACCAGGGCTTAAACTAGTTGAGTACCTTTCGGGGCCTCTCCCCTCCTACATATTATAGGACAGAGCCTGCAGACTGGACAGAGGAGTTGCTTGACATCATCTAGGAGATGCTCGCAGGGATTTGTTGTCCGGCAGATAAATTAGTATCCTTTACAGCTACGACACTGGCAGGCCATGCAAAGAGATGGTGGAAGTCCCTTATGGACTCCACCTATGTAGATTATGAGTACTCTCAGATTACTTGGGATCAGTTCAGTGGGCCATTGTTGGAGTACTTTGTATCACCGACAGATAGAGATGTAATGGAGGACCAGTTCTTGTATCTCTAATGCAGGGGAACCGATCAGTGATAGATTAATAGAGAGAGTTCCCACATTTTGCAGAATTTGCTGGTGCTCTGAGTGAGAGGGATTACGTGAAGAAGTTCTATAGGTGGATTCAGTACCAGCTCAGACAAGCCTTACTATTTGCCTTGGAGGACAGCTTGGTAAAGATTATCGAGACCATAAAGAAGTGGGAGGCAAATTACTTGATAGTTCAGGGCAGGGGGAAAAACCGGCTGTGGGGATATGCCCTAGAAAGAGTAGTAGAGACCCTCAACGGGGTAGGTTTATGAGATATGAGAGAGTTGGAGGATGTCCTCATCCTAATGTCAGTCCGGAGAAGCGGCCTCCTATAGTACTAGCACCACCTCCATGAATCCAGTATTCGTGGACGTACAATGATCGAGGATGCCCACTGGTGATATGCTTTGAGTTCAACCAGCCTAGGCATGTCAAAGACCACAGCCCCCAACGATTTCTTCCACCTCCTCCTCTAGCTGCCCCTCCATCATAACAGGGTAGAGACAAGGATAAGGTTGAGGCTGAGGACATCATGGTAGAGGCTGACAGCCGGGTCAGATGTGTACCTTGGATATGGCTCAGCCAAGGAACCCCGAGGAGGTCATTTCAAGTACCTTATGTTTTGGTATTTTTAATTTATTGCTTAGTACCTTACACCGCTTTAGTTAAAAATCACGATGACATAACCCGACAATCATAACTATCTTAGGCATAGTGTTTGTTTGTGGCAAGCCTGCCCACCACTATTTGGTGCAGGTGCATCACACTCGTTTGTCTCAGAGGACTTCACTGAGGATTTAGATGTTGTCCAGCACTTCTCGGGCATCTCCCAGAGGGTATGACTACCAGACGGATCAGAGTTGCAATCCACTGCAAAATAGAATATGTATGTGTATATTGGAGTCAAGCTATTTGAGACACCAGCGACAATCCTATGGATCCCGGACATTGATCTGATTATGGGCATGACATGGTTACACTGGCACCATGCCAGAATTGATTACCTTGCCATGAGGATTATGTTGTGACGTGGGGACACCGAGGTTATTTTTGAAGGTATTATACTTGCCTCTCGTCTATTATTATCATCTATACATGTTGTCAAGGCCCACGAGCAAGGAGACGAAGTATATATGGTATGCATCATAATGGCATAGGAAGAGGCCTCCATTGATCACATTCAGGTAGTTCGGGACTTTTCTGACATATTTCTGGAGAAGTTGCCTGGATTACCACCGCATAGAGATGTGGATTTTCGGATCTAGCTAGTGTCAAGAGCGAGGTCAGTATCTCAGGCTCCTTATAGGATGGTACTTAGACAGTGGATGCTCTTGGCACATGACTGAGACAAGAAGCCTTTTGTGTGATTACACCCCAGTCAAAGACCGACAAAAAGTCATTTTTGGAGGTTCAGACAGGGGAACATCAAAAGGTTATGGTATGATATCCAACGGTGTTGTCTCTTTCACAGACGTTGCTTATGTTGAGGGATTACAACATAATCTCATAAACATAAGTCAACTATATGACAAAGGCTACATCGTTGAGTTCTGCAAGGACAAGTGTTTGATAAAATCGTTTGCAAATTTAGAGATGGTCTTAATAGGTACTTAGAGCCGAAATATTTTCTGTTTAAATTTTCTTTGTTTAGACACTTCTACCCCAGTGTATTTTCTGGCAAAAAGTAGCGCATCTCTCTGTGACCAATGGTACAAGAGATTAGCATATATTAATTTTAAAACCTTAAATATGTTATTTTCTCACAACTTAGTGCATGATGCCCTCAGCATTAAGTTCCTTAAAGAGAGTCTGTGTCACTCCTATCAAATGGGTAAGCAGACACGGGCTACCTTCAAGGGTATTACTGAGAAAGATTCTTCTCGAAACTTATACTTGCTTCGCATGAACTTATTCGGTCCTATGCCGATTCACAGCTTAGGAGGTAAGGTTTATACATTAGTAATTATTGGTGACTACTCGCATTTCACTTGGGTTTTCTTTCTAAAATACAAGTCAGACACCTTCGATTCTTTCACTAATTTTGTCGACAAATTCAAAACGAATTGTACAGCTCGGTGGTCAAAATCAGAAGTGACCACGGAACAGAGTTTGAGTCTGGTGTCATGACAATTTTTTGTGAAAGTCAAGGTATCTTTCATGAGTTGTTCTCCCCGCGTACTCCATAGCAAAATGGAGTTGCTGATAGAAGGAACAGAACCCTAATTGAAGCATGTACAACCATGTTGAGCGACGCTTCTCTTTCGGAGTACTTCTGGGCTGAAGCAACCAACACAGCTTGTCACGTGCAAAATAGGGCACTCATCAACAAAAGATATCGTAAGACCCCCTATGTGCTATTGAAGGGCAGAAAACCAACTGTGTCCTACTTTAGAATCTTTGGAAGCAAATGCTTCGTACTTAATAATGGGAAACATTACTGAACTAAGTTTAGTGAAAAATGTTTTGAAGGTATTTTTGTAGGAAATAGTAGCCATAGAAAGGCATATAGGATTTTCAACAAGAAAACTCTGGTGGTAGAAAAGTCAATAAATGTTGTATTCGATGAGACCAGCTTGCTCCAAGGCAGCTCGTCTAGTGTTATTTGTGCAAATGCAGGTACCAGGTTCAAGGAACTAAGCTTGGAAGAAGTTGTCAAGGAAGATGCTCCAAGCTCAGTTAAGCTCGTCAATCTAGGCTTGGAGAATAAAGAACCCATGGAGGAAGAATTGCTACAACCTACAGTGGCAGCATCGGATGTTGTAGAGCCTATTAGGAGAAGAGCAAGGAACCTAGGGTTCAGACACCTAAGAGATCATCCAGCTTATCAGATAATTGGAGAGACAGACGATGGTGTTAGAACTATACGAGGTATAGCTAATGAAATTTTGCATATGAGTTTTCGATCTCAGGTTGAACCAAAGAAGTTCGAGGAAGCGAACAAATATCCCTCCTGGATCATAGCAATGCAAGAGGAGCTTAACTAGTTTGTGTTAAAATTTTCTCAGCGTGGTCAGCAAGGTAGCCCAAACGCCAAATTAATATCTTCGGCACTACCCAGTTCGCACGTTGAACCAGCGGAAAACCAAGGAACAAGGCTAATCCCAACAAATAATGGAAGCACAAGCAGATCTTTTATACATTCACTTCTTTACAATGCGAGGTATACGTAGCGAGACATGATTTCGCTAGTATAAACAGCTGTAAACAGAAAGCACCAAAAAACAAGTCGGGCGGATAGCACCGGAGTGCGCCGAGACCGCCGAGGTTGCCGAGGTCGCCGAGTCCGCTGAGATCGCCCAAACTTAAGCTGCAATCCGCCGAATAGCCACGGAGTCCGCCGAAGCCGTAAGGCCACGCGGACACACCGTTATTCGTCTCCTGCTGAAGCTGAACTGAGGAACACCCCATACCCGCCTGAGACCGGCGGACAGGTTATTGAAGCTGGCAAAGATGAAACAGAGCTGACAAGCCGCAGAGCGACCTCCTGCTGAATCCGCAAAGTCCGCACACTTCCAAGCACTTGACCGAAGTCAAAGCCAAACTCTTGGCTCCTTAAAGCTACCCGCGCGACCTGCACACAGCAAACCGTCAATTCTGAATCAATCCGCGCGGACAGAAGAACTGAGACCGCAGTACCTAACCGAACCAACTTACTGTTCACTCAGTTACTGTAGACCTGCCAGGGGGGTCCTATTTATAGGCGAGGTGAGGAGTGTGGGCACCGCCGTAGAGATAGAGACACCGCCCCAGCCCGCGCGATAGCAAAACACCATCCGCCGACTCCGCAAGGACTTAGCCAGATACCAAGAAAAACCGCCAGGAGCAAGGCAACATTGGCGAACCCTCTTCAGTCCGCCTAAGCTATGCGGATAAGGCATCAGCCCGCAAAGCCTACAACCACTGCAGGACAGCAACGCCCTTCAATGGCTGTCCGCACAAACCCGAGGCAGTCCGCAAGACTCAAACCTCAATCCTCCACCATTCTACGACCAAAGGCAGACAGCAACAGTCCGCCTGGTCAACTGCGGTCTTGTCGAATATTGCGGACACAATGGTCTTGGCATAAAGTGTGACCAAGTCCAAAACCAACAAAGGCTAATGCAAGCATGGCGGACATAAACTCCCGTCCGCCAAACACCCTAGCACAGACCGCCAGCAGTCCGCAGGCAACTCGCACACCTGCCCAACGCAGCAGTCATCTCCCGGACTCCACACACCAGTCCTCTAATCGACCTCCACAGCAAAGCACCTGCTGTAACACCAGAGCTCGATAAGGCCTCAGCCAAGCTCTAAGCCCAGTCCACAACAGCCCATACCGTGGACACGCCAGTCCGCATGCTTCCCGTAGACATGAGCCAAACCACCAATCAGCACACGCTTGCACTGCGGCCAATGAGCAATGCACCAGTCTGCAATCCTCTATCCGCTCAGGCCGCTCCTTGGCTAAACCAATCAGCCAATACCCTATCCGCAGGTACCAGGCTGCACAGTGCGCATACTTCATGAAAACAACCCGCTCAAAAGACAGCCGGCTTCCACTAGACCTTCCACTAGGCCGCATACAGCAATTCGCCCAGTCCGCCTAGTCTGCCAACGCTGTCCGCCCAGACCGCCCGGCCTGTCCCGTCAACCACTTCCACTTCACAAATTTCAACACTCCCCCTTGAAGTGGGAAGTGGTGACCAAGCCCAGCAAGCTGCGTAAGCGCTCAAAGGGCCCCTTCGACAGTGGCTTTGTGAAGATGTCAGCAAGATTATCTTCACTCCGAACATGCCCAACCAGCAGAGACCCCTCCAACACCTTCTCCCTGATGAAGTGGTGATCAATCTCTATATGCTTGGTCCTGGCGTGACACACTAGATTATTAACCAGCTTGAGAGCACTCTCATTGTCACCACGGAGTAAAGTTGGCCCTTGCACTTCTTCATGAACATCTTCTATAAGCCTCCTCAACCAGATGGCTTCCCGAGAAGCCAAGGCCGAAGCCTTATACTCTGCCTCCGTAGTTGAGACAGACATCGAGTCTTGCTTCTTGCTACACCACGAGATGCTAGCTGAACCGCAAGTGAACACATAACCTGAAGTAGAACTCTGATTATCCTAATCACCGCCATAATCAGCATCCGTGTACCCAAGCAACGCAAACTCCGAGTCCCTTCCATAGAGGAGTCCCATGTCAGAAGTCGCCTTGACATACTTCAGAATACCCTCCGCCGCCACCAGATGAGATTTCCTTGGTTCAGCCATGTACCGACTTACTCGGCCAACAGCATAAGCAATATCCGGCCTTGTAATCGTTAGGTAAATCAAGCTCCCAACAAGAGCCCTGAACACCAAGGGATCATGAAGAACCCTTCCCTCATATCGTCGAAGTTTCAGCCCAGGGTCCAGTGGAGTAGAGCACTTCTTCCCTTCGCCCATGCCAAACCGCTTCACAATGCGATCTGCATACCCTTTCTGGCAAATGAGAATCCCGCACTCCTTCCTCTCCACCTCAAGATCGAGAAAGTGATGAAGCTCTCCCAAGTCTTTCATCTCGAAGTGTATAGCAAGCTCAGCCCTGAGCCTTGCTACTTCCCCCTCTGAATTCCCTGTGATGATCATATCATCCACATACAGCAGGACCAAGACTTGTAGCTCCCCCTTCTTATTGATGAACAAGCTTGAATCCGAGTTAGAAGCAAGGTATCCACAGAATTACAAGTACTCTACAATCTTCCCTTACCACACTCTAGGAGCTTGCTTCAACCCATAGAGAGCCTTCCTGAGTTTGCAGACATAGTCCGGATGTTTTTCAGAGACAAAACCAAGCGGCTGATCCATGAAGATGTCCTTGTCAATCTCTCCATAAATAAAGGCATTCTTCACATCGAGTTGCCATATCCTCCATCCCTTGCTAGCAGCCAAGGTGATCACCACTCTTACTGAAGTCATCTTTGTAACCGGACTAAACGTCTCCTCATAGTCTTCTCCATACTGTTGTGAGAATCCTCTAGCGACCAGGCGAGCCTTGAACCTATCAATGCTCCCATCAGCCTTCTTCTTCAACTTATACACCCACTTGTAAGTAACCGGAGTAATGCCATCAACCTTGGGCACAAGGTCCCAGGTTTCATTCTTCTTCAGAGCATCAATCTCTTCTTTCATGGCACCTTCCCACTCCTTCACTCCAGTGGCCTCGTTGAATTTTGCAGGCTCTCGCTCATCCAGAGGACCTGCAAAGAAGCAGGAGACAAAGCTCACTGCATTCCCATCACAGTACCGAGCCGGTGGCTTAACAACCCTATTCGATCTCTGAAGGGTCGGCTCCTTGCTCACTGCTTCCGTTGCTTCTTCGGGCTCAACTCCCACTTGGGGCAAGCATTGAGCAGTGCTCCCCCTGCTTCCTGAGCCAGAAGGCTCAGCCTCGGAGTTAGAAGCAACAGGAGCTGCTGGTGAAATAGCAAGCTCCTCTTCCAAGCCTTCAGCAGCCACCACCGGTGCTTCATCAACCTTGCTACTTCCGGTTAGCTCAACCGAGCCACCTCCATATGACGTCAGCTCGTCAAAGACAACGTCTCTTGACACCACGAACTTCTTCGTCACAGGATCCATGCATTTCCATCCCTTCTTCCGCTCATCGTAGCCAACAAAGACAAGCTTCCTTGCCTTTGCATCCAGCTTAGTCCGTGAAGCATCTGGGACATGCACATAGTAAGTTGAACCGAACACCCGAAGGTGTCCCACACTCGGCTTCTCCTTCAGCAACAGCTCAACAGGAGTTTTCATGTTGATAGGGCTGAGCGGCATCCGGTTGATGACGTAAGCAGCACAAGACATTCCCTCCGCCCAAAAGGACCTTGGGATATCTTTCGCATGAAGCCAGCATCTACAGGTCTCCGTCAGATGACGGATCTTCCGCTCCGCTACCCCATTTTGTTGTGGAGTGTGAGCACAAGTAAGCTCTCGTTGGATCTCGTGCTTCCTGCAGAAGATAGAAAACTCGGAGGAGATGAACTCACCACCGTTGTACGTTCTAAGCTTCTTGATCCGCAAGCCAAGCCGGCCTTCTACCAACTCCTTGAACTCCACAAACAAATGGAAGGCTTCTGACTTCTCCTTTAAGAAGTACACCCAAGTATACCTTGAGTACTATCAATCAAGACAAGCATGTATCTGCTTCCTCCAAGGCTGGCAGTAACTATCGGTCCCATCAAGTCGCCATGAATGCACTCCAATGGTTTCTTGCTCCTTGTTTGTGATTTATCAAACGGAAGGCGAAGTGCCTTACCATATTGACAGCCCGCGCAAACATGCCTGTCACCAAAGGAGTATAACTTAGGCAACCCTTTCACCAAACTTCTACTAGTCATCGCCTTCAGCTTGTCCATGCCAACATGCCCCAGCCTCTCATGCCAGATAGCAACGCTATCATTGGCCCTCATACGATCAACATAAGAATTGGTGGCAAGAACAAACAAGTTCTTCACCCTCCTCCCTACATGAGCAACATCAGCCTTCACCGCTGATATGTTGCGAAGGAACCTCATGTCTGTTGGCCCAAACAGAACGTGATAACCAGCGTCCACCGCATTGGTCACCGAGAAGAGGTTTTTCTTCATGCTCGGCACGTGATACACACTCCTTAACGTGAGTGGCCCCTGATCACTACCCAAAGACACGACCCCCTCTTTCTCTACTACATAAATAGTATTACCAGCAGTGATAATAGCTTCATTACCTGAGTAGGCTTGCATGGAGGTGAACTTCGACTTGTCTCCGGTGAGGTGATGACCACACCCGGAGTCCACGATCCACTCGCTGTTGAAGTCCTCAGCAGACAAGGCCCGGACACAAGTGCCTGTCATGAAAGCTCTGCCCCATTCTGCTTCTTCACTTCTCGAGCAAGCTTCCTCCTTTCCTACAGCATGCCCAGGCTGCAGTTTGACCTTACAGTCCCGCTTGAAGTGCCCTCGCTGATGACACCGGTAGCACTTCAAGTTCTTCTTCCAGTCCTTAGGAGCATTGCTCCTCTCCGGCTGATATGAAGTTGAAGTCTCCTTCTCACCAGCGGCCTGCACCTTCTTCTTCTTCTTCCCTTCCCATCCTTTCTTCTTGCCTGAGAAGAGAGCTTCGCTGCCTTCCTGATTAAGATTAACTCCAGCCATCTGCCTTGCCAAGCTCTCCTGCGATGCAAGCAAATTCTCCAGCTCCAGCAAAGACGGCTGAGTAGCCCACCCTTGAACAGATGTCACAAAGGCCACATACTCCTTCCGCAAGCCGCGGATTATGTGCCTTTTCATCTTAGCCTCAGAGATAGGCTCATCAGGATCCAGTGCCGACAGCTCAGCACACAAGCTCTTCATCTTTAAGAAGTACTTCGAGATGGAAAGGTCTCCCTGAGTTGCCCTGGCCAACTAATTCTCCAGAAACTGAAGCCGCGCCACATTCTTCCTATTGAACAACTCATCAATGGTTGTCCAAATATCAGCAGCCGACTCACATCCAACGATGTGATCAAACAGTTCCGGAGACACGGCCCTCTTGAGGATAAACTCCGCCTTAGCATTTGTTTTCCTCCAGAGCCTAACATGCTCAGCAGTACCGAACGCAGTCATGACTTCCTGCCTATCGTCACCACCGACGACTTCCCACAGCTCCTCACCCAGAAGATAACTCTTCATGCACGACTTCCACTTCTTGAAGTTAGTCGATGTTAAGAGTTCAATGCCAAGACCCCTTGCAAAGCTCCCTTCCATTGCAACACCTGTTGGCAACCTTTCAGAAGCTCCGAGCAACAACACAGGTTGATCACCACTCAAGCACTGAGTAACAACACTGGTTGACTACCGCTCACGCAACTGAACCTCCCTCTGATACCATGTTAAAATTTTCTCAGCGTGGTCAGCAAGGTAGAACAAACGCCAAATTAATATCTTCGGCACTACCCAGTTCGCACGTTGAACCAGCAGAAAACCAAGGAACAAGGCTAATCCCAACAAACAATGGAAGCACAAGCAGATCTTTTATACATTCACTTCTTTACAATGCGAGGTATACGTAGCGAGACATGATTTCGCTAGTATAAACAGCTGTAAATAGAAAGCACCAAAAAATAAGCCGGGCGGACAGCACCGGAGTCCGCCGAGACCGTCGAGGTTGCCGAGGTCGCCGAGTCCGCTGAGATCGCCCGAACTTAAGCTGCAATCCGCCGAATAGCCACGGAGTCCTCCGAAGCTGAGGCCGCGCGGACACACCGTTATTCGTCTACTTTTGAAGCTGAACTGAGGAACAACCCCTACCCGCCTGAGACCGACGGACAGGTTATTGAAGCTGGCAAAGATGAAATATAGTTGACAAGCCGCAGAGCGACCTCCTGCTGAATCCGCAAAGTCCGCACACTTCCAAGCACTTGACCGAAGTCAAAGCCAAACTCCTTCCTCCTTGAAGCTACCCGCGCGACCTGCACACAGCAAACCGTCAATTTTGAATCAATCCATGCAGACAGAAAAACTGAGACCGCAGCACCTCACCGAACCAACTTACTATTCACTCAGTTACTGTAGACCTACCAGGGGGGTCCTATTTATAGGCGAGGTGAGGAGTGTGGGCACCGCCCTAGAGATAGAGACACCGCCCCAGCCCGCGCGATAGCAAAACACCATCCGCCGAGTCCGCAAGGACTTAGCCGGATACCAAGGAAAACCGCCAGGAGCAAGGCAACATTGGTGAACCCTCTTCAGTCCGACTAAGCTATGCGGACAAGGCATCAGCCCGCAAAGCCTACAACCACTGCAGGACAACAACCCCCTTCAATGGCTGTCCGCACAAACCCGAGGTAGTCCGCAAGACTCAAACCTCAATCCGCCACCAGTCCACGACCAAAGGCAGACAGCAACAGTCCGCCCGGTCAACAGCGGTCTTGGCAAATACTGCGGACATAGTGGTCTTGGCACAAAGTGTGACCAAGTCCAAAACCAACAAAGGCTAATGCGAGCATGGCGGACATAAACTCCCGTCCGCCAAACACACTGGCACAGACCGCCAGCAGTCCTCAGGAAACTCGCACACCTGCCCAACGCAGCAGTCATCTCCCGGACTCCACACACCAGTCTGCCAATCGACCTCCACAGCAAAGCACCTGTTGTAACACCAGAGCTCGACAAGGCCTCAGCCAAGCTCTAAGCCCAGTCCGCAACAGCCCATACCGTGGACACGCCATTCTGCAAGCTTCCCGCGGACATGAGCCAAACTGCCAATCAACACACGCTTGCACCGCGGCCACTGAGCAATGCACCAGTCCGCAAGCCTCTATCCGCTCAGGCCTCTCCTTGGCTAAACCAATCAGCCAACACCCTATCCGCAGGTACCAGGCTGCATAGTCCGCAGACTTCATGCAAACAACCCACTCAGAAGACAGCCGGCTTCCACTAGACCTTCCACCAGGCCGCATACAACAGTCCGCCCAGTCCGCCTAGTCCTCCAACGATGTCCGCCCAGACCGCCCGGCCTGTCCCGTCAACCACTTCCACTTCGCAAATTTCAACAGTTTAAAGAATGCAAAGTCTGGGAGATGGTACCCAGACCAAAGGGACAGAACGTGATCGGCACCAAGTGGATATTCAGAAACAAGGTGGACGAACACAGAGTAATTATAAATAACAAAGCCAGGCTCGTAGCACAAGGATACGGACAAGAAGAGGGGATCGACTTCGACCAGACATTTGCTCTAGTGGCTCGGCTCGAGGCGATCAGGTTGTTTATTGGGTATGCTTCACTCAAAGTCTTCACCGTCTATCAAATGGACGTGAAGTCAGCATTCCTCAATGGGAATCTGAAAGAGGAAGTATATGTAGCATAACCCCAAAGTTTTCTAAATTCTCAATTCCCTGACTATGTTTATTTTCTAAATAAGGCATTATATGGGTTAAAGCAAGTTCCATGAGCTTGGTATGAGATGTTATATAGCTTTCTTCTTGAGAACAAGTTCATAAGGGGAAAGATAGACAAGACATTATTTCTTAGGAAAATTAAAGGCATGATTCTGCTAGTACAATTCTATGTCGACGACATCATTTTTGGCTCTATAGAAGACAACCTTTGCAAGAAGTTTTCCAAACTTATGCAAGGGAAGTTTAAAATTAGTAGTATGGGTGAGCTGAAGTATTTCTTAGGACTTCAGATGAAGCAATCTGAAGATGGAATTTTCATTTTCAGACAATGTTCACCAAGGAGCTTCTTAAGAAATTCGAAATGGGGAGCACATCCTTCATACGGACTCCAATGGGTTCAACTTTATCTCTACACAAGGATGAGAAAAGGAAACCTTTTGATGAAACCAAGTATAGAAGCTTAATTGGATCCTTGCCCTACCTGACTGCCAGTAGATCAGACATAATGTTCTCGACATGTGTCTGCGCTAGATATCAGGTGAACACTAAGGAATCTCATTATGGCGCTACAAAGTAAATTTTAAGATGCCCTAAAGGTACACCAAATCTTAGCTTATGGTACCCAAGAAGTAATGACGTCGAGCTAATTAGCTTTTCAGATGCTGATTTTGCAGGTAGCGTGGACGATAGGAAAAGCACTTCTAGGGTGTGCCAATTCCTCGGATGACGGCTTATTTTGTGGAGTAGTAAGAAGCAGAATTATGTGGCAACATCTACTACCGAATCAGAGTATATCATTGCAGGTAGTTGTTGCATACAGCTTCTATGGATAAGGAGTCAGCTCGAAGATTATAACTTGAAGTCCAGCGAAATTCTGATGTTTTGCGACTCCTCTAGTGTCATTGCAATCACAAGCAATTCAGTCTCCCACAGCCGGACCAAGCACATCGAGGTGCGCTACTACTTCATCCGGGAGCACGTGGAGAACAATGACATAGCCCCCAGCTATGTCCCGACGGACAAGCTAGTTGCTGATATTTTTACGAAGCCACTGGACGAGACCATGTTCTCGCTTTTCAAAATGGAGTTGGGTATGTTGAACAAGGAACCATGAAGATGTTCAAACTGGCAGGAATTATCTCGGGAACGATTTCAACAAAGCAAGAATTTTCGCAAGTCAAATTTGGGGAATTTCGGCCAACTCGTCGCATAATCTTATGATAGTCGCCGAATCGGACTTCTCCAACAACACATTTCGCTGAATTCTATTTCGGGCAAAATTTCACTCAACTTTATTGGATTCGAACACTCGACGGCCAAAATTGAGGTACGCGCCTTCTTGGTATAATTTAAATCTATATATATATATATATATATATATATATATATATATATATATATATATATATATATATATATATATATAGAGAAGGGAGGGCAAAATCCTATAACCTGCCGAAATATGCAGACTCGCTGAACCACTGGAATCCCGCACCTTCGGCTTCCGAATTTGGCTGAATCTACCTCCTCGTTCCCGTCGAAGATCTCCTACAGTGCGTGCGACTAGGATCGTGCATCTTCCCCAAGCCCTAGCTAATAGTCACACCGGCACTCCGACCGACCCGTATAGTGAACCTTTCGATCTTCGACAGTCGACAGTTCCTCAGTCCAGTATAGTGAGTTGTCATTCCGAACTTTCTACATGGCAGCAGTTGGGAATTCAGAAGCTTCAGTGTTCAGATACCTTGCCCTACAGCGATTCAACCACTTTCCATATTCTTACATTCCAAATTTTTGTGTTTTTATTTCCTTAATGGCTCCTAGAACCACCTCTGGTCTACTTGGGGTAAGTCAGTTGGTTCGCACCGGATTTTCTCATGCCTCTGACGAATTTCGAAATGTCATTCTCATGCCATAGACAATGGGACTCTCCTTCATCCTCGAACACCCCTGCATGGTGCTGGATAAAGAAGTTCTTGAATTTTACCAGAATACAAAGCTCAGGCATGAGGATTCCATGATAAAAAAGCAAAGTTCGGAAGTACAAGGTCAAAGTGAATGTGTCACTCCTGTCCAAGTACTTGCTGCTTCCAGTCTATGAAAAGGTTGATTACCTTGACGAAGATGATTTCACTAGGGCCCTGCTATTTTGTTGGTTCCCCCGAGGCACCAAGGCCATCAAACGCAAAGGGATGAATGAGGAAGGCAAGCTCCTCTCCGACATCATTGGCAAGGTGTTGATCTACAAGACTGGCTCCCATGACTACCTTTCTAGAGAGATATTCAAACTGCTTGTCGCTATAATCTGCAAAAAGTGGTTGGATATGGGTGCATTGTTGTTTGACAAGATAAAGGATATCTTATGCACTCCCAACTTTGGAAGGATTATCAGCCTATACCTGAACTAACTGGACGGTGATAGGTTCGATATGACCAAAGGCTTTCATATTCATCATTTGAAGAAAATCGATTCCACATTCTTCACACGATAGGATAGGAGGATTATACAGTGGGGGTGTCCTTGTGCCCCTAGTGGAGGAGGAAGAACATGTTCCTGATGACAGGATCCCTTCTCCATACCTAGAGAGATTCTTGATAGCTTGAGTGTGGGAATTGAGAGGGAGTCATTGATCCCAGTTTTAGTTACAGCTACAGTGACTTCAGTTCCCGATACAATTCCAGTTTCAGTGGCACCTGACACAGTGCTTCCAGAGCCAGAGCCATAGAATATGATGGTAGAGGTTGCTCAGATTGCCCAGACTGCTGTTGAAGGGTTGATTCCTGCAGTGGCCGGGGTTGATACAGTTCAAGAGGATGTCATTGTTACAGATGATCAAACTCCTTTTGATCATGAGGGGGTTACTGCTGCTGAAGAGGATCAAGATGTTATTGTTGTTGATGATGATGATACAGTTGCTGATGAGGATCTAACTGTGGAAGATTATGAGATTGAGGTTGCTGCAAAATGAGAATATGAGTGGTGTTGATACTACCATAGTTGTTTCAGAGCCGATGTCCGTGGACAATCGGATTTTTCCTCTCCCTAAGATGATCACCTCTGTTGTGTCTTAGGGGGAGCAAATTCCGTCCTGAATATTTGTCTAAACTGAGGTTTCCAAACTCATAGGCAACCTGGACAAGTGACTTGGAAGGATACCACAAGTGGTCGAAAGGGTAGTAGATCTTTTTGATGACAAAGGAGCTGCATCTGTGCATGCACCTGTCATAGGTTCTGAGGAACCCAATATGATTTCGGCGAATGATCCTATTCCAGAGTTGCCATATATTCTTATCTCCAGTTCTTGTGATCAGATCCTGAAAGCCGTTGAAACTATGTTTGCTAAGAAACAGGCACAGTTCGATGCCTCATTGGAGAAAGTGGTTAAAAGAGTTAAACAATCAGAGAAGTTTATGCTTGATGGGCTAACTGCAGTTCAAGTAAAATTTGATAAGCTAGAGGCCAGATTTGATGCAAAGTATACAAAAGTTGCAACTGCAGTAACTCTTATGATGAGAGGACTTAAGCACAATGAAGGAGTACTGAAAATTATTGACACAAACGCTCTCTCTCTCTCTCATTGAGGCCCATAACAGATCAATGGCACATTATGTCTCTTCCTTGAAATCTTATGCCAATGTAATTGGTGTAGAAGCCAAAAAGGGGGGAGGATGTCATTACAGCTAAGGTTGCCGGTGTTGAAGAGACTATGCTCGATCGGTTCAAACAATAAAATGATTATAGATATGACAACACTGTGTGGCTACATGGATAGCTATTTCCTCCTCCAGTTCCCGCTGAGCCTATTCATGTTGACGTTCATCCGGCTGTGCCTGGTTATGATAATTTTTATCCGGCTCCGGACTACACTCAATACTGGACAGACTCACAGGACTTATCTCAGGTTCATGATGCAGCTATGACTCCAGATGTTCAAGCTGCTACTGATGCTGCTATTGCTGCATTCTCAGAGGCTCAGGTTCTCAAGAAAAGGAAATTTGCATAAGGTACTTCCGAAGTCAGACCAAAATTGGCCAGGCCAGCTCAAGTCAGAGAAGGACCTAACCGTGAAATCGATGAAGTTTGGAGCCCAACTTCAAAAGGAATTATCTTGGACACCTTTACCTTGTACGAACTTGGAGAGGAGAAGCATCGGGATCATTACAGTCCAGAAGAATGGAACAAATACAAAGATGCCTACACCAGGAGGAGGATTCATTTTCGGAAGTACAAGAATGTCGATCCAATGCCTCCTCCTCCTCCCAAGTACTATCTGAAGCCCAAAGAAATATTTTGATAGACAGCTGATGAAGAGAAAGAACAAGAAGACCTAAATTATTATATATATATATATATATCAATGTTGTGTATTATGGGCTGCCCTCCCTAATCTAAAACAATTTTGATATATATATATATATATATATATATATATATATATATATATATATATATATATATATATATATATATATATATATATATATATGTATTTGATCTATCTAATTGTCTTGGAATGCACGTTGTTATCTTTTCAAGTCTTAGTTTAATTTTATTTGATATGTGCAATTCACCTTAGCTTGTAGGATTTTGGCTTCTTCAAATAGTGGGAGATTGTTGGGTATTATATCCACAATAACCCTGATTTGAAGAAGGGTCCAGTCAAGCTAAGATGAATTGAGGTTGTATTTGATATTGTATTTTAGTTGTGTACTTGCAGGTGTACAATGCCAAGTACACACCAATGTGAGGTTACAGTGGGTCAGTAAAGACAAGACTACACAATATAATCCCTCATTGTGTCATCAAGCTGACTCATGTCTAATCTCTCTATTGGGGTGTACTTCTTATCCAAGTACAGGAGACGGATCAAGGAAGGCCAAAGACCATGAGTCAGATAAGAAGAATTTTACCAAAGTAAAATTCGGCGAGTATCGTGAGTCATACATGTCGAATTCATCGAGTATCCCCTTGATACTCGTCGAATTTGTCGTGTATGCTTCACGATACCCATTTAATTCATCGTATATACATAGGAAAAATTCTCAGGAAAAGCAAAAAAATCGCCAAGGCAAATTCGTTGAGTATCACTGGTGATACTCAGCGAATTTGTCAAGTATCACTAGCGATACTCGCCAAATTCGATGAGCATCCCATACGATACTCGCTGAATTCGATGAGTATCTCGGGCGATACTCGTCGGGTATGTTGAGCCTTATGTCGACTTTTCTTCTATTCCGTCTAAGGCATTTTCGGCAAATATCATATTCATATTCGGCGAGTATCATGTTAGATACTCGACGAAACTCACCGAATTTTATTTGTCTTTTTTCTTATTTTTCTCTAGTTTGGAATCTATCGGCCATGCACAGTGGATTTCTAGGGTTCTTTTTAGAAAACCTTTTACAGTCGTTTGATTTCGAAATCTCTCTATAAATACCTAGGATGATTTCGAAATCACTAACGATCCAAAAACCTAATTGATATTATCGATCTACAAGAACTTCCCGAAAAAGCTTTCCGCCGGCCATACGCTTCCTGCTTTGCGGAAAAGCATCTAATCGGCCGCGACATCGAGCAATATTCTTCTTCTATGACATCTTCGACTGGATCGATTCTTCCTTCAAGATTCTTTCTTCTCCAGTCCAAGTCGGTTGAAGATTCAATATCCAAGTTTCAAGATCCAACGATTTCAAGTTTTCCGAGTTCTCCAAGATTCAAGATCAACCCTTCCAATAATGTCGGATCAAGACTCGTAGTTTTGTGTTGTTGTTGTAATTTTATTTTAAATTATGTAGGAGATTTTTCTCCAAGTGTTTTGTAGATCCGTTTGTGGATCGAGAGAGTAGATCCACTTATGGATTGAGGTTGTAGATTCGGTTTGCGGATCAAGTTGTAGGAGAGTTTGTTCTCTGAGTTGTAGGAGCATCGTCTCCGAGGTGTAGGAGTTGCGACTTCGAGGTGTAAGATTTGACAAAATCTGAGTTTGGTGAAGTAGCTGAATCTGCCCTTCATAGGAGATAGGTGAGGCGGGACAGTGAACGTACCCAACTCGGGGAACCACTATAAAATCTCTATGTTTGTGTGCTTGAAATTTACGATTATTTTTATTCCATAAAAAGAAGCAAACTTCACCTATTCACCCCCTCTAGTTGATTTATGTCAACGCTAAATACTTTCACACCTTGTGATAGAACAAAAGTAGTAATGAGAAAGGGTTTGATAAAGAGTAGTCACTAATAATCATAAATATCTTGAAAGGGAGATTTGGGATTCAACCCATCATATTTCTTAGTACCGCTGGGAGAGTCCTTGATCGGGCAGACCTCGTGAAGTCCAAGATTCACCTTATGTCCTAAGTATAATTAACAATAGATAAGAGTAGTCTAAGTAGGATAGCAAAGATACAATGAGCCTTATCCCTTGTTATGGGATGTAGTGAGCTAAGAATCATCAGTCCTGTGAGTTGGAGGCTCAGGAAGGTTGTATGAGGACTAGTTAGCCCTACGAGCTATAGTCTCAGAAGGGTGTGAGTGATACTTTGCTTGTGCATTTGATGTGGTAGGGCCTTAATACTATCCTTGTCATCACACTAATGGTAGTATGTAGACTTCGTAAGTCAATAAGGTCTAGTAGGCCAGCTTAGTCTAGAGTGTGACACTTTCCTAAAGATATATCACTTGGTGGTCAAGACTGATATATTTCAGTAATGGGTACACAGAGACTCTAGAGTACACCAGATATAGGTACAGAGGTACATAGAGGGCTTAGGCCAGGTAGTGTGTATACCCGTCTAGGAGTGGAGAGCTGCCTGATCCCCAGCCACCATTTGACCATGACGGGGGTGCCCGAGAGGTTCACTACCTCCAAAGAGTGGGAACAAAAGGTCTGTGTGCTTAGAGTCGACTTGTGTGGGTGAGTTGCACTTGCATGAATTATAAGTATTGTATTGCATATCTAAACATCCATTCCTAGCAGATCCTCATCATATAAATTAATATAGGCTCTTTTATATGATGAGTTATTTTAATTGGAAATCTTAACTCATAAGTTTGCATGAGCATTCATATAAGTTAATATATGCTTCTGTGATGGTAGTATAGTTGTTCTTGTTTACTTTACTTACTGTCTACTATTCAATTATTTACTGTTTCCACTGTTATTACTTTTGTTGTTTACTGCATAATATATAAACGGTTAGATAGTGCCATGTCACCTACTTTTCTTTTCTGTTTTTTTATCGTCCACTTTCTTCCTCCAACGCGGTGCCTAGAAGTCGTGAGGGTGAGGCGAGGATGATAATGGATTAGTCTTTTGACTAACGGTCAGTGGACCATTCTTTTTATGGGTACTTGGTGATGTAGCAGCAGCATGACGGGGAGGACCAACATCACGAGGAGGCAGGACATGAGGAACTATTGTCTCACACAACTACTACTACTACAACTACTACTGGATGACAGGTTGATGTGTGATCTTTTGATTAGCTTCTGTTAGATGTATTAGAGAGATTGTGTGTATGCTTTTACATTTGGACATGTATCGAACTTAAGTCCTTATTATTCTTTTATTTGTTTCTCTTTGTGGACTATTATCTATCTTTTGATGTATATATTATCTATCTTTTGATATATATATATATATATATATATATATATATATATATATATATATATATATATATATATATATATATATATATATCTTTTGATTATGGAATTGATTTTCTTTTACTCTTTTTCTTGTTGGCAAGGTGATATGATCGTATTAGCCGGAAGAATTGGCATCTTATGGTGGCGACTAACCTGTGTGTTGGTATCATCGCAATGCGGCGATTCTGGGCATAAAATCTTCCCTCAGCCGTGCTCAATTATCAGGAGCGGGATTTATAAGTACCCTGTTCTCAGATAAGTCCTCTCCTCCATTGCTTTTGTTTTTGTTGTGTAATCCGCAAGTGTATCATACTGGTGCGTGTCTCCATTAATCTTCTCCTTCTCTATTTGTTTGTATAATCATAGTATTGGGAGGTACATAGTCCCGCAAAAGAGGAATATTAGGATCTAAATGTATGCGAAGTTGTGAGCATACCTACGGGGGTATGGAAGAAATATTTTCCAAGCAACAATCTTCAAGGGCTAACCCTTTCTGCTGAACCAACGCTTGCTGGATGCGTTGTTGGTTTACCCACATAATGCGTTCATCAAGTATTGCTAGAACGTAAAGAACTGGTTGATTATTCTATACTGTGGGAGGAAGTTTATGGGTTAAATTTGTCGAAGCTTGAAAATATTGTTTTTAAAGGGAAATATGAACTACTAGATGTAATTTACAATCCTTTGATAATTATAATGTATAGGTGACTGAATTTATTTTTTTAGTAATTGGAAAAGGCCCTTAATATTTCAAACTATATAAAGTGTTTTGCTTGTAATGTAGGGTTAGTTGTTTACATGGTCACAGTTTTACAAGCACAAGATCTCCTTCTTCAAATTCGACATCACGTCAGGATCAATCTGTGATTTTCTTGATGCATTGTAGGGCACTTAGTGTTTTTTTGCAATTACTTAAGTAATTTATTTTGATCCTGTAAATTGTCCTGAGTGGCCTAAAATGAACTTGAACTCGTATAGTGGTGAACAAGTGTAGGTGGTGGAATTCCGTACATGTCTTTTAAAGAATTCATGGTGGTAGATGTGTGATATATTGTGTTACAAAAAATACTTTTCCCAACTAAGCAGTTTGTACCAATTTTTGGTGGTTTCTGAACAAACAACCACAGATATTGGTTTAAACAGTGGTTGACACACTCCGTCTGGCCATCAGTTTGTGGATGGTAGGCGGAGCTGTAGCATAACTTCGTGCCTTGTTGTGTGAATAATTCATTCCAAAATTTAAAATAAATACGGGGTTGCGGTCAAAAATTATGGAAGCTGGAAATCTATGCAGACTTTAGATCATCTCCCAAAAAGCTTGTGCTACTATAGTGGTGGTTAAAGTGCGTAATGGTATGAAATGTGCTTCCTTCGATAATCTATCAACAACCACTAAAATATTAGTGTAGGATTCTGACGATGGAAGCCACACAATAAAAATCATACTAATGTATATCTATATTTGCATGGTATTGGTAAAGGATAGAGGAGTCCTAAGAAATCTGTAGTTACTGCCTCCACTTTTTCACACAAATCACAACATTTGATATACTTTTGAACATCAGCTAACATATTAGGCTATTAAAATAAAAATTTAAAGTGATATAACGTAGGGGTTACTCCAGAATGACCACTGGACCGGGTGTTCTAAGCCTCAAAAATTAAATCTTGTTGTAGCATACCCAGGGGAATAAATTTAATCTATTGTTATTAAATAGGGTTTTGTAATATTGAGTCCAATGTTGTCGAGTGCCATGTTGAAAATTTAATATGCAATTACAGTTTGGGCTGATTTGTCGGTGTGATGTATTTTCCAAATTATCAAATGCATGACACTTAGTAATTGAACATTTTATTGTGTTTAAGGAAGGCGAGGGTCATCTGGATAACGACGCATCTGTAGCTAAATTGTGTTTATCAGGTTTATATTCTATTATAATGACAAAACTTAAGATTTTTGATAAGAAAAATTTTTGGGAAGAGGTTTGATGGGGTCGACTTTAATTTATAGGAAAATTTGGGTAGCAAATAACTGGTTCCCTTCTCACCCTACTAGTGAAATGGGGAGCTATGGGCGTAACCACCGCACACGCGATCCGCATGATACTGTTGTGCATGGGATTCGAACTGCCGCACGGGATCCCATGTGCTGACCACCCCCTTTGCCGCCCGGCACTCAAGCGGCCTCAGCCACGACCGATCTCGTAAGGGTCAGCCGCCCCATGGCCGCCTGTCATACGGGCAACCTCGCCGCGGCCAACCCCACGAGGGATGGCTGACCCTTGGCTACCTGATACATGAGCAGCCACAGCCCAAAATTAATCCTAAAAGGTTGAAAATTCTAGTGGAAAATTTTCTTAAATTTTAATTAAAAATGTTTGGAATATTACTTTTAAAAAACCCTCAAGTATGTTCAATAAAAATGAAATGGTTTTAAATGCTAAATCAATAAATAATTTATTTTGTGCACTAGATCAACATATATTTAAACTTATACATTCATTTTCTACTGCTTATGAACTTTGGAAATTTCTTTAAAAAAACTAATGATTCTCTATCTATAGGAACACAACAAGTACAAGACATGGAGAATACGAATGTTTGTCTAAGTATTCAAGAAAGCTCCTTCATTTAAGGATCCATTGAGTGCACATCAAATGAAATGAAAGAAGAGAATCTGTCATGCAAAATAGAAGATGGAAACTCAATTATAATAGAGGGATGCTATGAAGATGTCAAAGGAACATTGTGTAAAATCTTACATCATCTGATATCACTGTAAGTAAATCAAAATCTTCTCTTTTGTATCAAATTCTATTTCTACATTTTGTATGCTTGAAATTGCTAAATGTAAAATTTAAAAGTTGAAAATGCTAATTCAAAATTACATTTAGAAAATAAAACTTTAAAAGCAAACGCTAAAGTAGAATCTCATGTTGATGTGTCTTGTTCTTCTTCTTGCTCTATATTTGAAAATGCTACATTTTGTTTTGATGGTAATTTTTTAAAAAGAACTCAAGGTATATGAAAAAGTGTTTTTAATTTCAAAAGAACATAATGAAAATTTCATAATTGAAAATAATGTTATATCGCATGAACTATAATCTTTAAAATCACTTGTGCAAAAAATTTCAAATTATATTGAATCTCGTATTTCTAGTTTATCTTCAAAATTATGTAAGGATTCTACTAGTGTTTCAAATCTTTTACATTATACACCTAGTAGAATGTTAAATCATAAAAACATGTTGAATTCTAATAATGTGAGTGAAACTCATCAAATGCTAGTGAATGTAATTCCAAAATATAATTATCATACTCATTTACAAAATCAATCTAATCCTAATATAAAATTGAATGCTCACAAATTTCCTAAAAAACAATTCTTCAAAATTCATTATTATTCTAAGCCTAAATTTAATGATTATGGAAAATTAATACATAACAATAATTCTAAGGCAAAGTATGAATGGAGGCCCAAAATTCAAAATGAAACATTAACTCCACTTGAAATGGTCCATTCTTCACTTTCTCCCCATAAGCCAACATGATATATTTGGGTATCCAAAGAACCATCAAACTTAGTCCCATTTGAATATTTAAATCACTTGTTTATTAGTATTCAATCAAATGCGTGAAGTAGAAACGAATCAAAATGAAATATTCAAAACTTTACTTTACAATGTACTTAATATCTATTTTGTTTTTGTTATTTTTGTTTTTATTTATTTGGATTTTCCTTTAAGCCAACAAGTATTATGGTTACTTTATATATTTTATGACATGACTTACATACATTAAGCCAAAATTTTCTAATGAATGAAATTGTATAATAGTCATATCATTTTTCTAGTGAGCTATTTATCTTATTTTCTTGTTTTTATCGTAATTAAATGCATTGCCTACAATTGTCTTATAATTTCATTATCAATTGAATACTTAATTTCTTATGTGATATTATCAAGATTGATGAAATTAGTTTTAAAAATGTATTTAAATGGGCTATTAAATGGTCATAATCTAAAATATTAAATGTACAACTTTTTAATTATTTTTCTAAATTCTTTTTTGAATATGATAGCCCCTAAAATGTAAAATCATAATCAAGAAAAATTAGAATTGAAAAATCACAAAAATCATGTTTTTGCGTGAAATTTCAAGTCTCAGTTTGATACTGCCCGATGATAACCCTACCGTCGATGGTAGGTGTATTGCTTAAGTCCTTAGAATCAACTTGGTACTAATAAGAACAAATTAAATAGAATTATCTCTTCATTCTAGGTCTTTATATTGAAACTCTATCTTTGAATACCAGCAACATTATGTCTTTTAATTCTCTGGCATAACATTGAATTCAAACTCATTATTCTAGCATTATTATCTAATTAACATCATGTTCTTCCTTCACTTAGTATGAAGCTAGGGTGTAGACATATAGCTTGGGTATTTTTAATCTAGGACATACTATACACTATTATTGGAGCCTACGGTTCACATCTCCTTAGTTTGACAATATCAAATCTCAGCTTGTACTTGATCACACTTGTGTTTGGTATAGTGTGCAGGTTTACAGGTTCAAAAGAATCAAAGAACTCATCTCTACAACCTACCGCCGCATACTAGCGCTACCACCGAGCGCTATCCTGGAATTAAATTGAATGGGCACTCGGGAACCAATCGCATGGCGCTAGATTTACTGCCCGCAGTAGCTTTGGGATTTATTCTAAACATGCTCTCGGGAACCTACCGTGTCGAGAAGAATGAACTACCGTCAGGCGCTATCTGGGTACCGCGTAGCGGTAGCATTAAAAAGAGGGAAAATATTTTCGAAGATATTTTTCTAATTTTGCTTGACAGCTGGCGGCAAAAATGCAGAAAGAGACCTACCTCCGCGCGTTAACCCTACTGCCTGCGGTAACTTACTTAAGTCATATAAAATGACTTCATTTTTCATTCCTCGTAATGAAGAGAGACCAATTCTGATTCTAGGGTTCGTATGCCGCCTCAGAACAACGTTCCGCTATCTCCATTGAAGGAAGAGAAAGTCGCCTCCCTCCCATTTACGCATGAAGATCTCCAGCGAGCAAAGGACTACAATGACCTAGAGGAGTTGATCAGGTGGAATAAAACAAAGATCGTTTGCACCGGTCACGCACTGCCCAACGAAGAAATCATCTTGAGGGAGAATCAACTTAAATCTTTTTTATTCTCTTATTGTATTTTTCTCCTTTCTGACTGTTTGTGGGTGAGGAAAATCGGCCGATGAAGGTTATCGGAATCCGGGAAGGGTTCTATGAGAAATCATCCTGGGGTAGGGACATCTAGATCGGAAGATCTAGTGGGGCTCTAAGAAAATTTCGTGTGTGAAGGTGAAGATCCTGCTCGAAAACCTTTCCTGTAGGGAAAGGGAGAGAACCAACTGGTCCAGGTATAGGGTCAGTATAGAAACTAAAAGAGAATCTTGTAGTTCATTGTCTCTGATCTCTGGTGTCATGGAGATTTATTTATTCTTAAGTGTAAACCACGTTCATTACTTTTGAATAAAATTATTGATCATTCTTTATTCTTGTTGTTATTTTGTGGTTGTATACTGGTAGATCTCTGAAGGGTGTGCGAGTCTCTGAAAGGCAACGCATTATCGTGAAAATGGGTTTTATGACCTGTCGCCGCGCGCTACCAAGCTAGCTCCCCACGGAAGCATCCAGAACCAGTTTTCCTGGTTAAAATTAATTGAATTTTCAAATAAATCTTAAAACCTAATTCACCCCCTTAAGGTCGGCCACACAATCCAACAAGTGATATCATAGGCAGGTTACTTCAAAAAGGATTAAAATCTTGAAGTAAGATGGCCAACGTTAATCATGCTTTCCCTGAAGGTCAAGGTGTTAGTTGACCCCCATTGTTTATCGGGAGTGATTAGAGCCACTGGGGAACCCGCATGAAGATATTTTTCATAACACAACACATGGATGTATGGTCTATGGTAGAAACAAATTACATCGCACCCACAATCACTGTAAGCGAAATAGTTTTAATCAAACTGCAAGATAAATGGGATGATGTGGACAAAATGAAATGTACTAACAATGCAAAATCGATGTACTCTTTATTATGTGTATTGGATAAAAATGAATTCAATAGAATCTACAATTATGAAACTGCTTATGATATCTGGCATTTACTTGAACTGACTCATGAAGGTACCTCGTGGGTGAAGGAGTTGAAACTATTCTCACTAGAATTTGAATACGAATAGTTCTGGATGGAGATCGATGAGGAGGTGGATAACATGTACACTCGCTTCACCAATATTATCAACTCCTCTAGATCTTTCAGGGAGACATACTAAAATAAAGACCTGGTGAGGAAGATCCTGCGATATTTTCCTCTGCAATTCAACCCGAAGGTAACTACGATTACTGAATCACACGTTATCAGTACCCTGGAGATAAAGAGCCTCATTGGAACTTTGAAGACCCATGAGCTTGAACTAAAGATACAAGTTTAGGAGTATCCTAGGGAAAAAGAAGGGGTTGGTACTGAAGGCCACAAAAGAGAGGAAGGTTGCTAAAGAGTCTGAGGACAAGGATGAAGAAAGCCTCTATGTTCGAGAATTCAGGAGATTCATGAAGAATCCTAATAGGCAAGGAAAGTTCAAGAAGTTTCTCAAGAGTAGTGTTGAAGAGAAGAAGAGGTGGAGAAACCATTAAATAAAACTGAGAGTGATGATGATAAGTCTCTACCAGAATGCTACCACTGCCATAAGCTTAGGCGCATCAAGAGGGAGTGTCCAAGGCTCTAGAAGGAAGAAAAGGAGAAGCAGAGCTGGGATAAGGTAAAAATAAAGGTGTTAAGGCGTTAACATTGGACAAAGATGGATTTGAAGAGTCAAGCACTTCTAGCTCAAGTAGTTAAGACGAAGAAAATCCTTTCCTTATGGGGAAGAATTAGGATGAGTATGGCGACAAGTCTAGTGTCCAAAGAGACAATGAGGTGATCCCACCTTCTTATAATGAACTTCTAGAAATTTATGAACATTTTATGATAAGCTAGATAGCATAATTCTTGAGAAAAAATCCGTTAAAACCGAAAACAAGAAAATAAAAAAGGACTTAGAAAATTTAAAAAATGAATTAATTAAATGCGGCAAAGAGAAAGATCGATTGCCAAGAGTTCCCTCACTCAGTGGCAATGATCAAAGAACTAAATGTAAATCTCTCCAAAATATCCTTGAAAATGAACAATCTAATTAATGAAAAAAATGTCTTGGAGAAAAAGCTTCAAATATCTCTTGCTAAAATAGAAGAAGGTAAAAAGCAATTTGCAAGTCGGTGCGTAATGCTAGTCACGGAAAACACCACCCTAAAGTCGAGGATCCATGATATAAAGTGTGTTGTCCAGAAATTTGGAATAGGGCAAAAATCTCTGAATATGTTGATGGGAGCACAATGTCATGGATCTGGGAAGTTTGTACTGGGGTACATAAGTCCAATGCTATCGCCGAGCGTTAACTGACTTCCAACTAAGTCTAATACTTCGAATAAAAAATCACAAAATGAAATCAATAATTTTGGAAGGGTGTCCCTTCCTCCAGTACGATCTCTAGATATACGAAAATGGCGGCATCCACAACTTATACCTTATGTGCAAACTGTTAAATGTTTGGTCACACATCTGGCTCATATCTGAGGAAAGATGCCAAGAAAACTATGCAAGTCTGGCTACCAAAGTCTTCTACCTATTGTATGGTCGGACAACTTTGGGTAACCAGATCTTTACCCTCATCTCCCTTTTAGGTGTGTTGGCAGGATAAGGATAAGGAAAATGTGCAATACTTAGACTCTGGTTATTCCAAACACATGACAGGAGATAAAGACAAGTTCCTTAGCCTAGAGAGGAAGAAAGGTGGCATGGTGACATTTAGGGATAACAGCAAAGGATGTATTCTTGGAATCGACACCATAGATAACAAAGCATTTTCAATTTCAAATGTATTGTTTGTAGATGGACTTAAGCATAATTTAATTCCAATTAGTCAACTCTATGATAAAGGCTTGAATGTACTATTTGAATCCTCTAAAAACACCTGTAATATTATAGATGCTAAAATGAATAGTATTTTTCTTAAAGCTTATATGACTCATAATGTTTACACTGTTAGTTTTAAAGATATATCTACTTTTGATTTTAAATGCTTAGTTACCAAAAATGAGGAACTAGATCTTTGACATAGGAGACTAGGACATTTAGGAAGTAAACTAATAGTCAAACTATCAAAACATAAACTAGTTCCTGGACTCCCAAAATTAAGTGATAGTTTGACCTCTTTATGTTCTCCATATCAAAAAGAAAAATTTTTCAAAACATCATTCAAAAGCAAAAATGATATTTCCACGTCTAGACCACTAGAACTCATACACATGAATACATTTGGCCCTCTTAACACATGTAGACTAGGTGAAAAACAATACACATTCATTATTATAGATGACTACTCCTGTTTCTGCTGGACAATCTTTCTCATAAATAAATCTGATACATTCGTTGATTTCACAAATCTATGCACCTGACTTTAGAATGAAAATGAAATAAAGATAAAATGCATATGGTCAGATCATGGGGGAGAATTCGAGAATGAAAACTTCATGAACTTCTAAAACAATCTTGGAATTAAGCACGAATTCTCTGCCCTACACACTCCACAATAGAATAGGGTAGTAGAAAGAAAGAACGATACCCTCCAAGAACTAGTACACACAGTACTATAATTTCGGCTTGCCTCCATATTTTTGGGCTAAAGCGGTCAACGAATCAGGTTATGTAATGAACTGAATCATGCTTCGCCCTATTCTTAAGCAAACTCTGTATTAGCTATACTTCGATTAGAAGCCCTCAGTATCATATTATAGAGTCTTTGGATGCCCGTGTTTTATTCTAAACACTAAGGATCTCTTAGTAAAATTCGATAAAAATCAGACCATGACATCCTCTTAGGATAGTCTAGTGTGATTCATGTTTATAAGGTCTATAATAAAAGAATCTTGGTTATTGAAGAATCATCTCAAGTGCACTTCAATGAAAATACACCAACTGAAGATTCTAGGCTGAATAAAGAGGAAGTTGATGATGAGGAGCACTTGGGTACATTGGAAAATGTGTACCAGATTTGGAGAAGCCTAACATAGCTCAATGATATTCATCAAGGCGTATTTGATGTTGTTTTGAGTTTATATATGCAGGTTAATAATATGCAGGAAAAGTTTCTAAGTCCATGAGTCGACACCAGAAGAAGCTGTGTCGACACTTGTGAAGACTTATGTCGACACTTGGGAAAAGCTGTGTCGACGCCTGGAGTCAATTGTGTCGACACTTGGAGAAGCAGTGTCGACACACAGAAAGTTCAGTCGACACACAGAAAGCTCAGTCGACATCAACTATGTCGACACACAGGACTTGTGTCGACACACAGAAAGCTCAGTCGACATCAACTGTATCGACACACAGGACTTGTGTCGACACATATAAAGTTCAGTCGACATCAACTGTGTCGACACACAGGACTTGTGTCAACATACACACACCAGAATTTCTTCTAAGTCAATTGTGTCAATACAAGAAGTGACTGTGTCGACACATAGGACTTGTGTCGACACATTCTTACAGAAGCTATGTCAAGAAGCAGTGTCGACACCATGAGAGCTGTGTCGATACCACCAAGGATTGTGTCGACACTTAGCCTACTTATGTCGACACATGTGAAGTTCAGACTCGACATTTTGCTGACAGAGACAAAGTTTCAAGAAGTGACTGGAAGACTTGATAGCTGCCATAACCAACAGGTCTACTGCAACTATCAGATCTGTCAAAAGTTAGTTAGCAACTGGATCAGCCGGTAACCTTGGATGAAGTCTATATAAAGACAGATTCCATCAACAGAATATGAAGAAAAAAAAAGATAGAGAAGAACAGAAGGAAAAAGAAGATGAAGTACTCAACATACAATTATAACAGAAGATCCAAAAAACACAAGAAAATCCAGTCAGAGATTTTCAAGTGGATCTAAGTGAAGAATTTCAAAAGTTCTTTAGAAGAATTTGTAGAGAGAGAGCTCCAACAATTCAAGTGAAGAAAGAGATTATCATCAACTAGTCTCTTAAGAGCAGATCCTGAACTATCTGTAAAGAAGGATTCAGATTGATTTCTGGATTTAAGAAGGAAGCTGATTGAAGATCATCTTCAAGAAATTCAACCTTATTGTGTTCAGATTCAAGAAGCTTTGAAGAAAGCCAAAGACAGGTTGATTTCTGGGTAATCAGATTCTTCAAGAACTGATCAAGAAAATTTTCTATCTATTCTCTCTCAACTTGGGTGGAAGATAAAACATATTTTATATTTTTGTTCTGTAAGATCATTATTGATCTGAGTTGTAAGCCTAGTTTATAAAGGCTGAGGTAGGGCTGAGTGCCTGAGGTAGGAGATTTTCATCTCTGAGTTGTAGGCCTTGGGAAGGCTGAGGTAGGGTTGTGTGCCTGAGGTAGGAGATTTGATTCTCTGAGTTGTAGGCATGGGTGTAGGCTGAGGTAGGGCTTAATTGCCTGAGTTGTAGGAGTGTGGACTCACACTGAGTTGTAGGAACCTTGACTGGGTTCTGAGCTGTAAGATCTATAGATCTGATAAGGAAGGAAGAAGTTAGGCCGAATCTAGCACACTGCTAGATAGGCGAAGGGGGAAAGTGGATGTACCCATCATTTGGGGAACCACTATAAAACTGTGTGTCATTTGTGATTGTGTGTGATTTTGTGATTTTTATGATGTGGTAGCTGTTGATCTGATTGATTCTATTTGATTATCTGAATTAATATTCTGCCTTAGAGTAAAAAGAAATTGCACCTATTCACCCCCCCCCCCTCTAGGTATTTAGGTGATCTTGAAACCAATTCTTTCAAGTGATATCAGAGCCAGGTTACTCAAAGATAGACTTAACAATCTGAGTAAGATCTATGAGGCAGAATAACTTAGAACAAATGGGTTCAGGAGAAAATCATAAGGAACTTGGTTCCATGAAGTTGCCCATTTGCAGGAAGGAAATCTTTGGAATATGGAAAGAAAGGGTCAGATTGTTTATGGAAGCATCTGATCCAAGAATATATATAACTGTTAAGGAAGGGCCTTATATTCCAATAAAAGTCTCAGTTCTTGATGCTAATCAGAGGACACCAAAAGACTTTTCAGAAATGACCAAGGATGAGATTATCTTGGCTACTATGGACAAGAGAGCTCAGATTATTATAGTGAGTGTCATAGATGACTCAACTTTCCAAAATCTGATTCACTGTAAAACCTCCAAGGAGATGTGGGACACATTGATAGTCTACATGGAGGGATCAGAAGAAGTTAGGCAAGATAGAAAGTCAATGCTTAACCAGGAATATGAGAGCTTCAGACAAAGCAAATCAGATAGCATCACTGAATGTTACAAGAAGTTCTTCAGAATTATGAATGAACTAATGTCATATGGAAGAGTATTTAGTATATATGAATTTAATGATAAATTCCTTAGATCTTTGACTAAGGATTGGGACACCAAGATCTGTGACATCATGGAAGTGGCCAGACTGGCAGATATCTCTCCTCCAACACTATTTGGCAAATTGCTTTCTTATGAAATGCAACTTATGGCCAGAAAGGTGGAAGAGAAAAATACTAAAGTTGACCATAGAGAAAATTCAGTGGCCTTTAAGGAAGAAGTCATAAGAAAGGACAGGAGGATGTCTCCATCTCCTCCTAAGAAAGCTACAGAAGTGATCTCTAAAAGTTCAGATAGTCACACCTTAGACAGCAATCATTCTGTTGAGGACTTTGCTGCCTTCACAAAGCAGTTTCAGAGATTTTTGAAGAAGAAGCAGTGGAGAACTAATCCATCCTCCTCTCAGTCCAAGGATGAGTATTATCAGAAAAGGAAGTCATCTAGAAACGACAAGAGTAGCTCAAAACCTAGCAAATCAACAACTACAAAGATTGTGTGCTATTGCTGCAACAGACCTAGACATGTAGTAGCTGATTGTCCAGACAAAAGAAAGGAATCTGCAAATAAGAAGAAGTCTCAGAATAAGAACAAGAAGGAGAAATCCTTTGTAGCAAAGAAAGAGAAAAGCTGGACAGATCCATCATCTTCAGATTCTAAATCTGCTGCTGAAGCTTATATTGGTCTGTTTGCAACAGAAGAAGAGAATGAGTTCTTACAATTGCTGGACTCAATAAATGGAACTGAAGATCATCAGTGCAAAGGACTGATGGTCTTGACTGATAAAGATCACTGTCAGGATCAGCCTGGTCTAAGTAAGGTAAAAAGTTTATCTGAAGAATCTGATTATTACACTGGCTCAGAATCAGAAGTATCTGTATCAAGAGATGTGGATGGATCTGAATCTAAAGGAGATATTCATCAACTTATAGATGAATATGGTGATTTTTTGCAGTCATTTAAGAGATGCAAAAACCTGACTAAAATTCAGGCTAAGGAAATTGCAGCTCTTAAGTTGGCTGCATCTGATTCAGAAAAGCTGCTGGATTAGAAGATGAATGAGATTGCCAAGCTGAAAAACATAACTGTTATTCAGATGGGTACAATCACATTCAAGAGTGATCAAATCAAAAGTCTGGAAGTCAGACTTCAGAAGGAAAAAGATCTAGTGCCTAGTTTCTCTAAGCCAAAATCTGTCCTACCCTTAATTGATGACTTTGTGTCTCAAAAGGGTAAGGCAGGATTGGGTTTTAAGGGAAATACTAGGGCAGCTAATTCCAAAAGGAAAAAAGAAAGCCCCAGTTTAGCCACTTGTCTTCAATCCCCCTATTGCTCTCAGAAAAGTGCAACAGCCTACCAAGAAATATGATCATGATATCATACATGGTCATGGTAAGCTTGACATTCTGAATGACAAGAGGTCACCAGCACTCAAGCAAAGAAACACTGTACCTACAGTATTAAGAACAGCTGACAGCAAAGCTCTTAAATCTGTACCTAAACAGAGGTATAATAGATTTGAGTACTGGTGTTGTGGCAAGGTGGGACACTTTGCCATTGACTGTTGGCATAACACTAGTGTCAGGATGAATGTCAGCTTACCTGGAAGAAGGGCTGTTACAAATTATGCTAAATTTCAGTCTAACCTGAACCAAGGACCCAAGAACAATTTGGGTTCTAAGGTTAAGTAATTATTTGTTGCAGATAAGTCCAAGTGGCCATACCCCTTTATGGTACTTGGACAGTGGATGTTCCAGACATATGACTGGAACAAGAGGATTGCTGAAGGACTACTCACCCATATTGAATGGACATAAAGTAATCTTTGGTGGTTCTGAAAAAAGAGTCATCAAAGGGTTTGGTAACATTTCTAACAGCTCCATTACTATCACTCAAGTGGCTTATGTGAAGGGTTTGAATCATAACTTGATAAGCATAAGTCAACTGAGTGATCTTGGATATGACATTTCATTCATTAAGAATGGTTGTCATATTAAAAGGTCAAGTGATCAGAAGATCATGTTGACTGGTTATAGGAAAGGAAATGTGTATTGCCTAAACTTTGTGAGTGAGAATAAAGATTCTCCTATTTGTCTTGTAGCTGATGAGAAAGCCTCTCATTGTGTCAAATGGCACAAGAGGCTAGCTCATCTAAACTACAAGACTATTGGTCAACTCTTTAATAAAGAGTTAGTGAGGAATGGTCCTCAAGTTAATTGCATAAAGGATGGAATATGCTCAGCTTGTCAAAAAGGCAAGCAGACCAGATCCTCCTTTCATAGCCTTGAAACCAAAGACTCGGTGAGGTGTTTATACCACTTGCATATGGATTTATGTGGTCCAATGCTAGTTCAGAGTCTAGGTAGGAAAGTCTACATATTTATGGTTGTAGATGACTATTCTAGATTTTCATGGTTTTCTTTTCGAGGCAGAAATCTGAAACCCCAACTATTTTCTGCAACTTTGTTTAGCAAATTCAGAATGAACTGAACAATTCAGTGGTCAAAATCAGAAGTGACCATGGAACTGAATTTCAATCTGAAACTATGACAAAGTTGTGTGAAGAATTTGGGATTCATCAGGAATTCTCCTCACCAAGAACTCCTCAGTAAAATGGAATTGCT
Source organism: Platanthera guangdongensis (assembly GCA_039583875.1). Classification (NCBI taxonomy): domain Eukaryota; kingdom Viridiplantae; phylum Streptophyta; class Magnoliopsida; order Asparagales; family Orchidaceae; genus Platanthera; species Platanthera guangdongensis. Next base: position 165,677,504 of record CM077151.1, on the reverse strand, counting down.
GAAAGAAAGAATAGGACTCTCATTGAGGCTGGTAGAACTCTATTGAGGGACACTTCTCTCCTAGAATATTTATGGGCTGAGGCAGTAAACACTGCATGTCATGTGCTCAATAGGGCTTCCAACACTAAGAGCCACAAAAAGACACCCTATGAGGTAATGAAAGGCAGAAAACCAAACTTATCCTATTTCAGGATCTTTGGTTGTAAGTGCTATGTGCTTAACAATGGCAAGTCTTACCTAACAAAGTTTGCTGCCAAATCCCAGGATGGGATATTTGTTGGGTACAGCAACAATAGTAAGGCATATAAAGTCTATAACTTGACAACTCAAGTTGTAGAAGAGTCTGTTCATGTTATATTTGATGAATCTAGACTTATTAACTGTGAGTTGCCAAGTAGTTCTTGTAGCTCTACAGGTATAAAAGAGAAGATGGACATGCTGACTATCAAAGAAGATCAACCTGCAAGGCAGGTAGAGGAAAATGATGATTGCTATCCAAGGGGAGTACAAGACTCACAAGATGCTGATGAAGACCATGAAGAACAGCAGAATGAAGAAAATGGAGAAAGTCAAACTGTAGACAGACTTCCTCCAGCAGTTAGACATTTAAAGGATCATCATGTACACCAGATTATTAGTGATCCTAGACAAGAAGTTCAAACTAGAAGCAGGAGCATGAACACTGTACTATGCTCAAGCTTCTTGTCTCAACAGGAACCTAAAAGATTTGAAGAAGCTATACAAGATCCACATTGGATTGATGCTATGCAGGAGGAGTTAAATCAATTCAGGAGATGCAAGGTCTGGAAGTTAGTTCCTAAACCAAAAGACCATAATGTCATAGGGACTAAGTGGATCTATAGGAACAAGCTAAATGAGAGTGGGATCATAATTAAGAACAAGGCAAGGCTTGTTTCCAAAGAATACAGGCAGGAAGAGGGCATAGACTTTGATCAAACATTTGCCCTTGTGGCAAGGTTGGAAGCAATAAGGCTATTCCTAGCCTATGCAGCCTATCAGTGTTTCAAAGTGTTCCAAAATGATGTTAAGTCAGCCTTCCTGAATGGAGACTTAAAGGAGGAAGTCTATGTAGAATAGCCATCAGGTTTTATTGATCCACTCTATCCTAATTATGTGTATAGGCTTTGGAAAGACCTATATGGTTTGAAACAATCCCCAAGGGCTTGGTATGAAACCTTGTCTACTTTCCTCATTGAGAATAAATTCTCAAGGGGGAAAATAGACAAAACTTTATCCTTAGGGAATCCAAAGGAAAGATAATCTTAGTCCAGATATATGTTGATGACATAATATTTGGTTCTACTGAAAACAACCTTTGTAGGAAGTTTGTTAAACTTATGCAAGGGAAGTTTGAGATGAGCAGCATGGGAGAACTTAAGTTCTTCTTGGGACTCCAAGTAAGACAGACTGATGATGGCCTGACCATATCCCAGTCTAAGTTCACCTAGGAGTTAATTAAGAAGTATGGTATGGAATCATCCACTACCATGAGAACTCCAATGGGGACAAGTATGCCTTTAAGCAAAGATGATGTAGTAAAACCTGTAGATGAATCTTTGTATAGAGGGATAGTTGGCCCCCTCCTTTATCTGACTGCTAGTAGATCTGACATTATGTATGATATATGTGTCTATGCTAGGTGCCAATCCTGCCCTAAAGAATCTCATTATACTGCTGTTAAGAGGATTCTGAGATATCTTAAGGGCACACCTAATTTAGGCCTTTGGTACCCTAAGAATAGAGATTTTCTACTAACTAACTATTCAGATGCAGACTTTGCAGGATGCAAAGAAGATAGGAAAAGCACAACGGGTACTTGTCAATTTCTTGGAGGAAGATTGGTGTCATGGAGCTGTAAGAAGCAGACTAGTGTGGCAATCTCCACAGCTGAGTCTGAGTATGTAGCTGCAGGGAGTTGCTGTGCACAGATGTTGTGGATACAGCATCAGCTTAAATATTATGGTATCCAGGTAAGTAGAACCCCTTTATTCTATGATTCTACAAGTGCTATTTCTATAGCAAATAATATTGTTTCTCATAGTAGAACAAAGCATATTGAAAAAAGATATCATTTTCTTAGGGATCATGTAGAAAAAGAGGATATATGTTTAGAATTTGTCAATACAAGTTTTCAAATTGCTAATATGTTCACTAAGCCATTGGATGAAACTAAATTCAATAATTTTAAAATTGAATTAGGTATGCTGAACATAGATTAGATTGACAAATTTGTCTAAGTAATTTTGTGTCGACAAAAATAGGTCTTTGTCGACACAGAGAAGTTGTGTCGTGACATCTAGCAAATTGATGTTGACACTTCAGAGAAGTTGTGTCGACACATCTAGAAAATTGGCGTCGACACTTCAGAAAAGTAGTGTCGACACATCCATAAGTTGTTTCGACACTTAGAATTAGAGTCGACACAGAATTTTTGTTGAACTAATAAGTATGTATGTGTCAACACATCATCAATTGGTGCCGACACATAGTAGTCAACACTTCTGTCGAGACATTAGCAGTCTGTGTCGACACCAGCTCATCAGTGTCGACACACTAGGTAAATTTTGACACGCCTTTTGACCTTCAATGTTTAGACATATATAAATTGGTTAAGAACAAACCCTGTCGACATGCTCTCCAGATTTTTGAGACTGGATTCGTGTGTCGACAACTCTCTCTTCTCCCTTCAAGATTTCTCACCATCCCCATGGCGCCGAAACTTGACGAAAACATGAACGAGGGATATGAACTGGTATGGAATGCTTTTGACGAAGCTGAACCAGCGATTAAAGCTGTGATAGCTCTAATAGCTGCAAATGGCCTAAAGTATTTGACATCAGAACCTACAAAGATATGGAAGGAAATCATTGAGTTCTATGGATCTGCAACTCAGGATTCAACTGGACTAAAAATTAGGTCTTCAGTACAGGGTAATAAAGTCAAACTCACCATGAAGAGCTTACGAAAAACTCTTCATCTGCCCAAAACTCAAGAAGATGACGAAGTTAGATCTTCCAAGACCAGGGAAGCACTCCAGTGGTGTGGATTAGATTCCACCATGAAAATTGGATCATCTATGAATAGAAAAGGAATGAATGTTCAAGGAAAATTCCTTTCTGAAGTAGTTGGCAAAGTCATCTTATGCAAATCAGGTGGACATGATATAGTCTCAGCCTACATGTTCGGCCTCATGACCAGGATCATCTACAAAATCAACATCAATTGGTCTGCAGTCATATATGAAAAGATTAGAGAAAGCATCAAGAAACCTAATCTGGGAAGGATATTAAGCTTATACTTGGCTGAAGCAATTCCAGAAGTGATGCAACAGGCTGCTGGATCCAAGATCAATCACATGAGGAGAATGGATCTAAGGATAATCTCTAGATGGGATAGAGTGCTGATAAAAGACATGGGTGATGAAGAGAGGCCAGAGAATACTGAGAAATCACCTGCTCAAGACATTAGACATGATGATCAGATGCAGGGGGAGCCTCATCTTGAGGAAGAGACAACACACTTAGAAAGTGAAATGGCTACTCAAACTATTCTTGAGGTAATCTAAGAAGTTAATCAAACAATTTTCAATAATAAGGATGAAACACTAACTGTGCCCTTGATTGATGTTGACCAGACCACTCAACTCAATAGTCTAGCACAGGATGTTATCATGGAGGATACATCTATAGCTGCTGATGCTCTAGAGTTAAGAGTGCCTCCAGTCCAAACTCAACAAGAGTTTACCCTTGAAGAGTTGTTCCCTGATATAGAGTTACCAAGAACTGATGGGGAGCAGGCCAGGACTGAGGGGGAGCAAGCGGAAACTGAGGGGTAGCAAGCCAGGACTGAGGGAGAGCAAGCTGTAATTGAGGGGGAGCAACCTAGGACTGAAAATGAACTGCCTCCTAGTCCTCAGGAAAGAGTTGATATAGCAAGTACCTCAGCTTCTGAAGATGAAGCAGAAACTCAACAAAGAAGAGAAAGTTGATGGTTTTCAAAAGAAGAATCCAAAGCTACAAAAGGGCATTACAAACTGCTCCACAACCAGTTCCTGCACAAGATTATAGCTCTTTATTGGTATCTTTGCAAGTAAAGTTGGATGAACAAAGGATAGCCATGGAGAAATATATGGATGAAACTCATAAAAATTTGCAATTCACCTTGGCTCAAGATATCAAATCAATTAGATTTGAGGTAAACCAGAATAAGATGGAGATGACAGATTGCTTCCATAAAGGAGTTAATGTTGTGGTTTTCTTAGCAAAACAACAAGAAGGAATAAAGACTAAAGTTGATGATATAGTTGTTAAGCAAGGCTATGTCCTAGAAAATCAACTAAGGATGAATGATAATCTTACAGAATCACATAATGTGATTGTTACAGAATTAAAGAATACTGCCACTGCACTGACTGAGGCAAGGGCTAAAGAGAAATCAGAGTTTGATAAGAAACTTCAAGAAGATTTAGCCACTTTCCAATCTGTCATTCATGCCTCTCAGAATCTTATATCTTCTCAGCTGCTAAAGTTTAAAGCTTATTATACAGAGGGAACCAATTATCTGGCAAATCAAATCAGGTTCCAAAAGAATGATCTCATGGATCATATTGAAAGAGAAGTCATAAAGGTGGAGAGGTTGATAGTCAATGCTAGCTCAGAGCATGCCAAATGGATAACAAATGTTGTTAGAGCAACTCTGGGATATCCACCGCTATGTGATGATGACAACACAGCTGAGTCAGGAATTCAAGCTGCAGAAATTGAAGGGGGTCAGCAGGAAGTAGCTCAAATCATATATCCCCCTTCTAACTTTGAGGAAATTCAACACCTGTTTGATCAGATGTACAGCCCTCCAGAGGGTACTAAAAATGTTATCATTAAGAAAGTAGAGTCAGTGGCAGCTTTGAATAAAGTGCAAGAAGCTCAGCTCTCAAAGAAAAGGTTTAGAGAACAAGCAGAGTTGAAGCCTGATTTTGAACAATGGAGTCCTACTTCCAAGAACATTATCTTGACTGCCTGGAAAGCTGTAAAGGACAAGACCCATGACAGGGGTAAATGTTACACTAAGCAAGAATGGAACAAGTATGAAGCTAGGCAGGAAGCCATTCTTCAATACAGAAGGAATGCAAAGGCTGGGAAATTACCTGCAAATGCTCTGGAGCCTAGCAGGTACTTTCGAAAGCCTTTTCATTATTTTGAAAGGCAAAGGATAAGTGTTGAAGAACAAAAAAGGAAAGATCTGAAAGGGAAGAAACCTGCTGATGATGTTGAACCTACTGTGCAGGCTCAGGTCAAAACAGGAAAAGGCATAGTCATCAAGGAGCCAGATCAGCCTTAGAATAAATTAACTAGATTTTACAACAATGTAATCTTTAGTTATTATAAAAATCTATGTAAACTGATTGTTGAAAAACTTTTGATAGTTTAAACAAAACAATGATTCATGCTCACTGTGTTTGCATTATTCTGTAATGACATATTATACATTTTTTGTTTATATGTTGCCCTGTCATGTAATGTTTATATACATCATAATGTGTGTTTATTATAAATGGTGTATATCATTGACTAAGGGTTATGACTTCTCCAAATAGGGGGAGATTTATGGGTATATTAAAAAATGTGTACCAGATTTGGAGAAGCCTAACATAGCTCAATGATATTCATCAAGGTGTATTTGATGTTATTTTGAGTTTATATGTGCAGGTTAAGAATATGTAGGAAAAGTTTCTAAGTCCATGAGTCGACACCAGAAGAAGTTGTGTCGACACTTGTGAAGACTTGTGTCGACACTTGGGAAAAGTTGTGTTGACACCTGGAGTCAACATTGTCGACACACAGAAAGTTCTGTCGACACACAGAAAGCTCAGTCGACATCAACTATGTCGACACACAGGACTTGTGTCGACACACAGAAAGCTCAGTCGACATCAAATGTGTCGACACACAGGACTTGTGTTGACACACATAAAGTTCAGTCGACATCAACTGTATCGACACACAGAACTTATGTCGATACACACACACCAGAATTTCTTCTAAGTCAATTGTGTCAAGACAAGAAGTGACTGTGTCGACATACAGGACTTGTGTCGACATACAGGACTTGTGTCGACACATTCTTACAGAAGCTATATCAAGAAGTAGTGTCGACATCATGAGAGTTGTGTCGACACCACCATGGATTGTGTCGACACTTAGTCTACTTATGTCGACACATGTGAAGTTCAGACTCGACATTTTGCTGACAGAGATAAAGTTTCAAGAAGTGACTGGAAGACTTGACAGCTGCCATAACCAACAGGTCTACTGCAACTATCAGATCTGTCAGAAGTTAGTTAGCAACCGGATCAGCCGGTAACCTTGGATGAAGTCTATATAAAGACAGATTCCATCAACAGAATATGAAGAAAAAAAAAGATAGAGAAGAACAGACGAAAAAAGAAGATGAAGTACTCAACACACAATTACAACAGAAGATCCAAAAAACACAAGAAAATCCAGTCAGAGATTTTCAAGTGGATCTAAGTGAAGAATTTCAAAAGTTCTTCGGAAGAATTTTTAGAGAGAGAGCTCCAACAATTCAAGTGAAGAAAGAGACTATCATCAACTAGTCTCTTAGGAGCAGATCCTGAACTATCTGCAAAGAATAATTCATATTGATTTCTAGATTTAAGAAGGAAGCTGATTGAAGTTCATCTTCAAGAAATTCAACCTTATTGTGTTCAGATTCAAGAAGCTTTGAAGAAAGCCAAAGACAGGTTGATTTCTAGGTAATCAGATTCTTCAAGAACTGATCAAGAAAATTTTCTATCCGTTCTCTCTCAACTTGGGTGGAAGATAAAACATATTTTATATTTTTGTTCTATAAGATCATTATTGATCTGAGTTATAAGCCTAGTTTATAAAGGCTGAGGTAGGGCTGAGTGCCTGAGGTAGGAGATTTTCATCTCTGAGTTGTAGGCCTTGGGAAGGCTGAGGTAGGGCTGTGTGCCTGAGGTAGGAGATTTGATTCTCTGAGTTGTAGGCCTTGGTGTAGGCTGAGGTAGGGCTTAATTTCCTGAGTTGTAGGAGTGTGGACTCACTCTGACTTGTAGGAACCTTGACTGGGTTCTGAGTTGTAAGATCTGTAGATCTGAGAAGGAAGGAAGAAGTTAGGCCGAATCTAGCACACTGTTAGATAGGCGAAGGGGGAAAGTGGATGTACCCATCATTTGGGGAACTACTATAAAACTGTGTGCCATCTGTGATTGTGTGTGATTTTGTGATTTCTGTGATGTGGTAGCTGTAGATCTGATTGATTCTATTTGATTATCTGAATTAATATTCTACTTTAGAGTAAAAAGGAATTGCACCTATTCACCCCCCCCCCCCCCCCTCTATGTGTTTAGGTGATCTTGAAACCAATTATTTCATGAGCCATTAGGAGACAAGTGTGAAGAGAGAGAAGTGATAGTTGAAGTTCCAACTCACAAAGAAGGATATAGGCCTCCAAGCACACTAAATTTTTCAAAATAATATCCACAAGAACTAATTATAGGAGAGCCCTCACAGGGAGTTGTAACATGGTCAACCCTGCATGAATACTTCTCGAACCTCTATTTTATATTTGAAATTGAACCCAAGAATTTTTCAGAAGCTTTAAATGATGAATCTTAGTTTTTGGCTATGAATGAAAAACTAAATTAGTTCGAGAGAAGTAAAGTCTAGTTATTGGTGGAGTATTCAGATAGCCATCTAGTTATCGGTTTAAATGAGTATATAAAAATAAGCTTGATGGTGAATATAGGATAACTAGGAATAAGGCACGGTTGGTTGCACAAGGATATTCACAAATAGAAGGGGTGGACTTTGAAGAGTCATTTGCACCTGTAGCACGTCGTGAATCCATTCGTATGTTTTTGGCATTTGCAAATTATAAACAAATTAAGTTATATCAAATGGATGAAAAGGGAGAAGAAAATTCATTTCCCGGGAATAGTTGCACGAAGAGGGAAGAAGATAGAAAGCGAACCCTCTGTCATGTTAAGAGTGCATTTTTAAATGGATACATCAAGGAAGAGGTGTGTGTTGAGCAACAACCCAGCTTCAAGAATGCTGACTACCCAAATCATGTGTATAAATTAGTGAAGGCCTTATACGGACTGAAGCAAGCACCCCGTGCTTGGTATAATAGGCTCATAATGTTTCTCTTAAAGCATGGTTTTAGGATGGGTAGTGCAGACACCACACTGTTTGTGAAGCACGAGAATCTTTATATAAATTTATGTTGATGATATCATCTTTGGTTCCACAAATGAAAATCTATGCAATGAAATTTTCACCTTAATGCAATCGGAATTTGAAATGAGCCTAGTTGGAGAGTTAGCATATTTCTTAGGATTTCAAATTTCTCAATGAAAGGATTATATTTTTAAAAGTCAATCAAAATATATAAAAGATATGCTTGTGCGATTCGGATTTGAAAATCTAAAACACGTAAAAACTCCAATGTGCGCATCTCTAAAATTAAGAAAGGATGAAAGTGGCGTTTTGGTGGACCAAACTTCATTTATAGGAATGATTGGATCACTTCTTTATCTAAGTGCTTATAGACCGATATTATATTTGTGGTGTGTCTTTGTGCTAGATATCAAGTCAATCCTAAAGAATCTCATTTCAAAGCTATTAAACCCATCTTTAGGATCTTATATACACCCAAAATCTTCGTCTTTGATTCCCTCACACCACTGACTTCATACTCCATGGATATTCTAACTTTGATTACAAGATCAAAGTTACCCTCTCGATTGCAAGATCACAAGTGGTACCTGTCACTTCTTAGGTCTGGTTCTAGTTTTATGGAAAAGTAGGAAATAGAACTAAGTTACCCTCTCCACTACTAAAGCTAAGTATATAGCCTTAGAAAGTTGTTGTGCAAAATCACTTTGGATGTCACAGATGCTAGAGGACTTCAGCCTAAAATTTAAGAATGTTGACCTTAGGTATGACAACAAGAGTGCCATATACTTCACGAATAATCTGGTACATCAATCTTGCTCTAAACATATTGACGTTCGTCATCATTTTATCTGATACCACATTTAGAAAGAGAACGTAAAAGTGAGCTTCATTGGTATTGATGCTCAACTTGTTGATATCTTTACCAAACCCCTCCCTGATGCATGTTTTTCTTTACTTGGACTAGAACTTGGGGGGTTTTGATCTCACTGCTTGATCATGCTGCATAATATACTGACACTGGGGCATTTTTCATTTTTTGGTTTTCTTTTGTGATTCTGCTTTTGTTTTTTTGGTTCTCTAGTTTATTTTATAATCAAAAATCAAAAAAAAATTGAAAAATCACAAAAACTTCAAAAAACACGTTTTTTCAGTTTGCTTTGCTTGATCTATTTAATCCAATTATAAAACCCCAAAACATAAAAAAAACTGTGGATCGATCATTCTTAGGACATGCATGACTAGAACATAGAGCATAATGACTACACGCAATGTTTGGTTTAGGATTGTTAATCAATGTTAACATTGTCTGATTATGTCATGATGTCTCGAGTCTAAAGTTGCTTAGCTACCGAGTGCAACTAGACATGATAGTGTATGTTTAATATATCTCTAGGTATGCATGAGGATTTAGGTAGCGTAATGACTTTACACTATTCACACATCCCTGGACAATGCACTCATGTAGAAATTCTAAGCTTACATGTTATACCTCATAATATTGTGTCTAACCACTAGAAATAACTTGAACAATCAATGTCATGATGCTCTTATTTCTTATATAAAGCTAGAACTTTGAGCCAAAATTATATTGAAAATGTCATTTGTATATAAGTTAATGAGTATCTATCTATGTGGGTAGATTTCAATTGATTCGTGGTCCTTGACCTCACAAATGATATAAACTTGATAGTGAAAAAAATTGAATGAATGAAAAAAATTTATGTATGGGTAACCCATAGATTATCAAATCATGTGTCAAGGATACCCCCAAGCACTACTCACTCCTCCTGATAAGTCTTCATGAGCATTGTGAGGATGAGCACCTTGGTCAAAAGAATTGTTTTGATCTTATACAATGACTATAATTTTAGTTAGTGCTCCTTGTTTCAAACTTCATATGAAGTAGATAGCAATGTGACCATATTTTTCACTGTATTTCTTTTGTGTTAGCATATTGAATTATTAAGATAAAACATGTATGTATGATTATTTCTATTTGATGTTTCTACCTATGATGCTACACATTCAATTGTCATTATTTTATCTAACGTTTCCATGCGTAAGAATTGGACTGCAACTACACTAATTATCGATAGCACAAGTGTTCTAGCACACGATCTCTATTCATGATGCTTATAATGTTACACTGTATTAACTCTATAAATCTCTTAGCATTGTACTCCAAATCATTATGTATTTATTTTCACTTGTGTTGTCCAAATTTATCCTACTCCAATAATGTCATATAATTTGCTCCTATGTATGCTGCTCTTATGTTTGCACTATACGTATTATATTCTCTGATTCGTGCTTAATCACCCCTATTGTGTTTGCTTCATGATGCACTTTCAACCGTGCATTGTTTGACATTTCCCTATTGTGTTTGTCATGTATAGTATTTCTTTTTTGATCTTGCCCACCCCTTTCGATAATATCAAAATGGTGAGAATATAATGTTCATGAGCACATGAGTTTTGGGGAGATCATATGTAGCGGAGCTAGTTAAACTATGTGCACATAGATAGGGGGAGCACGTATATAGGGGGTTGTAAGAGTGCGTATGTAGGGGAAGTTGTAATTAACTTAAAACCTGGTTATTTCACAATTATATCATGCACTTCAACTATTATATCTCATGAACGGGATTTGATATTATCAAAAGGGAGAGGTTGTTGGATCCTACGGTTCACATATCCTTAGTTTGACAATATCAAATTCCAAGTTGTACTTGATTACACTTGTGTTCGGTATAGTGTGTAGGTTTATAGGTTCAGAAGAATCAAAGAACTCATCTTTAAGACCTGCTGTCGCACACTAGTGCTACGCCGAGTGCTAGCCTGAAATTCAATTAAATGGGCGCTCGGGAACCTACCACGTGGCACTAGAGCTACCGCTCACAAAATCTTTGGGATTTATACTGGACATGATCTTGGGAACCTATCGCGTGGCGCTAGCCCTTACCACAGCTTGCTAGCGCTCTCAACGTGCGTCGAGATGATTTGTCGAGAAGATTGAACTACCACCAGGCTTTATCTAGGTATCGCACCGCGATAGCATTAAAAAGAGGAAAAAAATTTCTGGGAAATTTTCCCAGTTTTGCTAGACAGCTAGCGGCAAAAATGCAAAAAGAGACCTATCGTCGCGCGGTAACCCTACCGCCGGTTGTAGCTTACTTAAGTCATATAAAAGGACTTCATTTTTCATTCTTCATAATAAAGACAGACATATTTTGATTCTAGGGTTCGTATGCTACCTCAGAGCAACGTTCCACCCTCTTCATAAAAGGAAAAGAAAGTTGCCTCCATCCCGTTTGCGCACGAAGATCTCTGGAGAGAAAAGGACTACAACAAGAAAGAGTAGTTGATCAGGTGCAATAGAACAAAGATCTTTAGCACCGGTCATGCACCGCTCAACGGAGAAATCGCCTTGAGGGAGAATTAACTTAAATCTTCTTTATTCTCTTATTATATTTTTCTCTTTTCTAATTGTTTGTCAGTATGGAAAAACGACTGGTGTAGGTCGTCGGAATCCGGGAAGAGTTTTGTGAGAAATCTTCCGGGGAGAGGGACGTCTAGATCAGGGGATCTAGTGGGGCTCAAAGACACTTCTATGTGTGAAGGTGAAGAGTCGTCTAGAAGACATTTCCTGGAGGTAAAGGGAGAGAGCCAACCGGTCTAGGGATAGGGTCGGTATAGGTACCAAAAGAGAAACTTATATTTCACTGTCTCCGATCTCTGGCGTCATGGAGATCTAGTTGTTCTTAAGTGTAAACCACGTTCATTACTTTTGAATAAAATTATTGATCATTCATTATTCTTGTTGTTATTTTGTGGTTGTAGGTAGATCTCTGAAGGGTGTGTGAGTCTCTAAAAGGTGAAGCTTTACAGTAAAAATGGGTTCTATGACCTACCGTCGCGCGCAAGTAAGCTAGTGCCCCTCGATATAATTCAGGACCAGTTTTCCTGGTTAAAATTAATTGAATCTTCAAATAAATCATAAAACCTTATTCACCCTCCTCTAAGTTTGGTCACACAATCCAACAAATATCACTGGATGAACATTATTATAAATCTTTTATTATTTATGTCATGCATATTATATTTTTTGTTTGAACATGTCATTTTGTGTTTTTTTTTCATACTATGCAATATTTGGGCATTCATGATTTTGAAAAACATAAGTATTTTGAAAGACTAGTTTGACACTTTAGGCCAAAAATCTTTTATCTGCAACTTTTTTATTATTATTTAAAACTCTTTGCGGTAATAAATCTTACTTATATTAGAAAACTCGAATCAAGATAAATCAAACAAAAAAATTTTCCAAAACCATATTTTCTAAAAAATATATATATTGAATTTTTGTTGTTAGCGTTGAGCGTTAGTACTATCGCTGGCAGTAGAAAAAAATCAAAACTTTCGTTTTTTGGCATAGAAAATCATAATACTGATAGGCTCACTAAAGACTTTTATGTTTTTCAAAAAAATCAATTTTTAAAAAAAAAACAAAATTCAAATACAAAATTACTAAAAAAAATTTAAAGAACAGAAATATGTTTTCTTATTATTTCCTTATGTGTGTTTATTATTTTGTATCTTTATAAAATTTAAACATTTATAAAAACTATGTTTTATTCATTGTTATTATCAAAAATGATTAATTATATCAATTAAAGATTAAATATAATGTTTAATTTAATTTTAAAGAATCTTAAAATATTGTCTTGTTTATGTCATACCTTGAATATTATCTTGTTATGTTCAATGAAATTGAATGTAGAAAACATATGTAGGATTGTTTAGTAAGCCTCTAAGTATGAATAATATTTTTTACGTTTGATATTCATTCATTCACTCACTTATTTTTATAATCTACATGTGTTTTTAATCTTATAATTGCATGATTGTATAGTATAAAGATATAATAATTAAAATACATAAAAAGATTACCTACACTACATTGAATTGATTATTTCAATTCTTTATGTTTCATGCACTTATTCATTAGAGAAATGTGATTTTAAAATTAAAATATTATTGTTTGCAAAACAAGTGAATTCAAAGTCTGTGGTCACACACCTAAAAAGTAAATAATAAATGACAAGAAAAACTCCACCAAACACTACTCACCCTGCTGATATGTCTTAATGAGTATTGTGAGGTTGAGTAACTTGGAGAGGATTGTAAAGTGTCTTGTAGCAAAAAAAATATTCACCTCTTCTCTTTGTACACAGAATCACAAAATAAAATAAAAAGTAAAAAAAAAGTGATCCACCAAGCACTACTTGGCTGCCTAATAAGTCTTAATGAGCATTGTGTGTGAAGTACCTTGGTAGTTGTGATTTATATGTATGTGCATTGAAATATTATGGAAGTCATTTTATTTGTGTATTTTATTGATGTGCTATTCCATTATATATTATCATGTGTTTTGATTAAATCACTTATATACTATGTCATAACACCATTTTGTACACATCATTAACATTTATAAAACTTCTACTCATGAGAATTGGATCATAATCTATATCTACATAATTCTCTACAAACTCAAGTAAATGCACTAGATGACTAAGCATGACCACTACAATGTTCATATTTACTTGAAATGCAAATTAGTATACATTGTTGTCCATATCTCTTTTTGATATATTGAAATCATGCTTGCAAAGTTTAAATGTAATCATATCTCTTGAATTTTTATTGAAAGCATCTTCATATCATGTTAAAACTCTTTATCCTTTGTATGAACTTATTTCTAAAATGATGTTTATTTTTAAGTGTGCTAATTATTTTCACAACATGTGGTATCTTAAAAGAAAATGTTTACTTTAAAGTTTTCGTTGTAACTACTATGTGCACTCTTTCATGACTACTTTTTCAACAAGTGGTATCTTAAAATAAGAAAACTTACTTTATCATTTTCGCTTGGTTACTTACTAATTTATGCTCCATCATACTTATATTTTTCTCAATAAGTCGTATTTTTACAAGCTTTTCATAGTATCCTATTTTTCTTCTCTATATAGAACAAAAAAATGTTTATTGCATGCACTCTCCTCTACCCTATTTTACACTTTAAATGGGAATAAAATCTTGCATAAATCTAATAATTTAGGGGGAGTACCTTAATTTTTTTTCATAGAAAGCATCTATGTAGGGGGGAGTATTCATAGAAGGTGCAAATATTATCCAATTGCTCGATCATGATTATTCTTCATATATGTTATCCAGAATCAACATTAAAAAGTCTACACTCATCCCTACTCACTTTTACTAATAAAAAAAGGGGGGAAATGAATTGAGAAATCTAGTGGAATTAATATTTAGGGGGAGTAAAATATATAGGGAACACTTATGTAGGGGGAGCCTTCATATCGGAAGAGTGTGAATTTGTGTTTTAAATGTTATAAACTAGTTATTTATGCATATATTTAATCACACATATCTATAAACACAAATGTTCTTAAATTCATTAATTTCTCATACAAGTATTGTTATTATCAAAAGGTGGAGATTGTTGGAGCTTGTTTTCCGCATCTCTTTGTTTGAGAATAACAAATAACGTGATATATTTGATCTAGTCTTTGTGTGTTTATAGTGTGCAAGTAATATAAGTACAAGCATAGATTGAATGAGGAGACAAGACCTCAGTCGTGGGCATGATCTAAAGCTGTGTATATTTAAAAAACAACAAAAAGACTATTATTATTAGTTGAACTTCAAATGGTCATACCTTTCAATCTAGTAAGAGTTATAGAACAGTCTATACCATTCTAGAATGTGGGTGAAGTCATATACAATCTGCAAAAGGTTAGAACGATAAAAGTAAAGAGGAGATAATGCTAGTGATAGCCACTATTGCTAGTCGATGGAAAAAATGATGACAGACATATGATAGTCACGTATAGTATGTTCCAGCCACGACGCACATGATTTTGCTATTGTCGGGCAATAGTCATTATCAACTCACAATAGCTCCTTGACCCAACCACGATTATTTTTAACCTCCATGACCATCGTAGCATGAGAAATGTGGTAGCTTGAGGAGATATGGTATGTGATAGGTACCTATCGCCCGGCGATAGCGATGTTTCTATAAAAGGCTGAAATTCCATGCATTCAACACAATTTCTAGAGCCTTCATTTCTGCATCTTCTCAAATCCTTCATCTCCAAAAATGAGATAACTCCCTTGTGAAAACACGAAGATTGAAAGAGGATTTTGAATAAGAATGGCTATAATGCATATTATACACAAAGGTCGAATGCATCAAGAACGCCAACCTCTACATCACTTTCGTCTTCACCTTCAAAAATCATAGGGAAGTTTTCTTTTACAGTTTTCATTATCTTGTAATCATTTTTATTTTATCCTTTTGTAATATGAGTGGATAAATTGTTCAAGGAGAACGTCGGATTCCGAGGAAGGATTTCGTAGGAAATTTGTCTTATTTGTGGCAACGAGGGCCTTGTATAGCTTAGGTGGAAATTCACCGCCTTGTACGCAACAATTATGAAAGTGAGAGTTAGATCAGAAATACTCTAGAGGGGGGTGAATAGAGTATTCTTGAATATTTCTTAACTGTTATTACAGCTTTTGCTGTAAATTAATAAGTGCAGAAATTAATAAACTAGCAAACAATAAACCTAAATCACAAGCACAACAAGAACAAAAGAAAAAGGGGGCAACCAGACGACACAAGAATTTTATAGTGGTTCCTCAACCTGGGTACATCCACTCTTCTACCACCTTTGGTAGGAATCCACTCAGGTTTTTGATCAGGTGCCTGACACCAATGAGCTTTTGATCAGGTGCTCAAAAACCAACCCAAGTCTTTTGATCAGGAGACTTGCAACCAAGGAATCACTTTTGAAGGGATATGACAACCCTTTATAGAGGTGGGGGTGAGAGATGATTTTGCCTTCTCTTTCTCAATATACAACTGAGAAGACTGTGGATTGATTATAGCTTAAGGCTCCCCCTGAGATGTAGAATGGATAAGGGAAAACTAAGAGCCAAGCTTCAGGGTGATAGGTCTTCAAACTAAATCCTTGACCAGCAATAGTATTCAGGATCTTCTTTGACAGATTGAACTGAAGTTGTTCTTATAAAGTGTCCTGGAGTTCTTGAAGAAGGAAGACTCTTGATATAGGTATTGTTGTTTTTATTTTTCAAGTGCTGATGAGCTTCTGGTCAAGAACTTCTGTGTATCAGAGAATGCTTCTACTTTGACAGAGCAGATTATTCAAGATTGAATGTTTTTTTGTAATCTCCATGTAATTCTTAGTAAGTTGTGCTCTGTATGAAGCTTTTTTTTAATTGTACTTGATTCTCTTCTGTAAGTCTGTATGTCCCTTTGTGTGCATTGTTCTCTTCTTCTCTGTCTTTTGAAAATTTGAATGCATCTACAATTAATGTTGACAGCCTTGAGAATAATTGGCATTGATTTATTTCCCCAACTGTCCCATGGAAAAATGGCAAGCAATAATCCTGGAGAAGACCATAATTAATGCTCCTTCTAACGGATACATTTAGAGAATGTTAGAGCATTAATTACTCAGGAACTATCGCATTAGAATGGGGATAGAAGGCCGGAAATAACTAAGTCTGGAATTGTCGAACAGATAGCAGAATTCGTCGAACTGAGTTCACAATTCGTCGAGCTGAGATGTTGTATTCGTCGACCAGACGGCTTCTATTCGTCGAGCTGAGTTCCATGATCGTCGAGCTGGAAACTGAACTGATGTCTCTTTTGATCTTTGCCTATTCGTCGAGCTGGTAAATATGTTCGTCGACTGGAGTTCAGCAATTAATCTGTAGTTGTCAAATGTTCTGTGTCGACACAATTTCTCCTATGTGTCGACACAAGTATTCTATGTGGTGTCGACATAGCCTTTCCACAATGTCGACTGCTGATCTTGATGTCGACATAAGTTCTTCTAGTGTCGACTCAGTTGGTGTCGACATATACTCTGAGTGTCGACATAAGTCTTCTGGTTCCAGAATTCGTCGGGCAGAGAATTGAGTTTGTCGACCTGAGACTAGAGAACAGTCTGGACTTAGAATTCTGAAGGTGGAATCCAAGGATCGTCGATCTGAGACTGAAGTTTGCCGAGCTCAGCTCAGAGAATATTTCTCTAAGATCGTCGAGCTGAGGACGACTATCGTCTACCTGAGTTCGACGAACGTCGAACTCATTTTACTTTGTCTCTTGAGAAATCTCTGAATCTTTAGGGAAAACTCTATGTCTTGAGTCTCTGGCAGTCTGATGATGGCTTGTCCATGTGATGTTGTTACTAAGGACTTGGCCTAGACTCTAGGACACAACCTTGACCCTGGCTATACATGTTGGGTCACATCATCCTAAGTTAGTGAACCTAGCCCAAATCAAACTAGGGATCCAATAATCTCCCCCTATTTGGATGAGGTCACTAATAGACTCAAAACAAAAACTTAAAGTAAACAAAGCAGGAAAAAGATATATCTGGCAGAGAAAATTGACACATGCAGTAGATATATTTACATAAAAGCTTTGTTCAGACAAAATGAAATAGTTTAAGATAGAAAGACAGAAATAAAATTGTTCATATTTTACTTCTTCTGCTTCTTCTCCTGATGTTTTTGTAGGATCTTGTGGCGCCCTTAGAGGGGGGGTGAATAAGGGATCTTTAAACTTTTATAAACTTTTTATAAAATATGAAATTAGATACAACGTTTGAGACAGATCAATGAAATGAAAATCAAGATTTTATTTCTCCAAAATATATATGTAAAAATGATTCCAATAAAGCTTGAAATCAAGGCTTACAATGATAATAGTTTTTAGCTTTTTCACCAATCCTTCTCCCAAGAACCGGTAGGCTATAGTCAATATCTCCCTAGATATGGCTACTAGCCTCCCCCTAAATCAAACATATGATCTAGACGCTGCACAAAACGCGCGGCGATTTACTCCTAAGCCACACAAGGACCTAGACACCACACACAAGGTAGTGATTTGCCCCTAAGACACACACGGACTTAGACACCACACACAAGGTGGTGATTTTCCCTTCCCAATTACAAAGATAAAGAGTGAAAATGAAAGTACAATAGTAAAACTTAAAAACTCCCTCAAAATCACGAGCTCTGAAGATGATGGTGGACCAACGAGAAGATCTCCAATCTTGAACGCACGGTCGTATCTCCTTCGCTCTTGAGATTTCAACGGACCAAGGGAGTTCGTCTAGAAACGGAGATGAAGGCTCTGAAAATTCTCCGGGAAAACAAAGTTCTGCACGATCGAACTCTTCCCTGAAATTTTTGGCCATATATATCACTTCATGCTATCACCGGCGGTAGCGTTAATGCCCCGCGATAGTGATAACTCTCCGTTGCTTTACACGTGGCACACGTCGCGCTGATTTTCAGATCTGAGCGGAGAACGTGACGATCGTGGGATATCGCTCAGCGACATCGGTATCGCCCCGCGATATCGCTGAACCGTGACTTCGTGCGCGACAACGTGCGGATTAAGGCTGACGTCAGCAGGAACTGATTACGCTATCGCCCGCGGTAGCGTTATCGCCAGTGATAGCGCGTTTTTCCTTTTCATCAATGTCATGCTCAGCCATTCCTTTGTACATAAAACATATATTATCCCTGCACATTTAAAACACATACCAAGATCAAATACATCCGAGATTTGTTATTCTCAAACTAAGAAGCACGGAACGCATGCTCCAACAATCTCCCCCTTTTGATAATAACAAATCCACTAAGAAAGAAATTGCGTGGGATCAGGAGAATGTGAAATAATTCAGATAATCATTATAAATCAAAGTGCATAAATAGTGATAATAAACTCCCCATATAATAAAGACCATTTAGACTATTTTCTCCCCCTATATTTGCCCCCTATTTAACAGATAATTACTCCCCCTAAATGTACTAATCAATTGATTTCGTACTTAATCACGCCCTTTTGTTATTAGCAAAAGACGGTGGAAAACAATTGTAGCAAGGTGGAAATGCGGAAGCTGAAAGAGTATAAGTTATTTAGCATGAGGAGTAGGATATGGACATTAAAAACCATGGAATAGTATTAGCGTAAGATTTGGAATTTTATCAAAAAATGTATGTTATGGAAAAATTAATTTAAGAGTTGAATTTAAACATTGAAACTTGTCAGGCCAAGATATCGAAAACAGGAAAATCGATGAAATGGAAGAGAAGAACTATGACCGGTCCAATTCTCATGAGAAGAAATTTTATAAATGATAATGATGTGTACAGGTGAAGAGTGATATAGTATACATATTCCTTAAGAAATAATGTTACATGAAGGTTTGCAATATATAGATACAAGAAGCTAACATCTTTGCATAGATTACCTCATGTCATAAAGTTTTTTTTAAAAAAAAAATGGCCAAGTTTGTTTCCACAAGACACTTTACAATCCTTGTCAAGGTGCTCAACCTCACAATGCTCATTAAGACTTATCAGGAGGGTGAGTAGAGCTTGATTGGAGTATCCTAGTCATGTGTAATTGTTTTTTTTAATTGTTTTGCATTCATGTTTTTTTGTTGTAGAAACTTTGACTTAGGACTCTGAATTCACTTGTATTGCAAACCCAACAATTGGTTTTTTTCAGAATGGCCATCAGTTTGGAAAATCAATTTGAATGAGGTATAAATGAAAATGTTAGCAATGTATTCGAATCTTTGAAACAAACCAATAGCATGAAAGAAGAAACTTAAGTATTTGTAATTATCAGCTCGTGTCAGTGTGAGCACATTATCAAGCATAAAATGTTACTCATACTTAGAGGCATGCGGAAACAAGTCTATTCAAGTTCCAGTCATCAACGATATAGGTAGATATCAAGAGCACGACAAGTTAAAAACAATGTTCAAAGAACTCATAAACTAATAATCACACAGGTACTAGGTATCGTATTCTGATAAGCATCCAAGACTTTACTGTAACACTAGAAACATGTTGTAAAAAAAAATTTCAGAATATTTGGAAATTGTGGCTGAAAAAGCACTATCGCCCGCGGTAGCGATACCGCGCGGCGATAGCGTTTTTTTGATATTAAAGGCAAAAAACCGAAGGGGGCTGACACATTTCCTGCTTTGACCGACCCTGGGCTGTTTGGCATCGTCTTCTTCAGCGGAAACTCTCAAGAACTCCAAAAGGTAAGGTTAGATCCCTCTTTATGGTTGTGTTTTACTTCAAAAAAAAATATAGATCTGCACTCTAGAGGATGAAAGGAGATAGATCTAGAAAAAAAATTTTATTTTGGTCATACATTTTGTTAAGAAAAAGTTTTTGAAGAGAAAAGGTCATTTTGATGCAAAAGCCTTACAAAAAAGGAGTTATAGGTGGTAGATCTGTGAGATGGATTGAATTTTAGTAGCTTTTCTGAATTTACTAGAGGAAATCTACACGAAATTTCAAAATAGGAGAAGTTTTTACACTATCGCCGGCGATAGTACTGTCGCCGGCGACAGAAAAAAACGGTGTAAATTAATTTTTTTTTTTGATTTAACACGATGTTGTCATAATATTTTCAGGAAATGGCATCATCATTCCGTCAAGAAAAAGTACCAGCCGTAACCCACATGCATCATATAAAACATATCCGGGGATTGAGAATGCGTCAGTTGGTATTGCTAAACTTTTGGATGAATCATTGCCACCACATATCTATGAACTACTTGTGGAGTCAGGTATAATGTCTCTCATTGTACCGAACACTTTTAGCTCCATCTTTGTACTGGATTTTTATAATAATTTGGAAGACCCTAAATATACGGGGTTGAATGGAGGAGTAAGGTCTCGAATCCAAGGAGTTGAAATAGACATTACTCATGTTGATTTAAGACGAGAATATAATCTTGCCACTTGTGAGGAACATTTTATTGATATAGTGGAGAATTATCGAAAGGATCGTGATTGGAGGATATTGAATCAAGTCCTTCATGGAAAGAAAAATAGGAGTTTGATTCAAGACGTCTCATCACTCTCTCGCGATGCATTTGTGATTCAAGATATATTAAGAAACACGGTTATGTTGAAGTCCGGTGACACAAGGAAGATCACGGCTCAATTGAGCTTAGTGACGTACTATGTATTAGAGAGAGTCAAGTTTGATGTGGCGGATTTTGTGTTATCCATCATACGATATACGTATAAAATGAAGCATCCCCTTAGGTGGAAACTGAATACACTTTCTTTAGGAAGTGTTATTCAAAGGATCGTATATCAGAAATATGATTGGATAGATCAAGAGTTCTACATTGATGATTGTATCCCGGCGATACATACCGTAGAACCAGCTAGAGGTCCATCTACTAGGGCTGCCTCGTCATCAAGACAACCACTCCAAAGAGGAGGTTGTTTGCGTGAATCTATTGAGGATCTAAGAGAGACTGTGGAGGAGTTGAAAGAGGAACAAAGGCGTAGCCATTCCGGTTTTCGAAAATTCATGACGTTTCTGGTAAAGGGGCTGAAACTAAAGCCAACTTCGGGAGAAGAGCGAGAATGGGGGAGTCCTATCGAGGATCCTCCACGACATTCGATAAGGCGGACGCGAAGGCCTAGAGAACCAACTCTGACTTCCAGTGAAGATGTGAATGTGTCTACTGAAGAGAACATGGATGAATGACTTTTTATTGTCAGTGATGTAATCTTTTGATGTTTACTAAATCTAGGATATCGCCGACGACAGTACTGTCGCCTGGCGATAGTGAAAACTCTATTAAGTTGTGGTTCTGTTGTTTGTATTGTCTTTTTCAGTGTTATCATATGTGCTATCCAGTTTTATGTTATGTTTTGTGTTATGTTTATGTGCTGTCCAGTTCTTAATTTTGATTTATAATTCTAAGATTCCAAGTTCTAATCTTAACCTTGAAAAGCGTGAATCATTAAGTGGTTTTGTGAAAATATCTGCTATTTGAGAATCTGTTCCAATAAAATTTATTTTAATATGTCCTTTCTTTATGTGATCCCTAATAAAATGATGACGAACATCGATTTGTTTGGATCTAGAATGTAATACGGGATTGTTCGTTAAATCGATAGCACTTTTGCTATCACATTTTAATTCAACATTATTTTGGTGTATGCCAAAATCTTCTAGTGTTTGTGTCATCCAAAGTGCTTGAGCACAACAACTACCAAGTGCAAAATATTCGGCCTCAGTAGTGGAGAGGGCAACAGAGTTCTGTTTCCTACTCGACCAAGAAATAAGTGTTGGGTCGATAAAGTGACAAGTGCCACTTGTGCTCTTTCGATCTAATGAATCCCTGCATAATCAGAATCAGAATATCCATGTAAAATAAAAGAGTCATTATGAGGATACCATAAGCCTAGTTTAGATGTTCCTATAAGATATCTAAAAATACGTTTCACCGCTTTTAAATGTGATTCTTTTGGATTAGCTTGAAACCTAGCACATAACAAACGGCGAACATAATATCGGGTCTAAAAGAAGTTAAATATAATAAAGACCCAATCATACTTCTATAAAGGGTTTGGTCAATTGAAATACCACTTTCATCTTTTCCCAATTTCAATGAAGCACTCATAGGAGTATTTGCATGTTTAAGGTTGTCAAATCCAAATCTTTTTAACATATCATGAATATACTTGGATTGATAAATAAAAATACCATCATGTTTTTGCATAATTTGAAAACCTAAAAAATATGAAAGTTCTCCTACCATGCTCATTTCAAATTCATTTTTCATAATTTGAACTACTTCATTGCATAACTCTTCATTAGTGGCTCCAAAAATAATATCATCAACATAAATTTGCAAAATAACTAAATCATGATCAATTTGCTTAATGAAGAGTGTAGAATCGGCACTTCCCATTTTATAATCATGCTTTAGAAAGTATTGAGTTAAACGATCATACCAAGCATGAGGCACTTGTTTTAACCCATAAAGTGCTTTATCTAATTTATAAACATAATTTGGATATTTTTCATTAATAAAACCAGGGGTTGTTCTACATAAACCACTTCTTTTATATACCCGTTTAAAAATGCAGTTTTGACATCCATTTGATATAATTTAAATCTTTTAAAGCAAGCAAATGCAAGAAATATCCTAACTGCTTCTAATCTAGCAACGGGAGCAAAAGTTTCATCATAGTCTACCCCTTCAATTTATGCATAACCTTTTGCAACTAATCTGGCTTTATTTCTAATAATTCTAGAATCACTATCCAATTTATTTTTAAAAATCCACATTACTCCAACTACAGGATGATTTTTGGGTCGTTCTACAAGATTCCAAACCTTATTACGTTCAAATTGATTAAGTTCTTCATTCATTGCTAAAAACCAAAATTCATCATTTAAAGCGGTGGAAACATCTTTTGCTTCTATTTCAGAGACAAAGCAAAGGTTTGAAAACAAAACATGTAAAGAAGAACGAGTACTGACCCCTTTTTGTGGATCTCCAATAATAAGCTCCTTCAGATGATCCTTTGAAAATATCAATTCTCTTGGAGGGACATGTTTTTCTCTTTCTTCTTCTTCTTTTCCTTCTTCATTCCTTTTATGTTCTTCATCATCGTTTTCCATCAAAGGAAGGGGTTTATCTTCTTTTCCTGTAGTTTTCTTATCTACACATGGAACAAACTCATCAAACATAACATGAATAGATTCTTCAACTATTTTCATTCGTTTATTAAAAATTCTATAAGCTTTACTAGTTGAAGAATACCCAATAAAAACTCCTTCATCACATTTTCATCAAATTTTCCTAAGGAATCTTTAGAATTTAAAATAAAACATTTACACCCAAAAAACTTTGAAATAAGAAACATTTGGTTTTTTATTAAAAATTAATTCATAAGGAGTTACTTTTAAAATAGGGCGAAGCATTACTCTATTAATTACATAACATGCAGTACTCACCACTTCAGCCCAAAAAGATTTTGGTAAAGAAAATTCAGATAACATCGTACGGGCTAGCTCTTGAAGAGTCCTATTTTTCCTCTCCACTACACCATTTTGCTGTGGTGTGCGTGGAGCGGAAAATTCATGTTTAATTCTTAACTCCGTACAAAAAGAAATAAACTTTTCATTTTCAAATTCCCCTCCATGATCCGAACGTATTTGTTTAATTTTTAACTCAAATTCATTTTGAATACGCAAACATAATTTAGAAAATTCTGAAAATGCATCGGATTTGGAGGTTGGAAACAAAGTCCAACAAAAACGTGAATAATCATCAATCAATACAAATGTATATTTTCTACCTCCTAAGCTAGAAGTATTAATTGGCCCAAATAAATCCATATGAATTAATTAGAGTGGTGTAGTTGTAGAAATAATATTTTTACTTTTGAAAGATGATTTTGAAAATTTTCCTTTTTGACAAGGCTCACATAATGAAGATAAATTCCCATTTAGCAATGGTAAACCTTTGATTAATTTATCTTTTGAAAGTTTCTTAATTAACTTTGCACTCGTATGTCCAAGTCGCCTATGTCATAATTTTAACTCATCATTTTTTGATAAAAAACATTTTAAAGTAGAATTTGAAAAATCATAAAATTTAATCATATATACGTTATGACATCTAGGTGCGGTAAAAATAATTTCATTTGTTTTGTAATCAATAATTTTGCATAAATTTGTAGAAGATTCAAACAAAACATTTAAACTCTTATCATATAATTGGCTAATAGAAATCAAATTATGTTTTAAACCTTCTACGAACAAAACATTTGAAATTGAAAAACTTTCGTTACCCACAACACCGATGCCGATGATTTTTCCTTTTCCATTATCTCCAAATGTAACAACTCCTCCTTTCTTCATCTCCATGCTAAGAAACTTCTCTTTATTGCCCGTCATGTGCTTTGAACAACCTGAGTCCAAGTACCACACATCTTCTTTGTCCTTAGCCTGCCAACACACCTAGAAAGAGGATGTGAGTAAAGATCTGGCTACCCAAGTGGTTCCACCCATAGTATAGGTAGAAGCCTTAGGCATCCAGATTTGCTTGATTTTACTTTTTCCTTTCTTCCAGCACGAGTCCGTGGTGTGACCAAATCTATTGCATTTGGCACATGTAACGTAACGAGAAGAGTATAACTTCTCTGCACTTTTACTGTAAGAAAAGGTAGTATCAGTTAATTTATTATTATCATAATTTTTAAAACTCGACTTTCTGGATTTCTCGCTATCGCCGGCGGTAGTGCCTGTCGCCGGACGATAGTTTCCAGTCGTGTATCCGAGTCCAAATCTTCCAGATCCGTGACATTGGTAACCTAAGATCATATCCAGTGATCTTTGGCCCAATCCAAACTTTTTCATGGCTAGTGTTAAGTCATGAATCTGGTTTCTCATTTCATTATTCTCGGATACTAGATTTACACATCTACGTTCAAAAGCTTTCTTTCCTTCATAGACTTTGGAAATAGAAGATTTCAGATCTCTCTCTAAAATCTCATTCTTTTTAGTGAGAATTTTTATTTTTGAATGAGATTTGGAAAGAGATTCTTCAAGCTCTTTTATTCTTCCCATAAAATGATCACACTCTTGGCAAGAGACTTTTTCTTTTCCAATAGTCTTATTTTCATTTAACAATTTTTTGTTTTCTTTAATTAAAACTTTATTTTCAGTTTTAAGAAGATCATTATCTTTTAAACTTTTTTCAAGATATTTGCAAGTCTTTAAAAATTCAGAAAACAATTCATCATAAGTTGGAGGAGTTACCTCAGTGTCGCTTTGGACACTGCACTCGTCATCAGATATGACGCTTTTTCCCATTAGGCACATATTGGCCTCCTCCTCCTCGCTTGAGCTTGAACTGCTTGCACCCTCAGAAGTAGTATCATCCCATGTTTCAGCTTTCAGGACCTTCTTCTTCCCTTTGTGCTTCTTTTCTTTAAGTTCTTTCAAGTACTTTGGACACTTGCTTCGAATGTGTCCTAACTTCCTGCAATGATAGAACTCCGGTGGGGGTCTCTCTTCCTCCTCATCGTCGTCATCCTTTTGTTTTTTCTTTCTAAACTTCTCCTTCTTAAAATATTTTTTAAAAGTATTTCTTCTCTCCGGATTTCTCATAAATTTTTTAAATTTTCTAACAAAGAGACTCTCCTCATCTTCTTCTTCCTCCTCAGAATTACTACATTCTTCTTTCTTAGATCTTAGAGCCAACCCCTTCTTCTTAGGCTCCATGTACTCTTGTTGTTGAATTTTCAATTCAACTTCATGAGTTTTCAAGTTCCCAATCAGGCTTTCAATATTAAGAGATTTAAGATCATGAGATTCAGAAATAGCCGTCACTTTGGGATTAAACTTAGGGGGGAGAGATCTAAGAAGTTTTCTCACCAAATCACCATTTGAAAAATTTTTACCAAGCACTTTTGAGTCATTCACTATCTTGGTGAATCTGGTGTACATTGAGTCTGCGTCCTCATCCACTTCCATCCTAAACTTTTCAAATTCCGATTCCAGTTGAAACAGCTTCGAGTCCTTCACCTGCGAGGTACCTTCATGAGTTACTACAAGTAAATTCCAAATCTCATAAGCATTATTACAAGCACAAGTTATATTAAATTCAGTCCTATCTAATGCACAAAATAATGCATTCATGGCTTTTGCATTATTTTTGCACCTTAGTTTATCCTGATCATCCCATTTATCTTTTGGTTTTTCCATTACTACATCGCCTACTGTATAAGTGGGATGAGCATAATTAGTCTCTACCATATTCCAAACTTCAATATCAAGAGAAATAAGAAAACACTTCATCCTAGTTTTCCAGTAATTATAGTCAGATCTAGTGAATAATGGAGGTCTACTAATTCCTTGCCCCTCAGAGAAAGCATGGTCATGCTGCGCCATAATTCCTGGTGGTGAAACCGTATTAGGAATAACCAGCTCTGATACCACTTGTAGGATCTTGTGGCGCCCTTAGAGGGGGGGTGAATAAGGGCTCTTTAAACTTTTATAAACTTTTTATAAAATATGAAATTAGATACAACGTTTGAGACAGATCAATGAAATGAAAATCAAGATTTTATTTCTCCAAAATATATATGTAAAAATGATTCCCAATAAAGCTTGAAATCAAGGCTTACAACGATAATAGTTTTTAGCTTTTTCACCGATCCTTCTCCCAAGAACCGGTAGGCTATAGTCAATATCTCCCTAGATATGGCTACTAGCCTCCCCCTAAATCAAACCTATGATCTAGACGCTGCACAAAACGCGCGGTGATTTACTCTTAAGACACACAAGGACCTAGACACCACACACAAGGTAGTGATTTGCCCCTATGCCACACACGGACTTAGACATCATACACAAGGTGGTAATTTTCCCTTCCCAATTACAAAAATAAAGAGTGAAAATGAAAGTACAATAGTAAAACTTAAAAACTCCCTCAAAATCACGAGCTCTGAAGATGATGGTGGACCAACGAGAAGATCTCCAATCTTGAACGCACGGTCGTATCTCCTTCACTCTTGAGATTTCAACGGACCAAGGGAGTTCGTCTGGAAACGGAGATGAAGGCTCTGAAAATTCTCCGGGAAAACAAAGTTCTGCACGATCCAACTCTTCCCTGAAATTTTTGGCCGTATATATCACTTCATGCTATCGCAGGCAGTAGTGTTAACGCCCCGCGATAGTGATAACTCTCCGTTGCTTGACACGTGGCACACGTCGCGCTGATTTTCAGATCTGAGCGGAGAACGTGACGATCGTGGGATATCGCTCAGCGACATCGGTATCGCCCCGCGATATCACTGAACCGTGACTTCATGCGCGACAACGTGCGGATTAAGGCTGACGTCAGCAGGAACTGATTATGCTATCGCCCGCGGTAGCGTTATCGCCAGTGATAGCGCATTTTTCCTTTTCATCAATGTCATGCTCAGCCATTCCTTTGTACATACAACATCTGTTATCCCTGCACATTTAAAACACATACCAAGATCAAATACATCCGGGATTTGTTATTCTCAAACTAAGAAGCGCGGAACGCATGCTCCAACAGTTTTGCATCCTTGCCCTTGTCTCCTGGCTTGGTAAAGACTATTTCCCTGTTTGGATTTAAAGCTTGTTCCATAGTCATTGTCATGTCAGCAGCCCCTATAATCTTCAGAGATGTAGCTCTAGGGACCACTGCTTCAGGATGTAATTTCATATAATCATCAACATTAAAAAATTTGTTAGACTTTTCAAACCTTTTTAGTTCTTCTCTCCTGTACTTTGACATTGTAGTGTATTCAGAAGTATCCTTCCCTTTAGCCTTTGCCTTGTTGATCATAGAGAGGCCTACTAGTTCCTAGAACCTGGCCATTTTAGCTGTGTTGGTTGTTTATGGATTTTCATACGGAACAGGAGGAGAGAATGGTCTTTTAGGACTTTCAGCTTGTTGATGTTGTTGCTTGCTTATGTTATTGTTGCTGTTGATGTTGTTATTGTTGCTGCTGTTGTTTCCCTGAGGGTTGTTTCCTGTGCTGGCTGCTTTCATGATGGGGTCTCCCATGATGTCTTTGATATGTTTGAATGGGAGCAGACCTTTGAGAACTAGATCCAGAAGCACCAGCTGTAAGAGGAGGAGGAGGTGGTGGATCTTTCCTATACCTTTGAACTAGTGGAGGAGAGTATCTTCTACTCTTCTTCCTTTCCTTTTGTTGATTCTTAGATAGCCACATCCATACTGGCATCCCTTTGTATGGAGTTATCTTTTGAAGAATGTAGTAAGGGGTGTCATTGTTTGGATTAGGCTTAGGAGCAGGAGCAGGAGGAGCTTTTCTTTTCTTTGAAACATGCTTCTTCTTCTTTGTATCCTCCTTATCTAAATCCTCATTCTCATCTTCATCATCATCATTATCAGAACCCTGAGGGTTATCATATAGATCATCCAGATCTTTCAAAGCTTTAGCAGAAATAGCAGGTTTTTCTGGAGCAGGAGCAGGAGTTGGAGTAGAAGCTACACAAAAATCAGAACTAACTTAGGCATAGCTTTCAACTGCTGTCTTATTTTCATCTACAATATCAGCCAAGATCAGTTCATCTAGATCTAGCATGGTAGAGTCATCCATTACAAAAGTTGGTGCTGAAGATATTATTGAAGAAGAGGGAATAGCTACTACTTCTGGAGGTGGAGTGATTACTGGCTGTGTAATAGCAAAACTGTCCCTAAGTTGCTTAGCAACTTCTGAAGAAATGGGGGAAGTGTATGGTATAATAGCCAAGGATGGCTTAGTGATCTCAGCTGGAAGGTAATGCATATGTACAGTATCAAAAATACTCAACAAATGTTCTAAATCAACTGTGGGATTAAGAATAAAATCACCAACAGTATTAGGTTCTTAAGAGTCTGATTCATCAAAATCCATATCAGTTTCAATCAAATCTTTATCTATGTATTTTATACACTCTACTGCTGTTGCTGAAGTTGGAGCATCTGCTGCTGGAGCTGTAGCTGCTACCTCTTGAGCTATAGCTGCTGCTTCATCATCAGGCATCTCCCCTGCCTGGTTTCAGTGGTAACTGAGGCCAGGCCCCTGGCTAAGGATGGGGTAGCAGAAAGAGCAGAGATTTTGTTAGAGAGAGAGGAGATGGTGGTAGCAAGAGTTTTAATGGCCTCTGCTATAAGGTACTTGAGGAGGGGAGTGAGTATGGAAATGATGGAATATATGGTGGAGGGGTCCAGTGATGGAGTTGCAGATTGTGTTGCATAAGGTGTAGAAGTGGGAACTATGGGGGGGATAGAAAGTGGAGCATCAGATATATGAACATCTGGAGGGATGGTAGATGGTGATGGGGATGGATGGGTGGCATCTTGCATGATGGTGTCTATTGGTAGATGGTAAGATGGTATTGAAGAGAGATGTGGGGGAAGAGGAGATTGTGGTGGTGTAGAAATGTAGGTGTCATGGGGGGAATCAGGAGGTGTTGGTGGTTGATTGTCTTGAAGAAGGGAAGATGGAATGTCAGTGAGGTCAATTGGTGGAGATGGAGGTGGAGTAAGAACATGAGTATGTTATTGTTGTTATGGTGTTGAAGAAATAATGGGAGAGAAAGGAATTTTTGTGGCTGGAAGGGGGGCTGGAAGAGATGGTAGTGTTGGATGAATCCTTTCAGCGGGTGGGAGAGTGGCTTTAACAGCCCTGGTGCCTTCAGAAGCTGGGGTGGAAGAGGTAGAAGCCTTAGTGGGCTTGGTTATTGTCCTCTCCCACCTGCCAAATAAGGCACAGGTGAGCCTTTTACCGGCATTGATGAATATGGTCTGGGAGACTAGTGATTAAGCAGCCTTTTCCTTGAGGAAGATCCCTAGGATCCTTCCAAAACACACTTCTTTCTTATTATTTTTCTTCCTTATCAGATCAAAGAGGATATGAGCCCGGTCCACTTACTTCTTATTTATTACTGCACACATGACCAAGAACTGATGCCTTGTGATGTAGTCATGGGTAGTATGCTTGCCAAGCAAGACCTTCCCAATAATGTCTGCCAGAAACTTGTATGCTGCAGATAGATCCTTTTTCAATAATTTATTTGGGTTGTCACCAGCATAACCCATCAGCTTTAGCATCATATCAAACTCTTCAGAATCAATTTCTAATTCCTCTTCGCCATTTGTCAAACCAAATATTTCAGTTAAAACCGTGGGAGTTAAGGAGACAGTGTTACCCGCGATTGATCCTGTCATAGTATTGTCTTCAGAAGTGGATGAAGTATAGACCCATTCTCTGATTTCTGTTCCTGCCAGATTTATCCTTGTAGTAATCAAGTTCTTCAGATTTTGTTCTTCCAGAAGTTCCAGAATATATAGAAAGATTGGATCCGAGTGCTGGAATGATTCGAAGTCAACATCAAATCCAGTGTCAAACTTCATAGCGGCTAGAGCTCCTGCTGGAATCGCCATGGAATCACCTGCAAAAGAGAGAAATGGCGATCAAGTGCAAAGGAACAGAAAGCACGGGACGGAGGTCGGAGAAAACCTAAATATAGGGTTTTCAAGAATATGAATCGACAGACTCTGTTCCACGAAAATAAAAATAATTCTTTGAACTAAGGTCGACGAAATAATTTGGACTGAAATAATTCGTTGATCTTATCCAGAAGAATTGAAGACAGTTCGGCGAACTCCGTTCGACGAATTTCTTCTGAAGTAAGTTCGTCGAACCTGTTCGACGAAAATTGTTTCACTCACAGAGAGTTCGTCGATCTCCGTTCGATGAATATCTCTCAAACTTTCCCCAGTTCGGCGAACTCCGTTCGACGAACTTTGGAAAATTCGTCGACTACAGACAGAAATTAAATAAAGTCTTCTCCATTGATCATTCCAAGTTGATTCACAAAGAACATATAATTTCTCTCATCCAAAGGTTTGGTGAATATATCAGCCCTTTGTAAATCAGTGTAGATATAGACAAGCTTGATTTTATTTTTGTCTACACACTCTCTAATGAAATGATGTCTTATATCAATATGTTTTGTCCTACTATGGTGAACTGGATTCTGGGCTATGGCTATAGCACTTGTATTATCACAGAGTCGGGTTGAATTATTTAAGTTGAACTCATAATCTAGTAGCTGATTTTGTATCCAAAGCATCTGTGAACAACAGCTGCCTGCTGCAATATATTCTGCTTCAGCAGTTGAGGTTGACACTGATGTTTGCTTTTTACAAAACCAAGATACTAATCTCATACACAGGAACTGGTAAGTCCCTGAAGTACTTTTTCTATCTACCCTGCATCCAGCAGAATCAGCATCAGAGTATCCAGTTAACTCAAATTCTGATTTAGCAGGATACCATAGGCCTAGATTAGGATAACTCTTTATATATCTCAAAATCCTTTTTAGTAAAATTAGATGAGATTCTTTAGGGTTCACCTGGAACCTAGCATAAAGACATGTGGCAAACATAATATCTGTCCTACTTGCTGTGAGGTATAATAGGGACCCAACAATGCCCCTATAAAGTTTCTGATCAACAGGTTTCCCTGGTACATCAGAGTTCACAACAGCATTGGTAGCCATGGGAGTTTTCTTTGCTGAGGCATCAGCCATCCCAAACTTCTTTAGAAGTTCTTTAGCATATTTTGCTTGTGTAACAGCCCAAAGTTCTGAAACAGGAAAATTTGGGTGACACGGCCTGGGACACGGGCGTGTCAGGTGACACGGCCTGCGACACGGGCGTGTCGCAGGGCGTGTCGAGGTTGTGTCGACGATTGGGCTTTGTCTCGACGATTTTTTCTCTCGACGATTCGTCGAGAGGAGGCACACGGCCCAGGACACGGGCGTGTCCAAGGCCGTGTCGCATTCTCGACGATTTTTACTCGACGATCGTCGAGTGTCGAGAAGTGCGTGTCGAGTGTTGAACACGGCCTGTGACACGGGCGTGTCACAGGGCGTGTCAAATCAGGCGACGAACTCAGCCCGCCGAAAGAGTTCGACAGGGCGTGTCTTTGTGCCGTGTCTGGGCACACGGCCTGGGACACGGGCGTGTCACAGGCCGTGTGAAGTCTCGGGATGATTTGGGATTTTTTTTCCCCAGGTACATGGCCACAGACACGGGCGTGTCTGAAGGCGTGTTGGTGACACGGCCCATGACACGGGCGTGTCCTGTGGGCGTGTCACTGGTTTGGATAAGTCGGTTGACCACCGCTTGAGGCACACGGCCAGGCACACGGCCGTGTTCGAGGCCGTGTCTGGTCAAAATTTGTGTTTTTGGCAGAATCGTGGCCGCCCATTCCTTCAGTCTGGATCCAAGGGCTGAAGCCTCTTCTCCTTTTTCCTTAAGGGCCGAAATCAGAGAAGTGTTGCTCACTTGAATTTGGCCTTCATCTTTCTTCAAGAGAGAGAAAGAGAGAGAGAAAGGAGGAGGAAGAGGAAAGGGGGCTGCTGGTGGTCGTGCTGCGGTTTACCGGCGAGAGATCCGAAGCCAGCGTTGCGGAGGAAGCGCTCTTGCAAGTCTTGCAAGCAAGCTTTCAATCCATGGCACCGAAGCGATCGTCAAGGGTAACGACTTTTCTTCCTAGCCATGTGAAGGCTTCCTTTTGGCATATCTTGTGTGATTTCCCCCACCAAGAGGTGGCTGATTTTGGGAATCTATGGGTGGATGCTTGAGATCCCCTTTGTATTGCATATAGATCCGGAAATGGAGTACGGAATAGGCATGCTGTGTGAAGCCCATCTGGACAGGTTGGTCTGGATTGGTGATGTTGCATACGAACCGGAGAAGACTCCGTGATAAACGTGTAGTGTTAAGGAGTCTACGGGTTATACCTGCAAAAAGGAGTAGCAGGAAGTACTGGGGTGGTAGCCCAGGAAAATAGCCTTGTGATGATTTTGGGTCCAACCTGTGGATGAGGCACAGGAAGTACTGGTGGGACCAGGAAAGGCCCTTTTTGTGATGCTTGATGTCATAGGGTGTCCACCTGTGGAGGGAGTCACAGGAAGTACTGGTGTGCCCAGGAAAGACCCCTGACATTTGTAATTTGCGGTGTCCACCTGTGACGGGAATTACAGGAAGTACTGGTGCACCCAGGAAAGACCCGCTGTTGCTGTGAGGAAATGGGTATAGTGAATTACCCAGGCTTGAATGCCAGGAACAGGATTGGTGAGACCGACCCGCGCCTTTGATGTAGCCATGAGTACGCTGTACTCGGAGAAGGCAAGGCGATTTGAGCAACGGGGGGTGGAGGATCCGACCTGCGCTATGTCCGTCTGACGTGAGACCAAAAGTGCGGTCTGTTGGAGCGCATAGCAAGAGTCTTCGGCCTGCGCGCCATGACACAATGGGGGGCTACGGGCCATCCCGGTGTCCGAGGACTAACTCCGGCTGCACGCCATGGATTAAATGCTCAAGAGAGTTACCGTTGGGTGATAACCCTGATACGGTGGTGGGCAAGAGGTTGCCAGAACACCAAGAATGTGCCCTGAGTGCACGGACCGTTGAGCCGGGTGGCGGACGGTTGTGATGGCTTGTGTGCGTGAAAGCACGTTTTGATGATATAGCTTGCCATACTTGTGCTATGATATGCCTGCAGGGAAAAATACCGCTGCCCCGAGAGAAGGGGTAGGGTCGTTATAATTTGGTCAGCTGAACGCTGACCGTTGCTTTTGTTTGCCACCGGTGGGTGGCTTGTCTCTTGCACAGGTACTGGAGAGCCGAGCGGGATGCATAGAGGTTGATGCTCCTGCTGGTGTTGCTGCTGCTGCTAGCTGCTAGCCCTCGAAGGCGATTGTGTTCTTTTGCATGTTTTCTTTTATTGTGGCCGGCCTGCGCGCCAATATGTTTTAGGCCACTATTTGAAAGCCCTGTAAGGCCATAAGGCCAACGCTTTTGACATGTTGTAAGACATTCCTATATGTATATAAAATGCGGAGTTTTATGTTTGGACATTCATGAGGAGTTCAAGTAGTTTAGGCTTCCGCTAGAATGCTTGTGATAGGTGCGATGCGCTACTCTGGTATCATTCTGTACCTTCACCGACTGTTTTGTGGTATATCCTATGGGGCCCCGGCCGGACCTTCTAGAATATATCATATGAACGGATGGGGTTGTTACATTTTTGGTATCGGTTGTCTTGGTCTTTCCCTCTCGAAGTCGTGGCCGACTTCTTTTGTGGGGTGGCGAGCACGTGTTTGTGCACACCAAAGTCTACGATTGAACTCCTGAATGTCCATGATAGGAATGCATTTTGTATGTTTGAGGAACCTGCGTGTTCCTATTTTGTGTTGTTTGCTTGGGTACGACCGCTAATGTGTGTGTCTTGTCCACCTTTAGGTGACACGAAGTGGAGCTGGGCCGTCTGAGCCCCAGCGTTCTGATGAAAGTACGGCACCAGCTGCGGTGCCTACACCTCCACCGTCTGCAGATCATGTCCGTTTAGTTGCGGAGGCCTTGTATACCATGATCCAAGGTCAGCCACTGAGGCAGGAACAAGCGGCTGTGAGGACAGAACAGGTGGTGGCAAGGCCTGAACCTGTCGTGGAAGTGGTTCCTCGAGCGGCTGAGAAGCAGCTAACACGGTTTATGAGTTTCCATCCGCCTACGTTTTCGGGAGAGGGAACCCTGACGCAGGCTGAGGACTGGTTGTCGCGCGTCAAGCGAGTGATGATGGCGATAGGAACGGCGGAGCACCAGAAGGTTACCTTAGCCACCTTCTTGCTTGAAGGAGAAGCGCGTTTATGGTGGGATGAGATGGAGTTGCATCATTTGGCGGGTCGTCCGTTAACCCAAGTGTCGATGGAAGAATTCTCCCGGCTCTTCCTGGCGAAGCACCTTCCTGTGGCTCAACGGATAGCCATGGAAAATGAATTCCAACGGTTGACTCAAGGTGATGGCAGTGTTGACGCGTACCTGCATGAGTTTACTCGCTTGGGGCGGTATGCGGGTTCGATTTTTGCTGATGAGCAGAGGAAAACTAATCGGTTCTATGAAGGATTGAGGGACGAGCTGAGGTTCCTTGTGTCCAGTTCTGTGAACCAAGGTTTCCAAGCGTTGGTTGACACTGCGACCGCGTTGGAAAAAGACATGAAGAGGGTGCAAGGGAAGAGAGCGTTGGTGATGTCGCAACCAGAGTGGAAGACGCCCCGATCGGGAAAATCGTTTTATAGGAAGAGATGGGGCAAGAAGTCCAAGACTAGTGGACAAGCTCCTTCCTCAGTTGCAACGGGAGCAACATCAGGGGCAACCTCGAAGCCAGAAACTCGTACCTGCTTCAATTGTGGTCGGATGGGGCATATTGCGCGAGATTGCCGGATGCCGCCAAAGAGTGAAAAGAAGGCGGGAGCATCTTATGCAGAGAAAGGAAAAGCGGTGGTGGATTCTTCTGCCTCGCAGGCGCAACCCCGGGTCTACAATCTTGGCCTGCAGGAGGCCATCAAGCAGAGTGACGTGGTCACAGGTATGAGTTAGTTTTGCCTATGTGATTGTTTGTATGCTTAGCTTAGTACCCCTATGTTTGTGGTTTGTGTGTGTGACATGTTTGTCATAGGCTTTGTGATGATTCGGGACACGCTGGCGCGAGCACTGTTTGATACAGGGGCATCGCATTCTTTTCTGTCTCGTGAGTTTCTTACGCGTCTTGGGATACCCAGTCGTGCAAAGACAGATAACGTCAGAGTGGTGTTGCCGAATGGTTGTTGGATGCTTGTGGATCAAGCTTGCGATGTGGCGGTTCAGTTAGGAAGTCGGGATTTTTGTTTAACCGCATTTGTTTTGCCAATTTCGGAATTTGATGTGATTTTTGGGATGGATTGGCTGGCGGAGCAGCATGCTATGATTGATTGCCAGTCCAAAGAAATCACGTTGGGCCAGAATACCGAACAGGAGACCAAGTTCGCAGGTATGCGAGGAGTAGGCGGGACATTGATGTCTGCACTCCAGGTAGTCAAAGCTGTTCGGAAGGGTGCGGAGTGTTACTTTGCACTAATTCAGGCTGTTGAGCCTAAGGCCACGTTGTGCGAGGTTCCGATTGTGGCAAAATTTACAGATGTGTTTCCCGCAGATCTCCCTGGGCTACCACCCCAGCGGGAGATTGACTTCACAATTGAGTTGGTGCCAGGTGCGAAACCCGTGTCCCGCTCGCCATATCGCGTTGCGCCTAAAGAGATGGCTGAGTTGAAGGTTCAACTACAAGAAATGCTAGAGCAAGGTTATATCCGCCCAAGTATGTCACCTTGGAGCGCGCCTGTGCTTTTTGTAAAGAAGAAAGATGGTGGGTTACGGTTGTGTA
The DNA here is from genome assembly GCA_039583875.1 of Platanthera guangdongensis. Classification (NCBI taxonomy): domain Eukaryota; kingdom Viridiplantae; phylum Streptophyta; class Magnoliopsida; order Asparagales; family Orchidaceae; genus Platanthera; species Platanthera guangdongensis. Next base: position 165,640,534 of record CM077151.1, on the reverse strand, counting down.
TTGATTACCGTGAATTGAATAAGCTGACCGAGAAGAATAAGTATCTGATACCTCTGATTGATGAATTATTTGATCAGCTAGTTGGCTCGACCGTCTATTCGAAGTTGGACCTGAAGTCTGGTTATTACCAGTTACGAATTCGGGAAGGTGACATTCCCAAAACCGCATTTGGAACGCGTTATGGGCACTATGAGTTCACAGTTATGCCCTTTGGATTGTGTAATGCGCCTTCGGTGTTTATGGATTTGATGCACCGTATTTTTCGTGAGTACCTGGATCTGTTTGTGATAGTGTTCATTGATGATATCCTGGTGTACTCGACGTCCAAAGCTGAGCATGAGATTCATTTGCGGTTGGTGTTGAACACGTTGAGGCAAAATCAGCTATATGCCAAGTTCTCGAAGTGCGAGTTTTGGCTATCGTCAGTGGCATTTTTGGGCCATGTGGTGAGTGGAGAGGGCATTGCAGTGGATCCAACGAAGATAAGAGCCATACAAGAATGGCCAATATTGTCTTCCGTGGCCGAGGTCAGGAGTTTCCTTGGACTTGCGGGCTACTATCGAAGATTTGTGGAAAACTTCTCGCGGATCGCTTTGCCGCTAACCACACTGACGCGAAAAGATCAGAAGTTCGTTTGGACGCCAGAGTGCGCCCGAGCTTTTGAAGAGCTGAAGGTTCGGTTGACCACGGCGCCGGTGTTGTCTTCGCCATGTGGAACCGATGGATTTGTGATTTATAGTGATGCCTCAGGAAGCGGTTTAGGCTGTGTTCTTCTGCAGAGCGGAAAGGTGATTGCTTATGGCTCACGCCAGCTGAAGGTGCACGAGCGAAACTATCCCGTCCATGATTTGGAACTAGCAGCGGTGATTTTTGCACTTAAGCTGTGGCGACACTACCTTTATGGCGTAAAGGTAGAGATCTATACTGATCATAAGAGCCTAAAGTATCTTTTAGAGCAGAAAGAGTTGAACATGCGACAACGAAGATGGTTGGAGTTCCTTGGGGACTACACTTTCGAGATTCATTATACACCCGGGAAGGGGAATGTTGTCGCGGATGCCTTGAGTCGGCGAGTTCCGGCTAGAGCAAATTGGTTACAAAGGCATGATGAACGTCTTATCCAGGAGTTGGAAGCATTGGAGATCTATTGTGTTGACAAGAATTCCACTACCAGTGCATGTTTGAACTGGACCGAGGTGCAATGTGACCTTGCGGACCGAGTTCGACGGGCAACGGAGTTGGATGAAGATCTCTTGCGCTATGTGAATGAAGGGCCAGAAGGCAAATTCACCTGGAATGACGGTCTTTTGCGAAAAGAGGACCGGTTGTGCGTCCCAAATGTGGGGAAACTGAGGGAAGAACTGATGTATGAAGCACATTATACGAAGTATTCCATTCACCCCGGGAGCACAAAGATGTTCAACGATATGAAGAAGCTTTTCTGGTGGCCAGGGCTTAAGAAAGATGTTGCCCTATATGTCGCCAAATGTCAAACATGTGCGATGGTGAAGGCGGAATGCCAAAAGCCGGGTGGTTATTTGAAGTCACTGCCGATCCCAGTGTGGAAATTTGATGATATTTCCATGGATTTTGTGCATGGATTGCCAAGATCGCAGCGAGGAAACGATTCCATTTGGGTGATAGTTGACCGGCTAACAAAAGTAGCACATTTTCTCCCGAACAGGCGGGATGATTCGGTTGAAAGTTTGGCAAAATTATATGTTGATCAGATTGTGCGGCTTCACGGTGTTCCTCGAAGCATCGTAAGTGATCGAGATGGGCGATTCACGTCAAATGATTGGAGGCTAGTTCACCGACTGTTGGGCACGAAGTTGACTTTCAGTACGGCCTTTCATCCCCAAACGGATGGCCAAACTGAACGTACCAACAGAACAATGGAGGACATGCTCCGAATGTGCGCCCTTGACTTCGGAAAGAGATGGGAAGATCATCTCTATATGGTCTAGTTTGCATACAATAACAGCTACCAGGCAAGCATTGGGATGGCACCATATGAAGCCCTATATGGAAGGAAATGTCGTACTCCCTTGGCTTGGGTAGAAGCGGGTGAAGCCCGGGTTGTTAAACCAAATGAGGTGGATGAAGCAAACTCAACCATTCGGACTATTCGAGAGAGATTACTTATTGCTCAAGATCGACAAGCGAAGTACTACAACGCCAAGCACCGGAATGTCGAATTTGCGGTTGGCGATTGGGTCTACTTGAAGATCAAGCCATTCAAAGGTGTCTCCAGGATTCGACGATTGACAAAGTTGAGTCCAAGATATTTGGGTCCTTTTGAAGTGCTTGAGCGAGTTGGCGAAGCAGCTTATCGGCTAGCTCTGTCGGCGGACTTGGGTGGATTACATGATGTCTTTCACATCTCGGTACTTCGGAAGGCCGTGAAAGATCCAGCTCAAGTGATCGCAGATGATCGTGTGCCGGTAGAGTATGGGCTAACGACGAGAGTTAGACCCATTCGGATCGAAGATCGAGCCGAGAAACAGTTGCGGAACAAGACGGTCGGTATGGTGAAAGTCCGATGGGACAACTGCGGCCGTGAAGAGCTGACATGGGAACGCGAGCAGACCATGCGAGAAGAGTTCCCTGAGTTGTTTCTGTAATTTGGAGCGAGAATATTGTAACATAAACGTTTATATATATAGATATATGTTGTTACATTTTCTTGCTAGTTTCTGTTACTTTCCTGTCTTTAAATTTCGAGGACGAAATTTCTTGTAGGAGGGGAGGATTGTAACAGCCCAAAGTTCTGAAACAGGAAAATTTGGGTGACACGGCCTGGGACACGGGCGTGTCCCAGGGCGTGTCAGGTGACACGGCCTGCGACACGGGCGTGTCGCAGGGCGTGTCGAGGTTGTGTCGACGATTGGGCTTTGTCTCGATGATTTTTGCTCTCGACGATTCGTCGAGAGGAGGCACACGGCCGAGGACACGGGCGTGTCCAAGGCCGTGTCGCATTCTCGAAGATTTTTACTCGACGATCGTCGAGTGTCGAGAAGTGCGTGTCGAGTGTTGAACACGGCCTGTGACACGGGCGTGTCACAGGGCGTGTCAAATCAGGCGACGAACTCAGCCCACCGAAAGAGTTCGACAGGGCGTGTCTTTGTGCCGTGTCTGGGCACACGGCCTGGGACACGGGCGTGTCATAGGCCGTGTGAAGTCTCGGGATGATTTGGGATTTTTTTCCCCAGGTACACGGCCACAGACACGGGCGTGTCTGAAGGCGTGTTGGTGACACGGCCCATGACACGGGCGTGTCTCGTGGGCGTGTCACTGGTTTGGATAAGTCGGTTGACCACCGCTTGAGGCACACAGCCAGGCACACGGCCGTGTTCGAGGCCGTGTCTGGTCAAAATTTGTGTTTTTGGCAGAATCGTGGCCGCCCATTCCTTCAGTCTGGATCCAAGGGCTGAAGCCTCTTCTCCTTTTTCCTTAAGGGCCGAAATCAGAGAAGTGTTGCTCACTTGAATTTGGCCTTCATCTTTCTTCAAGAGAGAGAAAGAGAGAGAGAAAGGAGGAGGAAGAGGAAAGGGGGCTGCTGGTGGTGGTGCTGCGGTTTACCGGCGAGAGATCCGAAGCCAGCGTTGCGGAGGAAGCGCTCTTGCAAGTCTTGCAAGCAAGCTTTCAAGCCATGGCACCGAAGCGATCGTCAAGGGTAACGACTTTTTTCCTAGCCATGTGAAGGCTTCCTTTTGGCATATCTTGTGTGATTTCCCCCACCAAGAGGTGGCTGATTTTGGGAATCTATGGGTGGTGGGCAAGAGGTTGCCAGAACACCAAGAATGTGCCCTGAGTGCACGGACCGTTGAGCCGGGTGGCGGACGGTTGTGATGGCTTGTGTGCGTGAAAGCACGTTTTGATGATATAGCTTGCCATACTTGTGCTATGATATGCCTGCAGGGAAAAATACCGTTGCCCCGAGAGAAGGGGTAGGGTCGTTATAATTTGGTCAGCTGAACGCTGACCGTTGCTTTTGTTTGCCACCGGTGGGTGGCTTGTCCCTTGCACAGGTACTGGAGAGCCGAGCGGGATGCATAGAGGTTGATGCTCCTGCTGGTGTTGCTGCTGCTGCTAGCTGCTAGCCCTCGAAGGCGATTGTGTTCTTTTGCATGTTTTCTTTTATTGTGGCCGGCCTGCGCGCCAATATGTTTTAGGCCACTGTTTGAAAGCCCTGTAAGGCCATAAGGCCAACGCTTTTGACATGTTGTAAGACATTCCTATATGTATATAAAATGCGGAGTTTTATGTTTGGACATTCATGAGGAGTTCAAGTAGTTTAGGCTTCCGCTAGAATGCTTGTGATAGGTGCGATGCGCTACTCTGGTATCATTCTGTACCTTCACCGACTGTTTTGTGGTATATCCTGTGGGGCCCCGGCCGGACCTTCTAGAATATATCATATGAACGGATGGGGTTGTGACAGCTTGAGAGATGAAGATGTCATCAGGGAGCTGCTTCACTTGGAGACCAAGGAAGTAGGAAAGGTCACCTATGCTACTCATTTCAAATTTGGAATGCATGAGGTCAGAGAACCTCTTGCATAATTTGGAATCTGTAGAGCCAAATATAATATCATCCACATAAATTTGTACTAATAAGATTTGGTCCTTATGATGTCTAGTGAAAAGAGTTTTATCGACAGTTCCTCTTGTAAATTTATGCTCTAATAGAAAACTAGTCAAGGTCTCATACCAAGCTCTTGGAGCTTGCTTTAGACCATAAAGAGCCTTATGCAATTTAAAAACATTAGAGGGATAAGTTGGAGAAACAAAACCTGGAGGTTGTTCTACATAAACCTCTTCTTGTAGCACTCCATTTAGAAAAGCACTCTTCACATCCATTTGGAAGACCTTGAACCTCTTGTATACTGCATAGGCAAGGAATATTCTTATGGCTTCCAACCTTGCAATAGGTGCAAAGGTTTGATCATAATCAATTCCTTCTTCTTGCCTATATCCTTGAGCAACAAGCCTAGCCTTGTTTCTCACAATGACCCCTTGGGCATCCAGCTTGTTTCTATAAACACATTTGGTTCCAATAACTGGGTAGTTTTGGGGTCTTGGAACCAAATCTCAAACTCTACATCTCTCAAATTGATTTAGTTCCTCCTACATTGCAAGGATCCAGTGGGGATCCTGCTTAGCATCATGAATGGATAGAGGTTCAACCTGAGAGAGAAAACAGGCATGCATCAAATCTTAGGTGAGTTGATGCCTTGTCTGTACACCTGCTGATATGTCTCCAATCACTTGAGATCTGGGATGATCCTTAAGTGTGACAAAATCAGTGGGTGGAGTTGGTTGTGCAACAACATTTGGAATTAATTCCTCCTGTGGAATTGTATTTGCTATTGGTAGAGATTCATTTTCTTCAACTTCTTCTTCTTCACTTTCTTCAATAGCTTATGGAGAGGGATGAGTTTGCACCTCTTGGGTGAGGTTTAGTCCATCCAAGGTCTCACACAAGTGGGGTACCTGCAAGTTGCTATTGGTAGAAAGTTCTTTCTCCTTGCAATACATGTTAGTCTCATCAAATGAAACATGAATAGACTCTTTAATTTTCAATGTTGATTTATTAAAAACCTTATAGGCCTTGCTTACTTGCGAGTATCCTAGAAAGACTCCCTCTTCAGCCTTAGCCTCAAACTTTCTAATGTAATTCTTGTTGTTATTGTGTATATAACAGGTACAACCAAATACTTTAAAATAGTTTATTTTAGATTTCTTCCCTTTGAGCAATTCATAGGGAGTCCTGTTCTTTAATTTGTGAATTAAGCTCCTGTTCAGGATATAATTTACTGTGCTGACAGCCTCTGCCCAAAAGGTTAGGGGCATGTAAGCATATGCAAGCAATGTACCTGTAGCTTCAATGAGTGTCCTATTTTTCCTTTCAGCTACCCCATTTTGTTGGGGAGTTCTAGGAGCTGAGAAGCAATGCCTGATACCTTCCTTCTCACAGAACTCATGCATAAGAAGAGACTCAAACTATATGTCATGATCACTTCTGATCAATGCAACATGAGTAGAGAACTCAATCTGTATGGTCCTGAGAAAATCTGTAAGAACCTTGAATGTATCTGACTTTGATCTCAGAAAGAATACCCAACTGAACCTGGAGAAGTCATCCACTATAACCAAAGTGTAGGATTTCCCTCCTAGGCTTTGTACAGCAATGGGTCCAAAGAGATCCAAATGCAGCAAGTATAAAATCCTAGGTGAATTACTCTTATTAACTGATTTAAAACTATTTTTAGTTTGCTTGCCAAATTGACAAGCCCTGCAGAGACCTTCCTTCTTGTAGGGACCAGAAGGTAGACCTCTAATAAGGTTGTGCTTAGATAGCCTAGCAATGTTTTTCAGATTTACATGACCTGGTCTTTTGTGTCATAAGTCATTCTGATTACTGTTAAGTTAAGTAAGCAGATATTAGTTTTGGCAGAAAGAAAATTTACTAAGTATATGTTGTCTTGTCTACTTCCAGTTAAAACTATTTGGTTGTTTTTATCAATAATAGAACAAGTGGATGGGTTAAAGTATATCTGATAACCATCATCACATAACTGACTTATGGAGATGAGGTTATGCTTGAGTCCACTTACATATGTCACCTTTTTGAATGTGACAGCTCCTATTCTTACTTCTCCAAATCCTTCCGACTAACCATATTTGGAGTCACCAAAGATAACCTTTGGCCCCAGCTTGGACTTGTAGTTGGTTAAGATGTCCTTGCTGCCAGTCATGTATTTGGAGCAGCCACTGTCCAGGTACTAAGTTTGATTTACCCCTGGACAACTCTTCACCTGCAATAGAAAACAGTTAATGGTTTTTGACCCAGGTTACCTTGGGTCCTTTGTATGGCTGATAAGAAAAACTAGAAATAAGAGAGAATTCAGGTTGGGACTTATATCCTAGGGGGTGATATCTCCTAGGTGGGATGATCCAGTCAGCTAGTGGATTAAATGGTTTCTTAGAAATATATGAGTTGCTGTTAGAATTATAGTTTTGATTAAGTCTTCCTGGGTTCGACGAATTGTTGTAAGTTCATCGACCAGAGTTCGATGAATTGGGTTGAGATCGTCGATCTCTGCCCAGAGAATGAACATGTTCATTCTCTGTGCCCCACGTTCATCGACCTCTGCTCGACGAACCATACAAAGTTCGTCGATCGCAGTTAGACGAATGATTATTATTGTAGTTTTCATTCAGAGATCATCGTTCTAAGTTCGACGATCTGTTCCTATATTGTCGATCTGTGTTCGACGATAACTGTTGAACATTGTTATTTTTATCATTCTTCTGATTTTTAATTTTGTCCTTAGCTTCAATTTTTTCTTGAATTTTATTAACCTTATTTACTTGTTCAGTGTTTTTCTTTCCTTTATTAGAGATGAAATTTACAGGTTTTGAAAGATGATTCCTTTGTATTAGGGTTGGTTCACTGGATGTGGCTCCTAATCATAATCTGCAGTTATTTGTTTTAGCACTAACTGTGCTGGTTATATCTAGCAATTTCAAACTTCTGCCATTTAATGATTCTTCTAATATCTTAGCTTTGCTAAGTTCTGATTTCAGAAAGATGATTTGTTCATTTGCAGATTTCAGTTCACTAGATAGAGTTGCATTTTCAGAGGTGATTTTATCTAGATCATTCAATTTATCTCTGAGAAGTTTGATTTCCTTCTCAGAGCTTATCAAATTTAAGCATAGGTTTTTAAATTCAAATTTAAATTCATCAGATTCAAAATCATAAGATGTTATTACATAATCTTCAGCTGACAGGTTTTCTTCATTATCAGATTCATCTGTATCTGATCTGCTACTGCTTGCACCATTTGCCATGAGGCAAACTACCTTTGCCTTGTCCTCCTCTTCTTCTTCACTGGAGCTAGAAGATGTGGATTCATCTTCTGTGTCACTCCATGTTTCAGCCACAAATCCTTTGTCCTTCTTTTTGTGCTTGCTGGAAGAGGGCTTGCTGTAATGCTTGCTTCTTGATTCCTTCTCTTTTCTTCTTTCCTTCTTTTGATTTTCAGGACATTCAGACATGAAATGTCCTGGTTTCCTGCACCCATAACACATTACCTCTTTAGTGGGGGTTTTGTCATACCTTGGCAGGCTGTCTTTTCTGGATGACTTCCTTCTGAAGTCTTTCCTTGCCAGTTTGAGGAATCTCTTGGCAAAGACACTCATTAGCTCTTCATTGACTATTATGGCTTCAGTTTCTTCAGTAACCTTGAATGCAATGGATTGTTCTTTCCTTGCTGGAGGAGTCCGGTGTTCCACTGTCTCTTTGGACTTGATTAGCTGCTCATATAACTTCAGTTTGCCTAATAGAGATTCAGTTGAAATCTCATTCAGGCATCTGGCCTCCTTGATGGGCCAGATCCTGGTGTCCCATGAGCTTGGGAAGCACATTAGGATCTTATCATTAACTTCAGTCAAGGTGATTTCTTTATCTAAGGTCCTTAGCTCACTGATGATGGAGCTAAGCCTGTTGTACATCACTTCAACTACTTCTGCCTCATCCTTCTTGAAGTTTTCATATTGTGTGATGAGGTGTGATCTCCTATCTTTCCTCTCATATGCTGAGCCAGCAACCATTTGATTGAGTGAATCCCAGATTACTTTTGCAGAGGTGCACTCAGCCACCTTCTGAAAGATGTCATCTGACATAGTCTGAGCCAATATGTTCATGTCTTTGGCATCAGCAATCTTTGCTTTCTTCTGAGCTTCAATCCACTCAGGTGGTGGGACTGCATTGTTGCTGGAAGATGTTGTAGATGTAGATACCTGTGGGGGACCTGTCAAAATAGAATTGTAGATGTCTTCATCAATGGAATTCATGTATAACCTAATTCTTGCCTTCCAGATGGCAAACCTATTAAGGTTGCAAACTAGAGGTCTAGTGCTTGCATAATCCTTGTTCTGTGTCATACTGTGTTTATAATTTAAATGATAATGAAGTGATGTGTGTAGATCTAACAAAGGATCTTTTGGTTCAAGATTTAACTTGTACAACCAAAGGAACCTGCTCTGATACTAATTGAAAGTGAGTGTTAGATCAGAAATACTCTAGAGGGGGTGAATAGAGTATTCTTAAATATTTATTAACTGCTATTACAGCTTTTGCTGTAAATTAATAAGTGCAGAAATTAATAAACTAGCAAACAATAAACTTAAATCACAAGCACAGCAAGAACAAAAGAAAAAGGGGGCAACCAGACGACACAAGAATTTTATAGTGGCTCCCCAACCTGGGTACATCCACTCTTCTACCACCCTTGGTAGGAATCCACTCAGGTTTTTGATCATGTGCCTGACACCAATGAGCTTTTGATCAGGTGCTCAAAAACCAACCCAAGTCTTTTGATCAGGAGACTAACAACCAAGGATTCACTTTTGAAGGGAGATGACAACCCTTTATAGAAGTGGGGGTGAGAGATGATTTTGTCTTCTCTTTCTCAATATAGAACTGAGAATACTATGGATTGATTATAGCTTAAGGCTCCCCATGAGATGTAGAATGGATCAGGGAAAACTAAGAGCCAAGCTTCAGGGTGATAGGTCTTCAAACTAAATCCTTGACCAGCAATAGTATTCAGGATCTTCTTTGACAGATTGAACTGAAGTTGTTCTTTTGAAGTGTCCTGGAGTTCTTGAAGAAGGAAGACTCTTGATATATGTATTCTTGTTCTTCTTCTTTAAGTGCTGATGAGCTTCTGGTCAAGAACTTCTGTGTATCAGAGAATGCTTCTACTTTGACAGAGCAGATTATTCAAGATTGAAAGTTTTTTGTAATCTCTATGTACTTCTTAGTAAGGTGTGCTCTGTGTGAAGCTTTTTTTTAATTGTACTTGATTCTCTTATGTAAGTCTGTATGTCCCTGTGTGTGCATTGTTCTCTTCTTCTCTGTCATTTGAAAATTTGAATGCATCTGTAATTAATGCTGACAGCCTTGAGAATAATCGGCATTGATTTATTTCCCCAACTGTCCCATGGAAAAACGGCAAGCAATAATCCTGGAGAATACCATAATTAATGCTCCTTCTAACGGATACATTCAGAGAATGTTAGAGCATTAATTACTCAGGAATTATTGCATTAGAGTGGGGACACAAGGCCGGAAATAACTAAGTCTGGAATCGTCGAACAGATAGCAGAATTCGTCGAACTGAGTTCACAGTTCATCGAGCTGAGATGTTGTATTCGTCGACCAGACGGCTTCTATTCATCGAGCTGAGTTCCATGATCGTTGAGCTGGAAACTGAACTGATGTCTCTTTTGATCTTTGCCTATTCGTCGAGCTGGTAAATATGTTCATCGACTGGAGTTCAGTAATTAATCTGGAGTTGTCAAATGTTCCGTGTCGACACAATTTCTCCTGTGTGTCGACACAAGTCTTCTGTGTGGTGTCGACATAGCCTTTCCACAATGTCGACTGATGATCTTGGTGTCGACACAAGTTCTTCTAATGTCGACTCAGTTGGTGTCGACATATACTCTGAGTGTCGACATAAGTCTTCTGGTTCCAGAATTCGTCGGGCAGAGAACTGAGTTCGTCGACCTGAGACTAGAGAACAGTCTGGACTTAGAATTCTGAAGGTGGAATCCAAGGATCGTCAATCTGAGACTGAAGTTCATCGAGCTCAGCTCAGAGAATATTTCTCTAAGATCGTCGAGCTGAGAACGACTATCGTCGACCTGAGTTCGACGAACGTCGAACTCATTTTACTTAGTCTCTTGAGAAATCTCTGAATCTTTAGGGAAAACTCTATGTCTTGAGTCTCTGGCAGTCTGATGATGTAAGACCCCCTTTTTTTTTCTTCGACTCTGGGGTCTTAGGCCCAGAACAGCCGTTTTGCGGTGACTCCTTCACGCCCTGAAGGGTCATCACCACAAAGCGCCGATTCTGCCGGCCGATTTCGATCACAGAAAAGTAGCACTATAATGTAAATGCAAATTGCAGTCCACAGAGAATCACATGTCATAATAAATATAACTCCACGAAGGGAGTGTCCACAGAATAAAACATCAGAGTAGCAAAAATACGGGCTTATGCCCGATACATCATATCCTCACTACAAAATCACTCATGCGGAAGCAAAAGCAGAAAAACTACTCAAGGTCGAGACTCACAGTCCCGGCTGTATGAACTCCGGAGCTAGACTGCCCCACCTCCAAACGCACCGGTCTCTGGGGCTGCTCCTCCATGCTGGTCTCCACGATCCCCTAAATGATGCGGTTCGAAAACCGTTAGTCTAAAAGACTAAGTCCTATCATCCCCCGCCCCTTCCCCCACGGCTCCTAGGCACCGAGCGGAGAGGAAGAAAGGGGAGGACATTGAAGGTGGAGAATATCAAGAACAGATGACAGCGGACCTATACTAGCAATTTTATAGCATGTAAAGACAATAAGCTGAAATATGAAAAGTAACCTTTACTTATGTGAAAACACATAAGCCAAGGGGTCTTCTGCAAGGCTCCCATCGTATAAAAATTCTCATACCAATTTATACGTTGGGGTGTCGGTTATCAAGCAGTAGTAACTATATATATCAAAAATTAACCTTAATTTATAAACTTGCCCACACAAGCTTATAGACCAAGGGGTCGTTTTGCAGGTCCTAAAGTATAAGCGTCCCATTCCACTTATACTTTAGGTGTCAGGGTTAAAAGAATCGATTATGCTATGACATGCAAGTGGGTATGATGGATCATGCAAGTGCAACACACACACCCGACTCTGTGCACACAGACCTTTAGTTCCCCTTTTCTGGAGCCGTAACCTCCCAGGATACCTCCGTAGTGGCAGACGGAAGCGGTGGGTTGGGCCTCGCCCACCTCTAAACCAGTAAAGCACTACCGGTCAGACCTATCGTACGCCTCAACGCTTGGTGCAGGAAGCGGACTCCTGCGTACTCTTGCCGGCTGGCGCACCGGACTTTTGTTGGCGAAGTGCTAACCATACTTGCCAAGTCAACGTATTGGCGTCGGTGCATCGACCCTCCAATACCGAAGACCCACCACCTTAATTTCCTTTCCTTTTATGCACATGCAAATTAGCGTAATCAAGAACCGAGCCGAAGCTCCCCGGACCAACACATCTGTCTCAAACAATCGAGCTGAAGCTCCCCGGACCCAAAGTCCGCCTTTTAACCATCCGAGCCGAAGCTCCCAGCTAACACCCGGTGCCATCAGTGTTTGTGAAATGTTCAACCCTAATTACTAAGTTACTCTTTTCAGCTTGTTAAAACAGTTTACGTTAACCCAGGACTGCCCCCGGTATTCCCTGTGAAGGGCTCTCAAGGGGCACTAGGAACTGTGTTGGGATTACGCCCAGCATTCCCTTTCGCAAGGTACTTATTTTGTTATTGGTTGATTCCTTACCCATTACTTCTCATGTTCCGATATGCTAATCCTAGGGTGATTTGACTCCAACTCTCCTTGGGTAGGACGATCTTTCGTCGGACCCGAACGCCTCTAAACCCTAGACAAAATCACACCCTACTCACTCATCTTCCATAGATGCAATCCATTCTACTTATCCTTCCATCAAACCATCAAGACCCATCACACGTGCTCTAATTCATATCCACAATGATTTCCTGCAGTTTTGCTATATGCAGACCACTTAAGCTACATGACCCGTAAAAAGGAAGTACATGAAATACTCATCTAGTACCCCTATGATAATTATTAGAGGGCTGAAATGACATTTGAAGCATAAATCCAGAAATACATAATTTTCCTAATTTGTCTGATAATTAATTTATTTATTCTAGTATCCAAAAAGCCCAAGTTTTGAACATGAATTAGCAATTTCAAACAAGATAATGTTCCAATAAATTTATGGTAATTACAAAATGCATAATCAACTCTAAATCCTAAGTCTTCAATTTTTTTCAGCAAGGTTTAGGCCCTTAAATTTAATTTCAAAGATATCTCATAAAAAGTCATTTTAAAAGATTTTACAGCAATAATACCTCCAAAACTTCAGAGAAAATTCAGGGATGATTATGATGGCCTACAAATACCCTAGAAAAAGTTTCATAATTTATCATGTAAAAATAAGGCTATACTTGATTTTCTCATGAAATATCAGGTTTATGGGTTAATGGACAAAGTATACTAATTAACCATCAAAACTTTCCACAAAACTTTCCACATGATAATATTGAGCTAGAAACACTATGTATCAAGTTTCATAATTTTTCAATAAGTATTGGGCTCTTGCAAGAATTATTTATTATATAACCAAAGTAAAGCACTTGTGAAGTAGATGCCCTAACTAGATATCCAAAAATTCTATCAAAATTCATACATGATTAGTATAGTCTAAAACTACCTCTGCCAATGTTTCATGCTCTTTCAATGGGCAGTGAGACCACAATAGCCAAATTATTAATTAGGGCAATCCTATTGATTATTAATGAAGTGATACAAATATTGATCAAAACTCCCCAAGCAAATTACCAGAGGCTCAACATATCCTTATTCCCTCACTACCCAAATTTGGTTAAGTTTCAAGATGTTTAGCTAACCTAAACCTACACTACAAGTTTTAGGTCCTAAGCTAGGGTTAGGGTTTTGGGGACCCTACCCTTTTCAAAATTAGTTAATATTTTTAACAGAGGGTTTTATATATCCTAGGAACCTCCTTGCAAAATTTGATGTTCATCCAAGGTGTTTAGGTCTCATGCCCTTCACAAGGCAAAAAGGTCCCTCCTTAGGGTTTGGCCTAGGAACTTAGGGCAAATCAATTCCACACTACCCCACATTCCATGGGGAGGTGCTAAGTGCCATAACAAGTCAGTGGCCCAAATTTCAGCCTCTGTTGAGGTGATTTGGTCACTCAAAATCAGAAATGCACTTTTTGACCAAAATACCCTTATTAAGGTATAGTTAGGGTTGGGTCAATACCTATTCAAAACACATCCAAATTAGGTGAAACTTTATACAGATACCTAACATGAGCCCAGGGACCACTCACCAAAATTTGGAATGGTTTGGAGGTCATTTGGCTACTTAATTTAATTACCCTAGCTTTATTAAATAAAGTCAAAAACTTTAGGAAAATTGTGTCCACAAATTCTGAGCTTTGGGCAGGCCCTAGGTATAGCTAGGTTAGGCTCCCTGCCAAAATTTCAACTGATTTGGGCTAGGGATGAAGTGGGGGCACTCAGTTTAATGACTGCCTAGCCCTAAGGGTATGTCCCACCAAAATGGGTGCCCTGGTCAGACCAAGCACCCAAATTGGTCCAAACCAAATGTAACATAAACTAGACCCAAGGGGCTACAAATCCTATGTTGATCATTTCCTCATACAGAGCCTCTAACTATTTTTAAATATTTAAAACATTAAATGACATAAGTGTGACAGAATTCATATAAAACATATTTCTTATACTATAGTTTAATTCATCCTTCAGCACGAATCTTGGCGCAGGGATAGACGGCATCCCGTCATCTTCTCCGTTCAGCCAACGATCCTGATTGATCCCGTCTGGAGCAACTTCCAAACGCCTCCGCCGGCGATCCGGGCGCCTCCCCGGCCGGCCACCGCCACCACCACCTCCGTTGAGGTGGTGGCCGTCGCCAGGCAGCGCTTGGCCGCCGGAGGGCCGTTTTCCGGCGAACCCGACAAGTGGATTTTTTCGGAAAATCCATGAAAATGCAGGATTGGATCGGGCTCAATTGAGCCTGAATCTTAAGCCTAAGAAATCCTATGATCTACCCGAGAGTTAAGGAGAGGGGGAGGACCTTCTTGGCGGCCTGGATGCGGGAAGAGCGGCGGGATGCCATTGACGACGGCGGCGGCGCTCGGCTTCTGCAACAGTACAGTGGGATGGCTTGTCTCCTCCAGATAAACGCTCGAAAATATTCCCCTTGGCCCACTGATGGAGTTTAAATGGCAATTGGGGAAGGGGGGTGGCTGGTTCTTCAATGGCCATCAACACCATTAATGGTGTGGCTCTGGGTAGAGTGGAGGGGGGCTGAATCCACCCCTTGGTGGTCGGGAAACGGCTGGAATCAACTCCTCTTCCCTAGAGGAGTTGATTGCAGCCATGAATGGTGGTTGTTAGCCTCCCTTGGCCGGTTTTCCACTCTCCCCTTCCTCTTCCCCATCTTCTCTCTCCTCCATTAACATGGAGGGAGCTCCTTTCTCTCTCCTAGTCACCTCTGGTTGACTGGTCAACCTCACAAGCTAAATGCAGCCCACTTGGTTATGATGGTCATGGAAATGGGGTTAGCCTAAGGAGGAAGTGGCTTGGGCTTGGGTTAGCCCTTTTGGGCTAGGTTTGACTTGACCTAAATGAGGGTTGACCTGGGCCAATTTGACCATCTGGGTTGACCCCATTGGGTTTTTAGTGGCCCATTGGACTCCCTTAAGGTCTAGGATTACTTGAATAGGGTTGGTTGAGTATCTTGGTGGTCACATGTCCCTTGGCAAGGGCACTTTGACCATTTTAGGGCTAGAGTTGACTTGGGTCAACATGACCTATTGGGTTGACCCCTATGGGTCCTTGGTGACCCATTGGCTTCCCCTAAGGTCTAGGTAGGGTTATGTAGGGTTACCCTGCACTTTGGAGGTCACATACCCTTAGTAAGGGTACTTTGACCAGATTAGGAGCTTGAGTTGACCTGGGTCAACCTGGCCTCTAGGGCTGGCCCCAATGTGTCCTTAGTGACCCTTTGACCTCACTTTAGGGTTAGGAGGGCATAGGTGGGGTCCTCTAGGATAGGAGCAGGTCAATTGACCCTAAGTAGGCTAGTTTGACCCATTTAGGGCTAGGGTTGACCTTGGTCAACTGAGCCTCTTTGGTTGACCCTAATGGGTCCTTATGGATCTAATGGGCCTCCCAAGGTATTAGGGGGTATTGTGGTAGGGTCTTGAGGTCAAGGTGTAGCCCATGGTCTTCCTAAACCATTGCTCAGAGTTCTACTATTTGCAGACCATGATGATCTTCCACATTTTGTCCCCTCTCTCTTGGCCCATTTTGGCTTCCTAGGGTTTTGTCATGACCTAGTCATGGCCAAAACCACTCTTAGGGGTCTAGTTGGAAATGGGATGTTACAAATCCCAATAAACAAAACAAAGATTTCGTCCCCAAAATCAAGGTTGAGCCTACGGGACTTACTACCGAAGAAAAGAACCTTGTAACATCCCATCATGACGCCTTGTTTGCTAAATTAGGTTTTAAGGGAAACCTAGATCTATGACCATTTCGCCCAATTGGCAAACCAAGATCCCAATAAACAAGGATAAGCCCCCAATAAACAAAAGATAAGCCTCTATCTGCCTAGTGCAGCCCTTAGTAGTTTGAAGCAGGAAATAAGTTAAACATCTTAAGGGGTTTGTGAGGTATACCTGACTGAACAGCTCAGGGTATCTTTGTCCCATCAGGTCCTGCGGCTCCCAGGTATGCTCCTTCTGGCCATGGTTCCTCCACAGGACCTTGACTAGTGGGACCTTCTTGCGTCGCAAGACCCGTACTCCTCGGTCGTCGATCCTCACCGGCTCCAAACGAACCGACCGGTCTGAAGCTACCGGCCCTTCGGTGGTCAAAATCTGCTGCTCCGGGCATAACAGAGCCCTCCTCAGCGAAGAAATATGGAAGACGTCATGCAGCGCTTCCAGCTCTGGTGGTAACTCCAGCCGGTAGGCTAGGGGTCCTATCCGCTCCAGGATCCTGTAAGGGCCCATGTACCTAGGGCTGAGCTTCTTCCTCCGACCACGCACCTGCGAGACTCCATGCATGGGCCGGATCTTCAGAAACACCAGGTCTCCCACCTGGAACTCCACCTGCCGATGCCGGGCGTCATAGTACTTAGCCTGTCTGCTCTGCGCCTCTAGCATCCTGTCTCTGATCAGCCTCACCTGGGCCTCGGTGTCTTCAACAAACTCTAATCCCAACACCTTCGGATCTTCGTCCTGAACCCAAGAAAGCGGGGTCCGGCATCTCCTTCCGTACAAGGCTTCGTAAGGCGCCATCCTGATGCTGGACTGGTAGCTGTTGTTATAGGAGAACTCGACCAGGGGTAAGAGTTTCTCCCACGGTTCCCCGCGGTCCAAAATGCATAGCCTCAAAAGATTTTACAGCAATAATACCTCCAAAAATTCAGAGAAAATTCAGGGATGATTATGATGGCCTACAAATACCCTAGAAAAAGTTTCATAATTTATCATGTAAAAATAAGGCTATACTTGATTTTTCTCATGAAATATCAGGTTTATGGGTTAATGGACAAAGTATACTAATTAACCATCAAAAATTTCCACAAAAATTTCCACATGATAATATTGAGCTAGAAACATTATGTATCAAGTTTCATAATTTTTCAATAAGTATTGGGCTCTTGCAAGAATTATTTAGTATATAACCAAAGTAAAGCACTTGTGAAGTAGATGCCCTAACTAGATATCCAAAAATTCTATCAAAATTCATACATGATTAGTATAGTCTAAAACTACCTCTGCCAATGTTTCATGCCCTTTCAATGGGCAGTGAGACCACAATAGCCAAATTATTAATTAGGGCAATCCTATTGATTATTAATGAAGTGATACAAATATTGATCAAAACTCCCCAAGCAAATTACCAGAGGCTCAACATATCCTTATTCCCTCACTACCCAAATTTGGTTAAGTTTCAAGATGTTTAGCTAACCTAAACCTACACTATAAGTTTTAGGTCCTAAGCTAGGGTTAGGGTTTTGGGGACCCTACCCTTTTCAAAATTAGTTAATATTTTTAACAGAGGATTTTATATATCCTAGGAAACTCCTTGCGAAATTTTATGTTCATCCAAGGTGTTTAGGTCTCATGCCCTTCACAAGGCAAAAAGGTCCCTCCTTAGGGTTTGGCCTAGGAACTTAGGGCAAATCAATTCCACACTACCCCACATTCCATGGGGAGGTGCTAAGTGCCATAACAAGTCAGTGGCCCAAATTTTAGCCTCTGTTGAGGTGATTTGGTCACTCAAAATCAGAAATGCACTTTTTGACCAAAATACTCTTATTAAGGTATAGTTAGGGTTGGGTCAATACCTATTCAAAACACATCCAAATTAGGTGAAACTTTATACAGATACCTACATGAGCCCAGGGACCACTCACCAAAATTTGGAATGGTTTGGAGGTCATTTGGCTACTTAATTTAATTACCCTAGCTTTATTAAATAAAGTCAAAAACTTTAGGAAAATTGTGTCCACAAATTCTGAGCTTTGGGCAGGCCCTAGGTATAGCTATGTTAGGCTCCCTGCCAAAATTTCAACTGATTTGGGCTAGGGATGAAGTGGGGGCACTCAGTTTAATGACTGCCTAGCCGTAAGGGTATGTCCCACCAAAATGGGTGCCCTGGTCAGACCAAGCACCCAAATTGATCCAAACCAATTTTAAAATAAACTAGACCCAAGGGGCTACAAATCCTATGTTGATCATTTCCTCATACAGAGCCTCTAACTATTTTTAAATATTTAAAACATTAAATGACATAAGTGTGACAGAATTCATATAAAACATATTTCTTATACTATAGTTTAATTCATCCTTCAGCATGAATCTTGGCGCAGGGATAGACGACATCCCGTCATCTTCTCCGTTCAGCCAACGATCCCGATTGATCCCGCCTGGAGCAACTTCCAAACGCTACCGCCGGCGATCCGGCCGCCTCCCCGGCCGGCCACCGCCACCACCACCTCCGTTGAGGTGGTGGCCGTCGCCAGGCGGCGGCTTGGCCGCCGGAGGGCCGTTTTCCGGCGAACCCGACAAGTGGATTTTTTCGGAAAATCCATGAAAATGCAGGATTGGATCGGGCTCAATTGAGCCTGAATCTTAAGCCTAAGAAATCCTATGGTCTACCCGAGAGTTAAGGAGAGGGGGAGGACCTTCTTGGCGGCCTGGATGCGGGAAGAGCGGCGGGATGCCAATGACGACGGCGGCGGCGCTCGGCTTCTGCAACAGTACAGTGGGAGGGCTTGTCTCCTCCAGATAAACGCTCGAAAATATTCCCCTTGGCCCACTGATGGAGTTTAAATGGCAATTGGGGAAGGGGTGTGGCTGGTTCTTCAATGGCCATCAACACCATTAATGGTGTGGCTCGGGTAGAGTGGAGGGGGGGCTAAATCCACCCCTTGGTGGCCGGGAAACGGCTGGAATCAACTCCTCTTCCCTAGAGGAGTTGATTGCAGCCATGAATGGTGGCTGTTAGCCTCCCTTGGCCGGTTTTCCACTCTCCCCTTCCTCTTCCCCATCTTCTCTCTCCTCCATTAACATGGAGGGAGCTCCTTTCTCTCTCCTAGTCACCTCTGGTTGACTGGTCAACCTCACAAGCTAAATGCAGCCCACTTGGTTATGATGGTCATGGAAATGGGGTTAGCCTAAGGAGGAAGTGGCTTGGGCTTGGGTTAGCCCTTTTGGGCTAGGTTTGACTTGACCTAAATGAGGGTTGACCTGGGCCAATTTGACCATCTGGGTTGACCCCATTGGGTTTTTAGTGGCCCATTGGACTCCCTTAAGGTCTAGGATTACTTGAATAGGGTTGGTTGAGTATCTTAGTGGTCACATGTCCCTTGGCAAGGGCACTTTGACCATTTTAGGGCTAGAGTTGACTTGGGTCAACATGACCTATTGGGTTGACCCCTATGGGTCCTTGGTGACCCATTGGCTTCCCCTAAGGTCTAGGTAGGGTTATGTAGGGTTACCCTGCACTTTGGAGGTCACATACCCTTAGTAAGGGTACTTTGACCAGATTAGGAGCTTGAGTTGACCTGGGTCAACCTGGCCTCTAGGGCTGGCCCCAATGTGTCCTTAGTGACCCTTTGACCTCACTTTACGGTTAGGATGGCATAGGTGGGGTCCTCTAGGATAGGAGCAGGTCAATTGACCCTAAGTAGGCTAGTTTAACCCATTTAGGGCTAGGGTTGACCTTGGTCAACTGAGCCTCTTTGGTTGACCCTAATGGGTCCTTATGGATCTAATGGGCCTCCCAAGGTATTAGGGGGTGTTGTGGTAGGGTCTTGAGGTCAAGGTGTAGCCCATGGTCTTCCTAAACCATTGCTCAGAGTTCTACTATTTGCAGACCATGATGATCTTCCACATTTTGTCCCCTATCTCTTGGCCCATTTCTGGCTTCCTAGGGTTTTGTCATGACCTAGTCATGGCCAAAACCACTCTTATGAGTCTAGTTGGAAATGGGATGTTACAGATGATGGCTTGTCCATGTTATGTTGTTACTGAGGACTTGGACTAGACTCTAGGACACAACCTTGACCCTGGCTATACATGTTGGGTCACATCATCCTAAGTTAGTGAACCTGGCCCAAATCAAACTAGGGATCCAACAAATTAAATCGGGGTTATATCTATGGGAGACTATATTCCATGTATAGGTTAAGATAGGCTATATCCAGTCGGTGCTTGGGAGAAGGACTGGTAAAGCATAAAAAAGAATATTTTATATTCGCCTTGATTTCAAGCGTCATTAAAATCAAACATTTTGTGTTCAATTTCTATTAAAATAAAATCAAGTTTCTTTTTATTTTTGTCTCATTATCTTGATTTTATTTTCATGTTAAAAAATGTTTTGAAATATATTTTTCAAAAGCTTTAACGCAAAATATCTTGCAAGGTTTGTTTTGTTATATATAAATGCTTGAATTCAATATTCATAAATTAGCCCCCGACGGTAACACTTAACGTCGGTGGTAGTGAAGAAATATTGAATTTTATTAATTTCTAATACTAATCTTCAATAAAATATTTTCTGTGACACAAAATATACCCTTCTACTGTAAAATATTCCAATACTTCTCTAAGTAACTATGATATTTTTATTAACGATTTTAAATTCCATAAAGCACTTTTTCACCCCCCCCCCCCCCCCACCCTCTGTGTGTGTCGCAAGATCCCCGACTTTACTCATTCCTCCTCAGATGAATCCTCATCACTATCAGATTCCTCAACAACTCCCTTGCCTTTTTCTGAGCTTGTTTCTTCTTTCTTAGGTAAAGATTTTGCAGAACCTTCTTATACCTATCCATGGTCTTTAGATCTACTTTCATGTGGTGAATGTTAGACAAATGCTTCTTCTTAAAGTTGTCTGGATACTCTTTTAATAGGTATAAAGAAAGGATTCTTCATAGAATGGGAACATGTAGGCTTTCCTTTAATCTTAGGAAGATGACTTCTACCCAATTTATCCTCTTTATCAGAATGACTTTACTCATCAGATCAAACTTGTGTTTTGATATCCTGTCGTGTGATCCAACTTTGCACATGAGTGCCTTTCCAATAATATCTGTCAGAAACTTTCCTTATATATTGAAATTTTTTCCTATATAAAGATCAATATGGTTTTCCTACATGCTCATACCAGCCTAGGGCAGCTTTAGTGTCCTTCTTAGTAATGTCATGATATTCCTCTGATTGTGGAAGTCACAGGGCTCTGGCGAGATGCTTAGGGTTTATCTTAATATGAACTCCACCAATCTTGTTATTCATGGATTCTCTTGAAGAAGACATCTTAGAATTTGAGAAGAACTCCAATCTCTTTTTTTTCAAAATCACTACAGGCTCTGAAAGAACAAATTCTAGGTTGACGGCATCAAGCAAATTGATAACTGACATGATTTCTTCCGGAGCTTCCATAAATCCATTCCTTACTATCTTTATGCTTTCATGCAAGTGATCTTGTTTGGGGTCCATCTCTGTGTGAGCTTTGAAGATTCGAGAGAGAGAGAGAGAGAGAGAGATGGAGTGCAAGACAGACACTAGGTCAAGCATTTATGTTTTAAGTTTTAAACTTAAACCTTTGGCACTATTCTATATGCGTGTATATATATATATATATATATATATATATATATATATATATATATATATATATATATATATATATATATATATATATATATATATATAAAATAAGAAATGAAGCATTGCTTACCTGGGCAGATGACCTAATTAAACTTGATAGCTGAGATTGATTTGAGAAAGATAATATGATAATAGCTTGTCTAGACTGTACCATCTTGATCGTCTTGAGTCATGTGACCTATTCTTGATATACCTGCATCATGGTTAAAATTCTAGATACAACTAGAAGCTACCAGAATGCATAAACCAAATCTATTTTAAAGAAATTAAACTTTGCTTCATTTAGAGGATTGGTGAAGATATCAGCCACTTGTTTGTCTGTAGGTACAAACTCAAGGCAGATATCTTCCTTTTCAACATGTTCTCAAATAAAATGATACTAAATCGCAATATGATTACTCTTGTCGTGTGACATTGGGTTCCTAAGAATAGAGATGACACTTGATGAATCACAAAATATAGGGGTTTTACTTATCTAGGTATTATAATCCTGAAGCTGATACTGAATCCACAACAATTGTGCACAACAACTACCTACTGAGATATACTCTGACTCAGTTGTGGTTATAGCCACGCTGGTCTGCTTTTTTGTTGCTTTATATGACCAATCTTCTCCTTAGGAACTAGCATGTCCCAGAGGTACTTTTCCTGTCCTCTTTGTACCCTGTAAAATGTGTATTTGAATAGCCAATTAGTTTAAAATCATTGTTCTTGTGATACCAAAGGCCATTTTTTTGTGTGCCCTTAAGGTATCTCAAAATCTTATTTGCAGTTGAGTAGTGAGATTCCTTAGGGCATGCTCGGTACCTAGAAGAAACATGGGTTACATACATTATATCAGGTCTACTAGCAATCAAGTACAGCATAGATCCAATAATATACCTGTACATAGACTCATCAAAAGGTTTCCCTTTCTCATCCTTGTTCAGGGACATATATGATCTCTTGGGAGTTTTCATGGTAGAGGCAGACTCCATACCAAACTTCTTAATTAGTTCTCTAGTGCGCATGGTTTGAGAGATGAAAATTCCATCCTCTGACTTTTCACTTGGAGACCTAAGAAGTACTTGAGCTCTCCCATACTGCTAATCATAAACTCCCGCTATATCTTGTTGGCAAACCTTTTGCAATGGTTATTAATAAAAGGCCAAAATATAATGTCATCAACATATATTTGGACTAAAAGATGCATGCCCTTTGTTTCTCTAAGAAATAATGTATTATCTATCTTCTCCCTTGAGAACTTATTCTTATTAAGGGAGGTAGACATAGTTTCATACCAAGCCTTAGGGGCTTGCTTTAACCCATATAAAGCTTTTCTAAGAAAGTATACATGATTAGGTATAGTTGGATGTACACACCTGAGGGATGCTCTACATATACCTCCTCCTTGAGATTGCTATTTAGAAAGGCTGACTTAATATCCATTTGATATACCTTGAATCCCTTGAAGGCTGCATTTGCAAGAAACATCCTTATAGCTTCTAGCCTTGTTATAAGTCAAGGCTGGTCAAAGTTAATGCCCTCTTCTTATATGTATCCTTTGGCAACTAACCTTGCCTTATTCTTCACCACTACACCAT
Source organism: Platanthera guangdongensis (assembly GCA_039583875.1). NCBI lineage: Eukaryota > Viridiplantae > Streptophyta > Magnoliopsida > Asparagales > Orchidaceae > Platanthera > Platanthera guangdongensis. The sequence goes on along the minus strand of CM077151.1, from coordinate 165,617,055 downwards.
TTTCATCCAGCTAGTTTCTAAACATCCCCTTGTTTCCAATAATGTTGTCTCTTTGTGGCTTTAGCACCAACTTCCAAACTTTACATCTATGGAACTAGGGTATCTCCTCTTGCATTGGATTTATCTAGAAAGGATCTGATTAGCTTCTTCAAACCTCTTGGGTTCCACCTGAGACGAGAAGCTCAAAAACATTGCTTTATTGTGACTCCTGCTCTTTGTGTTGACTCCCAGGTTGGCATCTCCAATAGTAAGAGTGTTGGGATGATCCTTTAGGTTCCTGGTTGTTGCAGGTAGCCTTTCTACAGCTGGCTAAACTACTGGAATATTGGCTGATTCTCATCAACAACATCCAGATCTTCATCTGTCGGTTGAATTTCTTCACAGGAAACTCCATGAGGAGGGGAGATCATGCTTGAGCTAGGCTTGTCTTGGATAGACAGCTCTTGTAATATTTAATCAGTACCTGCAATATTAGGAGAACTAGACTAGCCCTTGTATATCAGGCTAGTCTCATCAAAAATAATATTAATTGCTTCTTCAATAAGATGGATCTTATTATTGAATATGAAAGTTAGGGATAGATCTTAACTTGCACTAGTTAGAGTATATACTAAGAAAATAAAATCACAGCACAAAAAAAAAGAAAGGAAAGCAAGCAACACAGATGACACAAGGATTATAGTGGTTCCCCTAAACTTGGATACATCCACTCTTCTACCACCCTGGTAGGAATCCACTAGCAGGTTTTGATCAGGTGACTGCCACCAATGAGCTTTTGCTCAGGTGCTCAAAAACCAACCCAAGTCTTTTGATCAGGAGACTTACAACCAAGGGGGTTAACTTTTGAAGTGAGTTATAACCCTGTACATAGGAAAGGGAAAGGAGGTGATGTTGTCTTCTCTGTCTCAAATACAACTGAGAGAAGACTAGTGGATGTTTATGATGTCAAAGCTCCCCCTGAGATGTTGAATGGTTCAAGAAAGAGGAAAGCTTTTCTTCAGGATGTAGGCCTTTAGATTGATGATGTCTCCAGCAAGCTTCTTAGACTGATATGAATGTGTGTCTCTTGAAAAGCCTGGAGCAGATGGAGAACTCTGTGAATATGTTGATTGATGCAGAGTTCCTCCTTCTCTATAAAAGGAAAAGCCTTTACTATGTCTCTATCTTGTTGTTCTTTTATCTTTTCTGTGAAACTCTTTTTATCTGTTTGGATTCATTTATCTTGATAATGGCTGAGGCATTTCCGAGAGTAGAAGACGCCTTGGGAATTAGTCCACAATTAACTTCTGAAACTGCCCACTTTGAACGGATATTTCCATCGGGAATGTTTAGCACTAAATGTTCTAACTGTAATTAATCATTAATTTAATCTGCCAACTATAAATAAATAGGCCTGGAATAACTGCACAGAATTCGTCGACCGGAGCTCGCAGATCGTCGAGCTCAGCTTCTATTTTCGTCGAGCTGGGAATCTAACTTGAACCTTTCTCAGTGATCGTCGACCTGAACTTGGAGTTCATCGAGCTCAGCTGGATTTCGTCAAGCAGAGATTCTTGCTTGAGATCAGAGTTCGTTGACCTTAGATCGCTGTTCGTTGACCTGAGTTTGACTATCATCGAACTGATTTTCTGACTTTGTCTTACTACATTTCTCAGAATTCTTTCAGCAATTCTGGAGAGTCCTTCTGAGGCAAGTCCTGGAAATAAACCTATGACCCATGACTATAGATTGTGGGTCAATCTAAACAAACCTAATAGTGATCCTTGCCCAAATCAGAACTAGGGTTCCAACAATCTCTCCTTATTTGGGTGAGGACACTATTTACATAAAAACAAATAAAATACAAAGCAAAAACAATCTGCCTGATTTATAAAAAATTTCAGCAGATGTACAAGGGTGCTTTGAGAAATGAAATAAATAAGACAGATCTATTGCTGCAACCTCTCAAGCAATGTCCTCTTTATAAAATAAGCAATCTTCCCCCTATTTACTTTTTCTTGCCCAAATCTGAGTAGAATTTATAACCTAGTAGAATAAACAGCCTCTCTCTACTGTTGTAGCCTTTCAAACAATATCTCATTATACATCCATTGATGTATCCTCTGTGTTCGCTGAAACTATAGCTTTTGATTACTATCAAATACCACTGTTCCTCTGTGGTAAGATAGGTCTTTTCCTGCAAAGAGATGTTAGGAGTTCTTGACCTAGATTACCTTGGGTCCTGGTTCTTTTTTTTATAATAATTAGAAATAAAAGAACATTCAGGTTGACTTTTATACCCTAGAGGATGAAATTTTCTGGGTGGAATTATCCATTGAGAAAAGGGGTTAACAAATGTGTGCCTTTGATTATTGTTCTGATAGGAATTAAAATTCCTGTTTTGATATTTTGAGTTCGACAATTTTTGTTGAGTTCGTTGACCTGAGTTCGACGAAAAGTATTAATTTCATTGATCTCGGTTCACAGAATGATAATAGTCATAATCTCTTTCCTCGATCGTCGACCTCTGTTCGACGAAACATGTTGATTTCGTCGAGCACCTTTTGTTGAGAAAACATACCCAAACCCTGGGTTCAGAGATCGTCGATCGCCGTTCGACGTATAATACTGCTTTCGTCGAGCTCAGTTTGACGAAATTTTTTGAACATGATTTTTCTGAAAATTCTTAACTTATTTGGGTTTGTCATTATTATGCAAAACTTCAGGTAGTTTGTCTAAATCTTTTAACTTGTCTTTTCCTTTAACTGATTCAAAATAATTAATCTGTTCAAGAGCAGTTTTCAAATTTTCTTTAAGCTTTATGTTTTCTGAAGAAGAATTATTTAATTTTTCTCTAAGAAGTTTTATTTCCTACTCAGATTGGATCAAATCTTTACACATATTTTTAAAATCTTCTTTAAAATGTCTGAAGAAAAATCAAAGGAAGAGATTGCCTGATCCTCTTCTGATTCACATTCTGATTCTTCATCTGAGTCTGATTCTTCATCAGGGTTGCTGAAGGAAGCATTTATTTCCATTAGGCAAAATTCTCTTGCTCTTGACTCTTCTTCATTATCAGTTGTACAGGATGAAGCTTCAGAGTTACTCCAAGTTTCAGCTTCACAGTTTCTTTCTCTAGCTGATCCAGCAACCATTGCTGTGATGGAGTCCCACATATCTTTTACAGATGAACATTCAGCAATTTCCTGAAAAATATCATCATACATTGATTGTGAAAGAATGTTCATTGCTTGTACGTCAACAATCTTCAGCCTTTTTTGGGCATCTGTCCATTGAGATGATGGGACAGCATGGGTACTTGTTGTTTCCTGAGGTTGAGTTGGTCCCGATAAAATGAAATTAAAAATATTTTCATCAATGGAGTTCATATAAAACCTAATCCTTGTCTTCCATAGTGCAAGCTTATCTAGATTGCATATAGGTGGTCTGGTGCTTGAAAACTCTTCATTTTGTGACATGATAAACTCTTAAGATGTAAAAGATCTATCAGATCGTTATGGTTCAGGTGTTAGTCTGTATAACCAAGAAAACCTGCTTTGATGCCAATTAAAAGTTAGGGATAGATCTTAACTTGCACTAGTTAGAGTTATATATATATACTAAGAAAAGAAAATCACAGTACAAAAATAAAGAAAGGAAAGCAAGCAACACAGATGACACGAGGATTATAGTGGTTCCCCTAAACTTGGGTACATCCACTCTTCTACCACCCTGGTAGGAATCCACTAGTAGGTTTTGATCAGGTGACTGCCACCAATGAGCTTTTGATCAGGTGATCAAAAACCAACCCAAGTCTTTTGATCAGGAGACTTGCAACCAAGGGGGTTAACCTTTGAAGGGAGTTATAACCTTGTACACAGGAAAGGGAAAGGAGGTGATGTTATCTTCTCTATCTCAAATACAACTGAGAGAATACTAGTGGATGTTGATGATGTCAAAGCTCCCCATGAGATGTTGAATGGTTCAGGAAAGAGGGAAGCTTTTCTTTAGGGTGTAGGCCTTCAGATTGATGATGTCTCCAGCAAGATTCTTAGACTGATATGAATGTGTGTCTCTTGAAAAGCCTGGAGCAGATGGTGAACTCTGTGAATATGTTGATTGATTCAGAGTTCCTCCTTCTCTGTAAAAGGAAAAGCCTTTACTATGTCTCTATCTTGTTGTTCTTCTGACTTTTCTGTGAAACTCTTTTTATCTATTTGGATTCATTTATCTTGATAACGGCTGAGGCATTTCCGAGAGTAGAAGACGCCTTGGGAATTAGTCCATAATTAACTTCTGAAACTACCCACTTTGAACTGCTATTTCCATCGGGAATGTTTATCACTAAATGTTCTAACTATAATTAATCCTTAATTTAATCTGCCAACTGTAAATAAATAGGCCTAGAATAACTGCACAGAATTCGTCGACCGGAGCTCGCAGATCGTTGAGCTTAGCTTCTATTTTCGTCGAGCTGGGAATCTGACTTGAACCTTTCTCAGTGATCGTCGCCCTGAACTTGGAGTTCATCGAGCTCATCTGGATTTTGTCTAGCAGAGCTTCTTGCTTGAGATCAGAGTTCGTCGACCTTAGATCGTCGTTCATCGACCTGAGTTCGACTATCGTCGAACTGATTTTCTGACTTTGTCTTACTGCATTTCTCAGAATTCTTTCAGTAATTATGGAGAGTCCTTCTGAGGCAAGTCCTGGAAATAAACCTATGACTCATGACTATACATTGTGGGTCAATCTAAACAAACCTAATAGTGATCCTTGCCCAAATCAGAACTAGGGTTCCAACAGAATACTCTTTAGGCTCTACTGTGTGAGTTGTATCTATCAAGAATACCCTCACTACATTTCTCTACAAATTTAGTTAACTGAGATTTTCTATTATTTAAAATAAAACATTTGCAACAAAAGATTATAAAGTAGGGTATTATTAGTTTTCTACCCTTCATCAATTTATAGGGAGTTTTCTTATGAACCTTGTTGATAGAGGCCCTGTTCAAAACCTAATAGGTTATATTGACTACCTCATCCCAAAAATATTCTAGCAGTGAGAAGTTGCTCAACATTATTCTAGCTGCCTCTATCAGGGTCCTATTCTTTCTCTTAGCTATTTTATTTTGTTGTGGAGTTCTAGGAGAGGAGAACTCCTTGGAGATACCTAGCTCTTGACAGAAATTTGTTATAGCACTAGACTAAAATTATATGTTATGGTCTCTTCTTACTTTGACCACAGTATAGTCTATTTCATTCTGAATGGACTTGACAAGGGTCATGAAGATATTCAGGTTATCTGACTTCCTTCAAAGGAAGACAACATGTGTATATCTAGAGTGATCATCTACTATCATATAGGTGTACAGCTTCCCTCCTACGCTCTGAATGGGCAAAGGACCAAAAAATCCATATGTAATAAATACAGACATCTAATAGAGTCTTTGGGAGCAATGTTTTTAAAAGTGGTCCTAGTCTGCTTGCCCATCTAGCTTGCATGACAGGGACCATTTTTAACACATTTCAAGTTTGAACTATCCCTAAATAAATTATCAGAGAATAACTTGCAAATTATTTTGTTGTTAATGTGATCTAGTCTCTTGTATTATTGGACACAAAGAGACTCCTTCTCATTAGCTATAAGACTAACTGGAATGGAAGAATCAGAGCATAAAAATCTAAGCAATAGACATTTCCACTCCTATTGTCTGAGAGAATAGTCTATAAGTCAATAGACTTTTTAATCAAGCACTTATCCTGGTGCAATTCAATGATAAAAGCCTAAATCACATGGTTGACATATGCTTATAAGGTTGTGTTTTAACCCCTCCACATAATATACCCTTGTGATAGAGACTATGTCATTGGAGATCATACTATAGCCTTGTTGATTCCTCTATCAGAACCTCTAAAGATGACATTTAGTCCATTCTTTACTGGGTTATAATCCTTAAGAAGGCTCCTTGTTCTAGTCATGTGCTAGGAACAACCACTATCCAAGTACCATATTTGCTTCAAATTGGTACTTGAAATATCTTGCAAAAAAAATTCATTTTACCTTAAGAACCCAACCTGCCTTGGGTCCTTAGTTCTTGTCAGCATGAGAAACAAAATTCCTATTGAAGGAACTACCAGCTGGAAAGGTTCTCTTTGCACATGACACTATTGGGTTGTACCAGTAATCTACAGTAAAGTGCCACACTTTATCATAGTACCAACAATCATAAATGTTATATCTTCTCTTCTGAATTTCTTTACGAGTAGTATGAGTGTGAGATTGAGCTGGTTCTGGGTTTAAGGCCTTAGAATTCATTAGGTTCATTTCAGAAATCAACCGGTTTTTGGCATAGTGATAGATGACCTTACAAGATGATATTATTTTGACAGGTACCTGCAACATCTTCTTAGTTAATTGTAGCTTCTTAGGAAGGGTCCTTTGGTGGGTGGCCACTTTCTTACCCTTGAGAGTTAGTGCTGGTGTACCAAACACAAATGGTTCACAGTGACCCATTTGGATTTCTTCATGGGATTCCTTTCGTGCACTCAATCTAATTTCCTTTCTTCCTTTCTAGTCAAGAACATTATAAACCTTACTATAGGAGCAACCATTTTTCAGGTGACCATACATATTGTCCTGGTCATAACTATTTGATGGTAACAACACCCTTTGGAAGGTGGTTTGAGTCATAATAGCTTTCCCTTTTCCCCTATTATTGGCTATTGTTGCTTTCTATTGAAGCCTACTCCTCCTTATATTGGGCTAAGAAGGAATCAATGATGGGCAGCACAGTCTGTGGCTTGGAGAACTGGGCCACAAGCGTCCTCTCCTTAAGGAGCTTCTCTTTAAGATTCCTAATGATCTTGTTCTTTTGACTAATAATGTTGAATTGGATGATTGTCATCCTTTTTAGCTGGCTGATCTCCCAGCTCATTTGAGTTAGCTGGGTAGCAGACTCAAGGCATTTAGATTTAGCTAGCTAGAGTGAAATAATCTCCTCATATTGCTTCTTAGCAAGCTTCTTGCTCTTTTTCAGGGCTTCCAAAAGAGCACAACAATTGTCAATCAATTGATTGACATCAGTCTCTGAATTTGATTCATCCTCATCATAATATGATGAGAGTGCCTTAGAATTTGGGCATGTTTCATAGTCAGACTCAGAAGAAGACATAGCTAAAATAATTACCTCATCAGGATGCGTGTCATCTTGAACATCCTTATCAATCATAGCCATGAATCTACAACTTTCTTCTTCTGCACAGTCACTATCTGAATGAGACAAGGGGGCCCCGATACCAATCCACAATATGAGAGTCATCCTCTTCATTGACATCAAAGAGCCCAATGTAGATTCACTCTTACTCCATGACTTTTCCTTCTTAGCCAAGAGGCTCTTCTTTATCTTCTTCCCCTTATGGTTCTTCTTGTCACCTACACTCTTCTTATTTTTTTCTCTTTACTGGGCAGTTAGCAAAGCCATGCACTCGCTTACTACAACATGAACAAATAATATCAGAAGAAACATGTTTGTTGAGTTTATAGTCATACATATCCTCTTTAGGGTCATTCCTGACTCTGTTAGACTTATTGTAATCTTTCCATGAGTTGGAGGAGGAAGAATGTTTGTTCTTCCATTGCTTCTTCCTAGACATCATCTTTTTGAACTGCTTGGAGAATTCAGCAAATTCTCCATCATTCATCTCAGCATCAGAAGTGATGGGCACTAATGATTCTAATTCAAACATTTTTTGGGGAGGAGAGGGATTATCTCCTTGATTTTCTTTGATCCTACAACCTTGAGGGCCACAGACTTCTCCTTTAGAAGAGACCTTGTAGTAACATCTTCTTCCTTCCTTGAATTTAGGTGTATCACATAGGAGAGAAGCTTTCCATAAAGTGTATGGGGAGGAATGTTAGCCAGATTCCCCATCTCCCAGAATACACAGATCTTGTCATTCCAGTCTCTTGTTAGAGATCTTGGGAACTTTTCATTCAGCTCATAATCTGTGAAGACTCTCCTATAAGTCTTCAGCTCATTCACAATCTTGAAAAACTTTTCATAACACTCAACTATATTATCTTTGGTGGCTTGTCTAAAGGCCTCATACTCTTGATTCAGAAGTGATTTCCTATCATCCCTGATCTCCCCAAGTCCTTCCATGTATATAATGAGTGTATTCCTCATCTCCTTTGTAGTTTGGTAGTGGATCAAGTTCTAGAAGGTGGAATCATCAATTATACTTACAATTATATTTGGTCCATTTTATCCATAGTGGCCAGTTCAACCTCATCCCTAGTCATTTCAATGTATAACATTAGAACTTGGGGATTTGCGTCTATTGAAGAGACTTTCAAGGGTATTAATGGTCCCTCCTCAATAGTAATATATATCATTGGATCTGAGGCTTTCATAAACAGCTTGACTCTCTATTTTCAAATCTCAAAGTTCTCTTTCTTACATATGGGAAGCTTCATTGAGCTCATCTCCTTATGACCTTTACTGGAAGTCATGGTGATCCACTGACTACCTATGTTAGGATCTAGGTTAGACTATTAAGTCTCTTAACAACCAACCTATCTCTTATACCACTTGAAAGAATATTGGAAGTCTAAATGTAACATCTCATGTTACTTATAGACCCCTTACCTTAGATTGTGTTAGGCATGGGGTGGGTGATAGGGAAATTAGCTAGGTTTGACCCTAGGTAATTTGTTGTAGCCATGTGGGCCCACTAAGTGGCCAAAGTCAAAATAGGTCAAACTAGCCTAAATAGGAACCCTATCCACACCATGACCCCACCACATTTCCCTAACCCTAAAATAATCTAAGTGGACCCTAGGGCATGTCATTAGGTCAACCCTTTGACCCTAGTTGACCAAAGTCAACCATGGCCCTAATTTGGTCAAACCTATACCCATAGGCCCAATTATCCCAAGTAGGGCACCACATTGACCCAACCCAAGTTGGGTGGTGCCATTAGACCCATGATCACCAAGTGGGGTCAGCCCACTCATCATGGTTGACCAAGTCAACTCATGTCAACCTAGTCAACCTAATTGACCTAAAGGAGAAAATGAGGGCTAAGCCCACTCTCCTTGGGCCAAGCCCACCAAACTTGACCCATTATCAGCCCAAGTGGTCAAAGACCAGCCATACCCCTCTGGTTTTGGAGAGAGGACACATGCAAGGCGCATTTTGGAGAAATTACCCAAAAGAGGAGAGAGAAGGTAAGTTTAAAGAAGTGGAGGCCACTTGGTCTTGGATCCATCAGCCCAAAAGCTTGCTGGCAGGCCACCCAAGTAATTCCAGAGAATTTGGCAGCATGGTGTCACTTGGCACCAAGGGTGAAGCCTCCAAAGATCCAAACCGAGCTCACCATGGTTGTATCTCCCTATACAGCCACTTCTTGCTCAAACCGACCACACCACCAGCTTCAGTGAGTGGAATCGAGTGGAGAACGAGTCCTATAGCAAAGCTTTTGGTGAAGAATCGATATTTTGAGCAGGAGATCGTCGGAGCAGCTCAACCATGGCCAACCGCCGCCAACCTCTCCGTCGTGCGGCCATTCGGGTCCGTTTTGCCTCCCCTCAACTCGTACTAGCTTTCTAGATCCTTTAGGAGAGACATCGGGCTCAATTGAGCCTGATACCATGTGAGGAAATGGCAATTTTTCTGAGTTTTACTTCTTGCTCGGGTTCACCGGAGGAGCCAATTCCGGCGGCCTCATCGCCGGAAATCGCTAGCCACCACCTCAGTGAAGGTGGTGGCGACATCTGCCGGCGGTGGTGGTGGCTCAGCTGGCCGGAAACAGCCAGTAAAGGATGCCCAGCCAGAACGAATCCCGGCTGTCGGCTGATTGGGGATGATGACCAGATCCCGTCAAATTTACTTCAAGATTCGTACTAAATCGATATTTATTAAATTAAATAAACTATAGCATATATATGTAATCTGTCACACTTATACAGTAATATTGCATGGCTAGTTTAGGCCTCTTAGAGGCAATTCTAGGACATGAACCCTAAATGACATTTGTAGCTTAATGTCTTAACTTTACATTTCCACCTTAAACTTGTAATTTAGTGCAGTATACAGTCTTGTAGGGCTGTTTTCCTAGGATTGGTCCTAGGCAAGGGTAGAATTTCAAATTGATGCTCAAGCCAAATCATTAATCAAAATGACCCCAAATTTTGGGTGCATGCATGTTTATGGCATATTAAGCCCCTGCCATAAATTTAGAATTTTTGGGAAAACTTGTTCTATAGGTGTATTCATAATATACAAAATTAAATAAATGAAATAATTGGAGTGTTATGACTCCAAATGGCCCCAAATTTTGGTGGCATGTCCTTGGGGACTATTCATGTGCATGGTAACAATTTCAGCACATTTTGACCACTGCATGTTGGGTAAACTCACTTGCATGTGTTGATTATACATAGGCTTGGGGTGCAAATATCCAATTTTGAAATATTGTGTATTTGGCCTATTTGGAACATCCAAAAATTATGTTATTGATTTCAGAGGCTCATTAGGGTGAATTATACCCCACATTGTAATAATGGGATTTTTGGAAGCAAAAATCTCATTATTTAGAATTTTTGGAATAATAGAACTTTTGAAAAATAAATGTAAAAATAGGCTTATCATTGAGATAAAATCCCCAATTTTTGTCAAGGTCAATATTATGTTAGTTTTAACTCCTGAAAATTTTTATGTCTCTGTTTGAAGAATTTCGGTAGGCGTTATGTGGAAATTACCTTTTTACCCTCATTTTACTTAATTAGCAAATTGGTGAAAATACTTAGTAGAAAATTTTGGAAAATTTCTTGATGATATACCTGAGTATGAATAATCTTGTATAATTTTATTAGCATTTTTGGATGAGTCAGTAATTTTTAAAACTTATAATGGCATTTTGGTAAATTGTTAAGAATTGAATTTGGTAGGCCATTACATTATGATGAAACTCTGCCATTAGCCTTAAATTAATGATATATATGCTCTGTAAGTTTCCTAGAATTTTTAGTAATGTATTCCTTATACTTCATTTGGAAAATGGCAATTGTGTGAATTTTGTATTAATTAAGAAATAAATAGAAATAATCAAAGTAAAATTATAAATTTTGGTAGACAACTATATTTTACCAAGATACAACTCAGGAAAAATTCCTTAGGTCAGTGGATTATGATTTGTAATACTTCATGTATTAAATGACCTAGGAGATTAATTAAATGATTTAATTAGAGGCCTTAATGACTTAAGAAAATTACAGAAATCAATAGGCTCACTTCATTAGTCCATACCATCCTAGGATAAATAATTAGGGGCAGGTGGCCCAAGAAATTGGAAGTTCCATTTCGGGGTGGTATTAAGTCATGGGTTGCGCATAGTGTAAGTAGGTTATACTATAAGGACCACCGGGGGATAGATCAACGGTTGTGCTAGAGGTTACAATTGGAGAATAACCTTGGTGGGTAGTGTTGTCTTAGTGACAAGAGTAAAAGTGCAAACCCTTGGATAGCAATTGGAGTGGAGGTCGGCGGAAGACCGTCGCCCTTCTGAGAACACCTTAAGTCATTAGGATCACTCAAGAGTAATAACGAGAGCTGGGGGTGAATTATGGGTAGCCATCAACTAAAGTAAATATCCTTGAGAAAGGGAGCTTTGGGCGTAATCCCATCGTAGTTCCTAGTGTCCCTGAGAGCCCTTCACCGGGTATACCCTGGGCAATCCTGGGATTAACCTTAAATCACTAAGTATAATAACCCGTAGACAAGAGTAGTTTAATAGGTTAAGACATTGTGGTTCATTCTCTCCCGTGATGGGTTTGAGGGATTTGGAATAAAGGCACTATTGTGCGTTCTCACCCGAGATGGGTTGGAGGGATATATGTTGCAGGCTCACCCGTGAAGGGTTTGAGGGATTCAGGACAGTTTGGTCCTGCGAGCTGGAGGCTCGGGATGAAATACTTGCATGTGCATAAATTTAGTGGTGGGTCATGCGGTACTGGTCGATTGTCACACCGACGGCAGTACGGTGAACCAGGCGGGTGTGAGGGTTTGAGGGGCCAGTGGGTTGTTTTACACTGCGGTCTGGAGGACGATCCCCGATAACGCACACCCAACCCAACAAGACTAACGGGTTGTCAGTAAAGTACGTACGCATAGACTCTAGAGTGCACCTTGGACGTGCACAGAGGCGTATGAGAGGGGTCTAAGGTTTGGTAGTATGCATACCGGCCTAGAAGTGGAGATGCCCACTCCACTGTTGCCATAGCCACAGCAGTGGTACCCAAGAGTGAAGCTAGCTCTCAAAAAGTGGGAACTAAAGGTCTGTGATTACAGAGTCATTGTGTGTGAGTTGCACTTGCCTGTTGCATAAATTGCATCATAAACATTCATTCATAATAGGTCATACGCTTCATAGATCCTTATCATATAAATTAGTATGGGCTCTTTTGTATGATAAGTTAAATTTCCTGGAAACCTTAACTTATAAATTTGTATGGGCATTTTTTATAAGTTAAGGTACGATTTGTGATGGTAGAGTATTGGTAGCATAGCTTTACTTTCCTGCTCTTACTTTCAGTTCTTTACTTACTTTACAGTACTGTGTTTTACTTCACTTGTCTTACTTACTCCAATTTTATACTTTACTTACTTCACCTATACTTCTGACATAGAACTGCTAGAGTAGAACTACTATTACTCCTCATATACTTGTTAGTATAGTGCCACTGCCACATGTTTATACTTGTTACCCCTTGTTGTCCTCCGCTTCATCCTCCCGCACGGTGCCTAAGAGTTGCGGGGTGAGGTGTGGAGGAAACTACTTAGTATTTTTTGACTAATGGTCGGTGACCAAACTATTTTTAGGAGCTCGAGGAGATGGAGCACCAGCACGACCGGCAGGACGAGATGATAGGACATGAGGAGCTAATACCACCGCCTACTACTACTACTGCAGAGTTGCCTCAGGTGGGATGATATGATGATGATAGATATCTTCCATTGTTTAGAGTTGAGAGAGAGCTTTTGATATGATGTACTGGGCATAAGCCCTTTTTACTCTTCATATTATTTTTGTACTCATTTGGACTGATGTTTTCCTTTCATATATTTATATATATGTACTGTGACTGTGGACTAGTTGTGGTTTGCTTTTACCGTTATACTTATGTTTCTCATTTTTGCCTACATGTTTTATGATCGTACTAGCCGGCAGAATCGGCGTGTTGTGGTGTCGACTAACTCGTGCGTTAGTGCCAATGTAAGACGGCGGTTGTGGGCATACGACTGGGAGCCTCCTTGGTAAGGGGGAGGGGTCTTATACTAAATCACCTAGAGGAGGGTGAATATGTACTTTGAACCTTTTAGGATATTTTAAAACTCGTCCTAACTATACAGTTAAATGTAATCACAATCTCATCATATAGAGTAAGCACATAACAATTTAATATTGGTTCCTCAAATTATGGGTACATTCACTATCCCTCTCCACCTATCTAGTAGTGAGCTAGATTTGGCAAACTCCTCCTCTTCTTCTCAGTTAAAGAACTTATAACTCAGATCTACTCTAGAATCCTACCTCAGGTCTAAAACAGATCCTAACTCAGGTTGTCCACAACCCTACCTCACATTCAACTCTAAATCTTACCTCAGACTTTCTACAAAATCCTACACTTAGGCCTTTCAATCAGCCCTACACTCATGATATCAGTCCATCCCTAAAACTCAGATCTCAAATGAGATCCTATAAAGAATTTATTTAATGTTTTACAATAGAACAAATGACTCAAAATGATTTTTCTTTCAGTATAGGGCCTTCCTAAGATTTCTTGGAAGAAAGCTTCCACCTTCAGCAATGTAACATTGTTGAGACTAATGCAAAGCTGATCCACTTTACTGAAGAGAGAGTAGATCTCCTTCTTCTTAAAAAAAGATAAGCTTCCTGTTGATCTTGTTGTTAACACTTATTTCTTGGCAGCTTGATAATTTGTGAGAGTTTTTGTTTCAACATCAACAATGGCAACTATGTACTTCTTCAACATCTTTTTTTATGATTGAAAACTTTTTCCCTTTTATAAGAAGCTTCTTCCTATGCAAATCCACTTCTGACAGCTCAAATGGTTGGAAGACTTTCTGGTAATACGACAAAAATGTCTTTCTAAAGTCACTGATGTGACTTTAGTTTCGGCACCCCGACAGATTTCAAATCCTTGCTTTTTTAGGTAATAAGATGGTGTGGTGGTCTTTATAATAAGACGTAACCGTATTGAGTATTAAACACATCAAGAGGGTAAAGCTGCTTTGACATATCTATCAAAATGTTGAGATGGTCATCATGTCAAGACGGCATCATCTTAACCTCAATACACATGAAGACAATGAAGCTTAGTCTTAGACCAATCCTTAGAGAATTAATCTAGACCGATCTCCTGACTTGCTGGGATATATTAACAGCACTAATACATAATTCTACAAGCATGAGAGAAGATAATTATCAAATACAAATTGCACTTTTCATTGCAAGCTGCACTTCTTAAAATCCTAGAATATTGAGGGTAAATTCCCAACAATTTATATTAATGAAGTTGTGAAAGGAGTAAGAGATTAAGTTATGCAAGAGATAAAGGTAATGAAGGATGACATTTCCCCTATCAATGCTGAATTTTCAGAATGGTTTGACAAAGCAGCAAGTGTAGTACACCATAATACCAAAATAATGAAGTTAATTGACTACAATCTGCAGCAATGCTCTTAAGACATCACTAGTGTCAAACATTATGTCAGTACGAATATTGAGACAATTGAAAGTGGAGTGAATTGCATAGAACAATATTTATATTCCACTCAAGTTGAAATAATGAAACTGGTTGAGGAGGTCAAAGATGAAATTCTTGAGGATAATGAGAAATTATTTCAGACACTATATGGTAGATTTGTGGCTTCCACAAATGACCTTGAACATAAATTATTTGAAGAAGCCAGAAAGGGGGAGAATGTCAATGTCGATAAAGCCCCATCGATCATTCAAGGCACATGGATGGACTAAACATTCCTTTACTGGATGTCAATGAGCCTACTGAGTTTGATTTTGTTGCAAAGGAAAGGGAAGCTCAGGATATACAACAAGCCAAGAGGAGAAAGAAGGACGTCACAATGCTCCTTGAAGAGTATATGGCCATGAAAAGAAAAGAGAATGTGAGGATCCTAATTATGAGTATTGGAGTGATGATTGAAAAAAGATTGGCATTCATGCTTGGGTAAATCATCAATAGATTTCAAAAGATGTAGATGAAATTTATCAAACAGAAGAATGGATCAGACATCTAGAGAGGAAGACTATTAGGTAGAAGACCATCAAAGATAATATGGGCAGACAGAACCCTGATAGAGTACCCTCCAGTTACATTCCAAAGCCATACAAATACTCTAACTAGCAAAGGATGAAATAGAGGAGATCAGGAAAGTAGGTTGTTGGATAAATGAGACTGGGGTTATGGTTAATGTATGGGAAATGATGTTTATGTTGCAGAAACTTAAACCCATTAGACTATATATATATATATATATATATATATATATATATATTCTATTCATATTTCGTCATTGCAATTTGAATGTTTCTAGTCTCTCAAATTTATATATCTGTTGATCTCTATGTTGATTTGTTTTTAAATTCTATACATGTATCTTATCATTGTTTATAGTTCTGACTTCTTCAAATAAGGGGAGATTATTGGGAAAATTGTCATCAATCTTTCAAGATTTGAAGAAGTGCATCTTGTAATGATAAGTACATCTTATATTTGATGTCTATCTGTTGAGATAAATGTAGGTTCA